>CP099842.1:9678609-10144372 GCA_030062745.1 Capitulum mitella
TGTGCAGGCACTCGTTAAGTGAAAAACTTCACGCTACCAGTGACGTCATGGGATTTTTTTCTTTGTTTGGCAGTAATCTGGCAATATTTGCGTTGTTTTATTTTTTGACGCACCATTGACATCCGACATTATATTTCATTCCACAATTCTATTCAATGGAATTGCATGTATTGTTCCAAGAACGATTGCAGGATGCCCATCATCTGCAAAGATTTGACGATGTTTCACCGCTGGAACCCAAAGGCATGTTTTGTTGTTGGGATTCAAAAGTTTTTAGCACTCAAAATGATGCGGAATCCAGCGCAGTACTGGCAGAAACTTGGGAAATGAATGGCAACTAGCTGCAGACGACAACACGCTGGACAAGACACAAAACTTGACCCAAGACTTTGGACACCTGAGCCCAGGAGGCTGTGTGTCCTAACCCACATACAAACAAACAAACACAAGACTCCTCAAGATATGCATGCTTGAAACCAAAAGACTGCATGTCCTAAGTCACAACAAACAAGCAAACAATGAGCTGCTGCCACTGTTGTATGGCAATAGCATAGCATGTATTGCAAGATGGTCTGAAAACTGTCACCTTGGATTGATGCATGTTGCCTTACATTGTTTCATGGGTATCATATTTATTACCTACTGTTTGTTAATATTATATGATGTAATTCCTTTAGCTGTTCTAGTTACCCCATTATGATTGTGTGGTTTTGCTCAGATGCAGTGCTTGGTATTCATGTTATGAAGATTTTGTGAAATTGAATAAAATTATGTCGGATTTTCCTTGCAATGATCAGCTATTTCAACTTCCCAGGAACCATTGTGAAAATGGTACATTACCTTGCAGGCTTGTCCTCAACAACACTGAAGAGGATGCAGAACTGCTGTTTTCATCTGAGATTATAATCAGCATTACTGTTAGAATTCAGGACTGAAGATTCATGATGCAAACAAATAGCGAGTGTCATATGACTTTCCAGTGATTGCATGTTTGGAAACTTTGGATATGAATGCTAAGTATTGTGATGTGATGCAAGTTCTGTGATGACATTGACACTGGTAGTAATATCTTGCTGAGCATGTTCATGCCTATTATGGTCTTGTGAACTTGCTGTGTATGTTTGCTTGCTTTTTTCATTGTGGAAATGCATTTACCCTTCCTTCACCATTTCATCTTTACACCACTCAGAGAGTTACCTCACAAGCTTCCCCTGCTGGTTGAGAATACAGCATTTTGAAATTGTGACAGTATTTGGATGGTGAAAAGTTACAGTCACAGTCAGCCAATGCAGGTGCAGCTCTGTGTTGCCTGATTGTATGCGTTCTGCAATAAGTACTGATAGGAATAAATGCTGGCAGATGAATTAAGATGCATGTTTACCTGGGGGGGTGTACGAGAACTTTCTCCAGTGAGTGGTGAATGTCTTCTTGTGCATTTTTTACATGCAACAGGTTGACTGGGCCTGGGAAGAGCTGCAGAGCATCCTTGTGCCCTGTTTGGAATCACAAGGTGACACTAGTCACTTTGATTGGCTGGGGCTGCAGACAAAAAATCAGTGTGTTCAATTGTGGTGCATTAGGGGCAGAAAATGGCTCATCATTGTTGTATGATGTAGTGGTACAAGGTTGTAGCTGGCTGCATTTGAACAGGCAATGACTCAAATACTTTGTTGTATTCCTTTGTTGTTACTCTTTTCTTAGTCCTTGTATGGATTTGTATGTGAAACTAGGTCAATACCTTAGGTTTAACTGGAATTATTAGTAGAATGCTTGTCTGAAACGCCACAGGCCCATACGTGGGAGGACATTTTTGAGAATTTGTCTTCTAAATTTTGGAATTACCTATCCACATGTTTTGGTGTTAAAGCACATAAATTTGCCGGAATCCTAGACACAACTGCCCAAATACTGTGGAGTCCAGAAACAATATATGCCCTTTTTCATGTTTCCAAACTGTGTTTTATAATGATTTTGTTATTTGTTTTGTGATGATTATTTTACTGATTTATCTTTGCAGGCAGAAAACATGCTACATGCAGATGAAGACCTAACAAGCAGGCCTGATTATGTTTCTGTGCCTGCAAACATTGCAAGTCCTGTCAGTATGCTATGCATTATGTTACTTCAAAAAATATCTTTTTTTGACCAGGCTGCATTTCAACTAGTCAGACTGTGTTGTGATGATAATTATCTCCAACATCTTTTCCAATATACTTTTTCTCGCAGCAGCAGTGGAACCTCTATGCAGAGGGGAGGGGGAGTGTGACAGACACGATCTGGTCTGGTTCAGCCTGGTCCATTCCTACCACCCCAATGCATCAGTCCTTTTTCACTACAGTCAAGTACCGATAACCGTGCCCCGCGTCCGGTGCTGGCGATGTGACTCCTACCGCAGTGCTTAAGGGCACTGGCTGGCGCTGCCACGTGCAACACTGGCGCAGCTCCTCCATGTCCGGTGCCGCTGTCACTATAAATTGGAAGCTGGCTGGCACGGGATCATCGTTTGAAATATGACGACTGGACTATTCGTCCAGTCCAGAGGACCTGATCGTCATGACATTGACCCACCTGCCAACGAGCAGAACTATCGACCTACCGTATACTATTACACACAAGTTCACGGCGCTGGTTGAGCAGGAGCAGGAGCAGCAGCAAACTTTCCATCAACTCGAGAGCGACTTTTGCGCCCACCATGCCCTGCAGCCGGACCATCTCAGCCGCGACTTGGCGTGGTGGCAGGGCTCACCCCGTGTGCTGGAGAGCAAGCACCCAGACATGGTGAAGGACATTGTCCATTCTTTTGTCCGGACCCGCACATTTATTCGTTTGAGACATGTTAAACCACGCGACGGGAGGAGACGCTTTGGCGCAGGGAGATGTGCAAGTGCAGGGGTTATGCCCTGTAGGTGGCAGCAGAGGTCTTGGAGTGTTTCATTTAACTTATTTCACTTACTTATTTTATTCAGGCCATTTAAGTCAAATATATGGCAAAATGGGCACAAAATTTGTTTGCTGTTCACTTCTGACATGGCTTGGAAGGGGGACATTTCATGACATGATAATATTCATTCATTCATAACATTCATCCTCCCAGCCACACCAGAATCAGAAGCCATGATGAGACAGTGCACAAGACCTTTGGCATTTGGGTCAACAGCTCCAGACAATCAAAAACTGCTGTGGTTGAAGCACCAATAGTGGCATTGAGCCAGAGGCCTTTAAAATGTTTAAATAGAAGTTGTAAATGTACGACATTGTGTTTTTTTACATACATACTTGGTTTATCTCAGGTTAACGGGCATGGCTTTAAGTCTCTCAATCACCATTTGCCACAATATTGTTATGCATAACCAAGTAAATACTTAAATTCAAATCAAGGTCAAAGACCTTGCCAATCACGTCTTTTCCAGTTATAAATTTGTTGTGTTCCCATTAACAATGGTATGTAATTTAGACGTAGGTGCTTACTATTACCTTTATTCATTGTATCTTCCTTGATAATGGATCCCATAAAATTCCAATGATCAAATGCTGTATTCATATGGAGGGCTGCATGAAGGAGCTGTCATATTAGCAGAACTGACTTGAGCATTAGATATGTGATTTGTTTTCATAAATTGTATTTTTCATTCCAAACAATGACTTGTTATCAGCCATTTTCAAGCAACAAATTTATATTTTATGTTTTTTAAGGCCCATTCTTTTGTTCTTATATATATATATATATATATATATATATATATATATATATATATATATATATATATATAAACAAACAGTCATGCTTGGAACAGTGTACACCAATCAAACCCCAGCTGTAATAATACATGTCAGTTACTTTCATGTTTTATCACATGCAACAATTCTCAGTCTACTGCCCATTCCAGAATAGCATGATGATGTTTCTGAAGCCTCAGTTTAGTTTTGTACTATACAAATAAATCTGGATCCACATTTTGTAAATATTGTTCATAACATTGGCCTCTGCACACAACACAATTGTACCTGTCACTTTGATTGTTGTCATTTTTTGGTTTCATTCTCATTCTTCAGGCTACTAAAGTTAAATTGTAACATGTAGCCACATGTTGCAATTCAACTTTGCTGGTTATCACATGCAATTATTAGACAACCAAACACAAAACACAAGACACAAAAAGAAAACAAAAAGCATAGGACAACAAGTTCCCACGGCAATAAATTGGCTTCATCACACCTGGCAACAGGAAACAAATGGCACACCATGTCCTTTTCAATCCAAATATTACTCTAAGAAACTATAATCTGATAGGAGCACCTGACACTGCTTACCCTGGTTTTGGCGCGAAATGTATAAAAATTTGTTTTGGCCTCATTTTTATTTGGTCAGCAGACATGAGAGAAAATGGATATTGGAACACGCCTTATCTCCGATCTACAAAAAGCAGCCACAGGAGCGCGCTAAAATTCCTCCAGCAACATTGTATCAATGAACTGGACCCCTCACGCGAAATCTTCTTCCCATAGGTGCACCAAAATTAGCTCTCATAAACTACGCTTTTCTCATACTATCCGTAGGTCTGGAAATGGTAGCAATAATTGCGCAAACACAGAGAGGAATCTTCATATGGCAGCAAGCCTTTTCCAAAAGTACTTCGTATGCTGAAGGGATCCCTTTACTGGTATTTCGCTGTGTTGCAGATATTATGGAAACATCCTCTTCAGATATTAAGAAAAAAAATTAAGCCGTATTTTATGCCACTTTTAAGAATTTCATGAGTTAAAAATCGTTATGAAGCTTACATCTCATTTAGAGACAGCCTAGTTTTCTGCCGACTGCCCTTCAAACATTGGCTTGATTCCAATAGTTTAGCATGGACGAAGGGATTTACTCATGCCCGGGTGACGTCACAGCTCGGAGAACGGTTGAACGGGGCCTGCCTTCAGGGCAGCCCAGCCCCCTCTCAGTACGTTGTGATGCTCCACCGCCCCAGCCTTGAACACCTTTATCACGCAATTCGGCGCCGCTGAGGCAATCTCTTGGCAGAATGGTTTAAAAACAAAACAAACAAAATCACGATAGCTTGCTCCTCTTTTTTTGTCAATATTACCTCTAGTCTGCACCAATGAAGGGGAAGTTTTCACTTTGTCATTAGCAAATCCTGTGGACAAATGTTGGAAAAAATATCTAAAACAATTCTCCCTTGTGACGTATTTAATCAGCTGACAACACCCGATTAATCCAAATCTCGTGTTCGGCTGTGCTTGCTCCTTGTCAGGAGCACGGCGCCTTGAGCATGTGCGGTGTGGGCGACGGGCAGGGTGGTGCGCTTGCTGTCGGGTACTTGCGTCGGACTGTCACTGAAAGGTAAGCTGTAAGATTGCTTCCGGAAATAGCATGCACTATGCTGCCCTCGAGTCGCTGTAATGTGTTTCCACGCTCGTCCCCCTTGACTGGCCGGGCTTTCGCCGTGTACAATCCTACTGTATTCATAAAGAAAAGGGCAGTGCAAATGTTGACGGGAACGTTCTGCTGCACTTGTAGGTATTCTTTGGGACAGCTGATGGTATATTACTGATGCGGTTATGCCGAAAAAAGGCGTTTGCTTGCTCTTATAGATATGCCATAAAGTGAAAGATAATAACTAAGGGTTCTCTATTGTTCAAGCATGCTTTTGCAATGATCCTTTGTCACAAAAACAGCAGAACAGCTTTCTCTGGGTAAGCATTGGTATTTTCCCCATGTAAGAACTACAGTTGTGCCTGAATGTGAACTTGGACCTGGATGCTGCTTGTGGTGTATGATCAGTAAGGATTACCAGTCATGGTCAAAGAGGAAAGGAAGGGAATTTTTAGTACCAGCTGCTGAACCCAGCCCTCAAAACATGAATCAGTTGTGCTTTCAGATTTGGTGATGGGGGACATTGGTGCTTCCAAGGCCAGCTGTTTCCTGCTTTACTGGGATGCTTTTTGTATGGAAATCACAGTCTGTAGGTGCCTGCAGGCTGTATCAAGAATTTGGCTGCATCAAGAATTTAGTTGATGCCTGTGACATGGTTTTTAAACTGGCTAACAGAGACATAGAGACCAAGCTGTGTTCAAGTAACAATATTCCATATACATTTGTGGTTTTGATGTGCCATTCTAATATTGCAAGTTTGCATTCCCAGCATGGAAAAACAAAGGTTCTATTCCAGTGTTAAAATTCAGATGTGGCGGATGTGTTTCATGTGGTAGTACTGTCTTGCAGAAAAAAAATATGCTAAGTCAGGGGTAAAGAAAAAAATTGATTTATGGTAGGGTTGGTAATGACAGGGCAAAATTTAACCCCCACTGGAGAGATGCCCCCCCCCTGCAATGCTTCCAGCACCACAAACTATAACACAGCACAGCAAAATTTTGCATGGCTGGTGATACATTCATTGTGTGGGGTTTGAAAAAATGGCCCTAGGTCATATCAGGTCACTGAGCTATGAGGTCACTGTATTGTGATATTACTGAAGGCTTGCAGAATGGTTCTACACCAGATATTGTCTTTAACTGTTTTAGGGCAAAATATTATATATGTAAGCAGCAGATGACATGAATAAAATGGGCTCAACATAATAGTCCAGGTGTGAGTGAGTCACTGCATAGATTAATGACCTTTTCAAGGTCAAAGGAAGTTAATGACCCAAGGTGACATTTTTGATCTTAGAGTATTTCATTACTAATTTTTGGTACTGGACATGGCAGAAGAGGTCATTTCAGGACCATTTGATCCCAGATGTGCCATTTTTAACTCTGGAAAGTCAACTTATAGCATATAAGCATAAGGGTTGGCATAAGCTAGGTCACTGGTTGTCCTGACAGGATCAAATAGGGTATCACTGGATTCCTTGGACCTGCAGCTATCAAATGTTTTTTTTTGTAGCACTAGCTTGACCATGACTGCCTGCTACCCCACCCCCTGCCCCCTTGGTGCGAGCAGGAATTTGTCCAGTCTGGTGAGAGTTAAAGTTGGGAAAAGGAGTGAAACTGGGAAGGTGTAGGTTCAGTTTGATTATGTAAGTTGGTCATGTTAAATTAGGTTAAGTTGTAGCTTCTAGTTACATTGCCTAGACCCATGGAAGACAGCACACAAACAAATGTTTTCTGCAGCTGGGCAAGGCATGGCACTTAACTCAGAGTCTCAGTCTGAGACTGTATTGCATTGTTCAGCATTGCACATGCTTCCATGCTCTGCTGTATAATTATTTCTGAGTCGCTGGGGGCCCAAAATGGCAACTTGCACCCTTTGTGTGAACCTTTGGGGACTGCATTTATCCACACTGGGCACTTACTGGTTGTGCGGGGCCCTTCAGAATGCGCGGGAAGGGGGAAGAAGCGCTCTACAAACCAGGTCTTTGTCAGACTTTGCCAATATCTTTTGTGCCCAGCTTCACCTTGTTGTCAGCCAGTTTAGTGTTTTGGGTTCATATGAAACCAAGCAAGATACATGCAACGAAATGGGTATTTTTTGGTTACCTTGCTGCTGTATGCCATAAAAAGTACCTAGATAAGTTCTTCTTGTCCTTGGACGCCTGCGCAGGTACGTACCACTTCGTACGTACGTACGTGTACGTGCGAACGTACGTGCACGTACGTATACCTACGAACGTGTACGTACACGTACGTATTACGTACGTGTACGCACATAGTACGTAATACGTACTTCGTACATGCTACTGTCACGGTGCAGTGCCGATTGAAACAGGACTGTAGGAGTGGAAAGACCAACAAGTTCTGAGGAACTACTGTGTTTCACACCTCAATATTAACTAGGATATGAGAGCAACAACAGCTGCTTGTGATGCTTTTCCCGATGATATCTGAAATCCTTGTAGCTTTTACAGGGTTTGAAAGTTTGATTTCCAAATTGTTCAAAGAAATATTCCCATTACAATAGGAACATTTTTTTCTAGACCTGTGAGGTTTGTAGGAAATTCAGAATCTTAAAACGGACTCTCCTCAGCATAGTTCAATGCTTCCGATAGGGAAAATGGGACATACGGTATGCGTGAAAATGGAAAACTATCGTGGACCGGGAGACGAGAATTGGAACCTGACTTGGACCTCGATGATTGGACCAGGAGTGGCTGTGATGAACGACTACCCTGGATTGTTTGAATTTGGTTCCGTCCGACATTCCCTAAGCCGATGGCGGTCCACGTCTCACATGACTAGTTTTTCTCGGAGCCGGTTGTGCTCCATTCAGTCGGAGAGCTTTGGATGTTTCAGCAGCAGGCAGGATTGATACTGTACCATCATCCTTGCTGTCACCAAGGCAATTAACTGCGACGCGCATATCCGTCCTTTGTGTGGCTAGACCTAAAACCATGTTTTTCGTCACGTATTTTTACGTGATGAGTTATATGGTATGGTTTTAATATATGACGTACGTTATTCTGATCGAACATGGCAGCTAATGTCTGACCACCTTCTCGCATAATTTGCTAAAACAGGTGAGGTAGACGTCGACCTATTGCTTCTCCGATCTGACCGGTTTCCCGCATTAACATTAAAGTCTCGTTAACAATATCAAGTCATCCTTTAATATGGCCAGTACATCTTCAGAAATCAGAGAGTTGTTTATAGTAGGCCAGAGATGGCGCCCCACCGCAGCAAAAGTCATTGTCGGCCTTTGTAGAGGGATGCCGGCCAGGGTTGGAAATTTGGTTCCGTTCTTGTTGTCTGAGTATAGTTTTTGTTATGGAGTACAAAATTTTGCAAACAGTAATACTGGTGTAAGCTGGCACTCTTGGTGCAAATCAGTCATGACTTCACACCTGCGTCTTACTGCATGGAGACAGAGTCATTTGCTTGCAGTGTTAGAAATTTGTTAATGTGGTTATAATGTAGCTTTCCAATGGAGGCACAAAATCAAACTTTTGGAGTATAAATTGTTTTTGGAGTGCGTATTTTCTGATGTTCTTCAGCAACAAAAAATGCCACCTTTTCCAACCCTGATGCCGGCACTACCACTGGCACGCGATGCCTCCATTTAATATTGCCATGGACTGCCCAGGCAGCATGACGAATCGCACCCGAAACAGGACGCTACATCGTACCGGTGGTCGGGGAAACAAAGACTATCGGCTACTGACGGGAACAGCGCATGATTTGGAACGACATTCAGAAAGCTTTCAATTTATTCAGCGTTTATTTTAGTTTTGCGAAAGAGTTTCGGAATGCTGCCACGCTGTAAAATGTAAAATCGGAACAAATATCTCCTTTGTGACTCGTGGGCCCGGATTAGACCTGAGGCCTCGTACGTTGCGTTTGGAGCACTCCTGCAGGTCTCAGTAACCGGCATTTGCAGACAGAATGATTGACGCGCCTGCACTTTAATCAGCTCAGTGGCATATGCATTACGTGGGCTGCGTGGCGGGTTAAATCGCACCCGGTGGCCCTGACGAAACGCAGCGTATGGCCCAGGCTTTGTCCCTGGTAGGGCGTCATCGGTGGCTGCGGACCGTCCAGAAGCCTATTGACGGCGAGGCGGGCGGTGTGAACAGCAGACCGGGTCTGCTTACTCTCTGTTACCACCGACGCCGGTCCGCCCGGCGCGGCGGCTGGTCGGCGCTGGCTGCTCGGCGCGGCCGGCTCGGCCGCCGGCACCTGCCAGGTGGGGCTGTTTTGCGGCCGTGTTTTGGTCGCGCGGTCTGAAGGGCGGCCGGGGCCGCTGGAGCGTGAGCTGCTGTCGGCGCAGACGGACGCGGTGTGGGCGGCGGGCGGAGCGGCGTCCGGCGGCCGTGACTCACGGGGTGACGTGACTCAGGCGTCACTCGGGAAACTCGGCAGTCGACCAGCGCCGTCTGCTGCCCCGGCCGCGGGTTCCAGCTCTGTAGGGTGAGGTCGGGGGCCTCTCACAGGGCGCTGTCGTGCGAGCGATCCTGACAGATGACGTCATTACGGCCAGTCCCCTCTCTGATGTCACTGGACGTGGCCTGGACCGGATCTCTGGACTGCTGATGAGCGACAAGATAGGGACCGGGCCAAGACAATTTAGACGAATGGCATTGCAATGTGGGGGCTGGTGAATGCTAGGAGGAGCTGCTTTGTTGCGAGAAACTGCGTGCAGGTATTCTATCGGTCGGTTCACAAACGATTGGCGTTGGCATTTTGGGAGGTCAGCATCGCTGATTGCTCTTCGATCGCCGAGATGATTTGAAATTGGGCCACCGCATTGGCGTGAGATTCGCGAAATAGTGTGAGATATGATCAGACTAGTATGATAACATTCATATTGTTTAAGGATTTATTTTCCCACACCCCTTTCTCCTCATTTCGTAGTAATGGTAGTTATAAAATCTGGCTTTTCGTGAATCAAAACCAGGAACGTAGGAGCATTCATAAATGCCTATGCATTTGGGGGAGGGACAATTTTTTAGAGAACTAATGTTAAATTTTGTCAAGAAGGGGGACGGGCAAACCCCCCGCCTACCTCTTCCTTTCCTTCGTCCATGATCAAAACAACGTTGTGACCATCATCGCTTCAAGTAAGAAGAAGGTTAGGTAATGATGTGCTTTTAAATGTTCTGCTGCGTTTCGTGGGAGTATGTCGTGGGAAGACTGACTGAGTAGAAAACTTACAGTCGTTTTCCGTGATGGTGCTGTCTTTTATTTTTCTGAACTTCTTGGTGGTGATTAATTTCAGGAACAAGGCTTTTCCAAATGGTACTGCGCTCCAGTTAGGGCAGAGGGCTAAATTTTTCGAGGAAATTTTACATAGGTTGACCGCTTCGTTACCATTTGAGAAAATGACTACGACAGCAGTCAGTCGAGTCAGGTAGCAGGCATCGCAGAAATTCGCCCGTCACTGCCTCGGGGAACGGATGCCCTTGGCCTTGCGAACACACGTATTGACGCCTTTGTCCGTGGCCGGTCCCGGAGTGCCCCGTCAGCGTTGTGTGACCACACAGAGAAGGCCGTTACGGACGCGGTCGACGGCGCGGCGGCGGCGGCGCCCGGTGATGAGGTCCGTGGCCGGTGTGCCGCCGCGCTGACTCACCGGCCCGAGCGGGGCCGGCGGCGGCCCGAGCCGGCGGCCGTCAGTCGGCCCTCGGCGTCCGGAGCAGCGGCCCGGGACCGGGCGGCGCTGGTGAGCGGCCTCCTGACGGCGGGGAGCCGGGCGCCGCGTCTGCCCGACCCTTGTTCGGCTGTGTTTGTCCCGCGGTGGCGGCTGCGCTCGGATGCGATAGTCTTGTCACGGTGACTTGCCTGAGGCGGGCCCCCGCCGTCGGCAGCCTCCTTTGTCAGACCGTCGTCTGGATCGTTCTGTGACGTGACCGGCATGCGACGGCGCTGCTCCCCCGAGGTTACCTTGTTAGACTCCTTTTGGCGAACTTGCAGCGTGATTCTCCGCTTGACCACTGCTGCACGCCCACACGGGCTCCTGACCACAAGAGGTCAGGAGTTCACTCAGTCGCACAGCGCAGAGAGGCCTGGCCCGGTCACACAGCGCAGACAGGCCTGACCCGGTCACACAGCCTAGAGACCCGACCGGTCACTACGGCTGTGCAGAGGTCTGACCCGGTCACGGCGCAGACAGACTTCACCCAGTCACACAGCGTAGAGGCCTTGCCCGGTGAACAACGCAGACAGAGCTAACCCAGTCAGACGGCAAAGAAGCCGAACCCGGCCACATAGCACAGACAGGCGGTCACACAGCGAAGAGGCGTGACCCGACCACAGGAGCCCGGCCGTGGACGATGACCCGCCCCGCCATCTGGGTCGCAGCGACCCGTGGGCCGCCGGACCGCGACGCGGGCGACGGTGCGGCATTTTGTCTCGGGAACGGCCGGTCGGGGGGTCGTAGGCGGCGCGCCGGTCCCTGGCCGGCGGCCCACCGCGGCCGTGCCGGGCCGCCGCCGCTGTATAATGAACAGCGCCGCCACGGCCGGCCAAAGGGCGGCCGGCGGACGGGCGCCTGTCCGGGCGCGGTCGGGCCGCGCCGCCGCCGCGTGCGGGGGCGAGGCGGGGGCGTGAAGCGATAATCGGCGCGTGACCGGCGGCTAAACAGTGCAGCGGCTGGCTGCCGTCAGCGCCTGTCGCGCTCGCCCCGGCCCGCCGATTCGGGGACGGTGGCCGCCACTGGCACTGACCGGCGGCTGGTCGCTCGGGCGCTGGCGATGGGCAATTTGGGCGGCCGCTCGTGCATTGATTGCTCTCGGCGTTCGCGGCTCGCGGCATTTCGGAGCTCGTATGGGCTCGTCAGAGAGACGTGACGCTGCCTGAAATTAAGTTTATGCTTTAGTAAGTTCGGCTGTTCCCAGGGGTGGTTATAAGGTATTTTTAACGAAGTAAACGACATTGGTTGCGCTAGTATGTTTAAGTTTTAGATGAAGGCTCAAGATGAACGGTGAAGAGTCAGCAGGCTTTCAGCACGGGAAGCTACCGGTGAATGACCCCATTTCACGATATGGTGGGTTTTTCCTGGTTCATTCTTTGCGTGAACGTGCCGTCGGGCGCCGTATGACGTCACGCGTGATGGCTTTCCCCCCTGCGGCCGGCCGGCGGGCGGCTGCTGCTCGGGCGCTGACGGCCGTGCCCCGTCGGCCGCAGATGCTGTGACCGCGGCCGCGCCAGCCGTCCGTCATGATCGGCACGCTGCTGCTGGTGGTATTCTGCGTGGTGCTGGGCGTCGTGCTGACGCTGGCCGTGCAGTACTATGTCCTGGAGAACTACTTCGAGAGTCTGCCGATCGTCGGGCCGACGGACAAGCCGACCGTCACGCAGCCCAGGCTGCCGGAGGTGAGGGCATGCACAGTGGACGTCGTTTGACACCTAATCGGCACGAGAACCGTGCGTGTGTGATTGTGGCTTTAGGGCGCTCCGACCACGTGGTCCTACGGCGCCCGCGGCACCAGGGCGGAACGTTGATGTGGAGCTTTATGACTTCTGGAGGAGGTTGTTTGTTAAACCGCCCGCAGCAGAGGCGCAGCGACCGCACTGTCGCGGTGACGGCTGCAGTGTTCTGTGATGTTATGGACAGGGGAAGTGTGGGCCAACTTCCCTCCCCACGGACTCCAGTTTCGTCCGTTCGGATGTCACATTTGCATCTGTAGACTGATATCATGGGAGCTCATTTCTGGGACGTCGGTACCGTCGTACCGTGAATTTGCGGCGTCACCGTCGTAAATGCCGGGGCAGCTCGTATTGGCGCCTCGGCGTGTCGTCCCGCCGTGACGTTGTTACGTTTTGTTCCGGCCGCAGGAACTGGTCGAGGAGGTGCGCAAGGAGACGTACCAGCGCAAGGAGACCTGCCTGGCCATCAACCTGCTGGTGCAGATGCTGTTCGGAGACCTGGTGCACACGCCGCGCCTGCGCCACTGGGTCCTGAACAAGATCCACCTGGAGTTCCAGGAGCTGATGGCGCGCACAAGCGTCGGCAAGCTCTTCCACAATATCAGGGTAAGCTGGCCGTGGCGGCTGTCCAGGTCAGCTGCGTTTTGTCGACAGGGCAGTCTATAAATAGGGGTTTGTCGGTGTAATTTGGAAACGTAGCTAGACTACGATGTATGGTCGCTTCAGACGGAACCTTGATAATTGACGTTTGGCGTTGCTGTGTGCTGCAAACGAATACATTTTGCATTTGCGACGTCACGTAATTAAGTTCTTTGCAGTGTGCAGCTGTGCGATTAAAACATCGCAGAATTTCGGGATTCTTGTGGAACACCGGGCATTCGACTCTGGCCGCAAAGCTATTCCCGGTGACGATGTGTTGATGCCACTGTCGTATTGTGCGCACATCGATTTTTACCGTGCGTTGTATTCGGCATACCCCTGTTTGGCCAGCATTAATTGACATGATCTGACCTAATCTGATCTGCCTCACTGGACCTGCCTTGATCTATCTATGTGTCTTAATCTAATCTGGGCTGAGCCAATCTAACCCAAAAGATTCTTGCCCGACTTTGAGATGTGGGGCGTTTACATTTCATAATAGACGTGGGCAGGACATGATGCAACCTCTAGCGTCTTTTTTACATAAGTTTGTGACGCTACTAGGGAGTAATTCATCAGAACATTGCAGCTGTTCCTCATCATGCACATTTTGGGCTTCCCGACTTGCTGACCTGCCGTCAGCCGAGTTGACCTGAACGGAACTGCCCTCCGGCAGATCAACGAGCTGGATCTGGGCGGCCAGATGCCCGTCTTCAAGAGCGTCACCACGCAGTACGTGTCGCTACACCCGGTCACCCAGACCATCGAGCAGCTGGACCTCAAACTGGACGTTGAGTACAACGGTGGCCTCAAGCTTAGCATTTTGGCGGACATCGTGCTCAATAGGAAGGGCTTCGTCTTCCTGAAAAGTGAGCTGGGATGTTGGCCGTGATGTCTGTTTTTTTTCAGGAGACCGTCCATACGTACAGCAGCCGAGGCTTATTGGGTTACATTCGCCCGGATGCTTGTATGGGCCACGTTGCCCTCCAACCTTGTTCGCCAGCGTAAAGGAAAAACACTGATGCTTTCGTGTTCCTTGTCTCGAGATGAAACGACACCTATTGCTTCTGCCCACGTCGTTCATCTAATATGTTTGATTCCGAAAGAGCCTGGTGTCAGTTTCGCTTTGAAATGTTCCATTCGTCTGGTCTTGTGCCATTTCATCTGATTGTTACCATCCGGGAGCATACGGAGTCCAGCCCGGATGCACTGTCTGGGCTGTTTTACATCCAAGAACAGCCGCGACGAGGCAGGCTCCTTTCCGTCATCGCTTTCCGCCTAGTCCCCCGTGATGGGGGGATCCCGTCGTGATATGTGTATCCCCTGTGACGGCTGGTTTCCGCTGTGATACGCACGACCCCTCGGTATGTATATATGTATATAAGTACGTCTATATATACGTCCCCCTCACAGCGGGGTCTGACCCCGCTGTTATCTGTACGTCCCCTGTGACGGTCGGACCCCTGTCTGATCTGTTCTCTTCTGACTGTCAGATCCGGCTGTGATATGTACCTCCCCTGTGACGGTCGTCTCCCGCTGTGATCTGCACGTCCCCTGTGACGGTCGTCTCCCGCTGTGATCTGCACGTCCCCTGTGACGGTCGGTCCCCGCTGTGATCTGCACGTCCCCTGTGACGGTTGGTTCCCGCTGTGATCTGCACGTCCCCTGTGACGGTCGGTCCCCGCTGTGATCTGCACGTCCCCTGTGACGGTCGGTCCCCGCTGTGATCTGTACGTCCCCTGTGACGGTCGGTCCCCGCTGTGATCTGTACGTCCCCTGTGACGGTCGGTCCCCGCTGTGATCTGTACGTCCCCTGTGACGGTCGGTCCCCGCTGTGATCTGTACGTCCCCTGTGACGGTCGGTCCCCGCTGTGACCTGTCCGCGATCGTGTGTCGACCGTCGCCGTCGCCGGCTCGGACCGGCGCCCTGACGCTGCCGCCCGTTGCCGGCAGTTAACCGGCTGTCGGGCCAGGTTCTGCTGCGCTTCACGCGGCGGCCTTTCTCGCACTGGGCGTACAGCTTCATCGGCGACCCCACCATCGAGGTGGAGGCCGAGTCGCAGTTCCAGGGCCGGCCGCTGCCGCGCGTCACGGCCGTCATCGTCCGACAGGTCAGTCGGGGGGGGAGGGGGTCTCTCCGTTGGGCACGGCCCCAGTGCCCCGTGCCTGGTGTCTGTCGGTGATTGGTGTGCGGAGATCGCCGGGTGATGTACCGCCGGTCGTGGCAGGCCGTCTGGACTGTTGCCAGGTGGCCAGGGGTGTAGCTACGGCTCAGGCATTTGGGGGAGGACGAGCTCACTGCAGTGCTCCAAGAATAGGTAGGGTGGGGGTGAGGTAGAAATCACTTTTTTGTGCGTTGCAGGCCAAACTGCGGTTGAAATGCCTTTTGTTAAATAACAAAGCTCAAATTGTGTCGCCATTGGGAAATGCCTATTTGATCCCTTAAAAAGTGGGGAAGGGCAAATCACCTTTTCTGGAAACCTACGGGAGTGCCCCGCAGCCCCCGCTGACATCCGTGCAGGTGCCGGCTGGTTCAGCGCGAGAGGCAGAGAGGACGCGCTTCAGTCGGCCGTGGTCCGCTCGCCCTGCCTGGCGGCGCGTGCTGTGCATGGCCGGCCGGCCGGCGGACGATTTTCACTATCATGGCGATTTCCGCCCTCTGCCGTCGGACGATTCCCAGCAGTCCGCCACCTGCAGTCGGGCCGTGCTCTGTCCCCGTCGGCTGACTGTTCTCCGTTGTCCGTCGTGTGACGATTCACCGCCGTACGCCGCAGATAAAGCGGACGATTCGCAAGCGTCACACGTTGCCCAACTACAAGCTACGCTACAAGCCGTTCTTCACGTCGCGGCTGCAGCAGCTGGTGCCGGACGCGGCGCTGCCCGAGCTGAGTTCGCTCGGCCAGCTGGAGGTGACCGTGAAGCGGCTGTCGCGGCTGCGACCCAGCGGCCAGCTCTCGCACGTCTATTGCCAGCTCGCCGTCGGTACGACGCGTGGGGGGGGGGGGAATAGTGTGGTGGATAAGGTGGCAGTTGAAGGCGTGTTTCTGGGTGCTTGGGGTTCGAACGTAAGGTTAAGTGAGGTTAGTTGCAAGGTTGGTGGAAAAGGCTCTCTTAAATATGTTTCGGTTTGTCCCTTGAGCGCAAGCCATTTTTGTTGCGCTTGATGCAGACTGTTGCGTGCGGTATGGTAAGCTTAATTTCGCTTATAATGACAGCCGTAAACATTGATTACACATAGTTTATTGCTACTGTCGGACGTCACTGGTCAAGGCTGAACGTTCATCCCTGCCCGGTGTCGATCCTAGAACTAGATGTATTTGGCGTGTCGCTTGGACATAAAAGTAGCATGCGCTTGGTGTGCAATAATAAAAAAAAATCCCGTAAAAACAAGAGCTTGACATCTTCGCCTCGGCTGTCGCGTTTTATTGAGTAGCGTCGTCTGACGTGTGCGGACCACGCGGCGCCTTACTCTTAGCAGCGTCGCCTGACGTGTCCCGGTCGGCCAGGCGCCGACCCGCTGTTGCTCGACACCTCCCACGTGAGCTGGAGCCGCGAGGAGATCCAGGTGCCGGCACACCCGGGCCAGGCCGTCGGCCTGCTCGTCAGGGACACCTTCGTCATGGAGAAACAGCGCAACTGCATCACCATCTTCATCGTGGTGCACAACGCGCCCGCCTACAAAGCCGGCCTCAAAGGTAGCGGTCGGAGGCGACAATGTTTTCGGAATGTGGTGTTGGTGTAGGGGCCGGATTGTGGTATCCTCTGTGTTGTAGTGAGTGCGGGTTGACGACTTTTCTGTTGCGTATGATTTTCTCCGTGTGGTTGTGTAAGAGAGAATGTACCTTTTTGGCGATCGTGGGCTTTTTGTTTGTTGCGTCTGGCAGTAATTTCTGTCGGTTTTCACCAATAACTCCGTGTAACAGTGATTTTAAGCTGGTGACGGTTTTGCTGTTCGGTTCATGGGTAGCCTGTTTCTCTGGTTAGGCCGACAATTGGCGTAACAGTCGGAACAGTGGGGCTAGCTCCGGTGGCCGGAGTAGGTCCGTGTTCTGCGTGTTCGGCGGCGTCTCTGTCTCGGTGACTGGTCTCGGTTGGGAGGCGTGTGCAGCCGCCGATGCCGGGGGTCCTCGCGCCTGTGCCGGTGACTGGTCTCTGTGTGGGCGCTGGCGGCCGGCTGGCCGTGCGGCTTGTGCCGGTGACCGGCCTCCGTGTGGGGCGCCGTGCTGCCGGCCGCCGACGCTGACCGTGCGTTGGTCGGTAGCCGGGGACATTGTGGACGCCGTGGACGGCGAGGCCGTGCGGGACCTGGCCACCGCCAACCGCCTGTTGCGCCAGCCGGCCAAGGACATCACCGTCACCGTGCTGCGCATGAGCGAGAACAAGGAGGCCCGGGCCACCGCCGTACGTTGCGGCCGCGCCGCTGACCTGGTAACACTAAAGCTGTGTGGAGGGCTCGGGTGAGGGGCCCGGATCCTGGTCCAGGGCCTGACGGTGCCTGGGAAATGAGGGCTGTGGTGGAGGTAGGTTTATTCCTAGTTGTGAGCGACAGCCTTCAGGCAATGCGTGTGACTCTTTGCGTTGCCAGGTGATTAGGTTGATACAGATTTCGTGTTTGTTTTCGAAAGTTCGCTGAGCGTAGCCGCACGGTATAAAGTAGACCTGGGGATGGGTAGCGCAAACTCATTCGGTCAGCCGAGTGGTTGGGTGCGTTGCTTTACAATGTCCGCCAGTTCCTTGGGAGTTGTTTTCTGCAGTCACGTGGCAGTTGGAAGGACGGCCAGATGCTTACAAATCACACCTCTCCGTGACTGGTCTGCCCGTAACGCCCGTTCGCCGCCGTCTGCCGTCCGTCTGTAGCTGTCCGTCTGTCGCCGTCTGCCGTCCGTCTGTAGCCGCCTCTGTCTGCCGTCCGTCTGTAGCCGTCCGTCTGTCGCCGTCTGCCGTCCGTCTGTAGCCGCGTCTGTCTGCGGTCCGTCTGTAGCCGTCCGTCTGTCGCCGTCTGCCGTCCGTCTGTGGCCGTTTCTGTCTGCGGTCCATGTACTGCCGTCGCTGACCGGGCGGGCCGATCCGCAGAAGCGGTCGTCGGTGAGCGCGCGGCCGCCGGCGCGGCCGCCCGCCTCGCCGGAGCGCCGGCTGCACAGCTCGGCCAGCGAGAGCCTGCTGCTGGACGAGTCGCCGGTGCGCCGCCGCCGCGGCACCAAGAGCGTCAGCGTGGGCCTGAGCTCAGGTACGGGCGCCGAGCCGGCCTGGGCCGGCTGGGCGCGACTCGGGGCGACGGCGCGCGCCGCCGGCCGCGCCGGCCGCCCCCACCTGTGCCGGCCCGAGGCGGCGCACCAGGCGCAAGGTAGGCGCGCCTGGCTCGGCGGGGAGGCCGCATGCCGCCCGCCCGGAGCGTGAGGCGACTAACGAGGGTCCCGTGCCGACCGAGAGGCGGCAACACTAACGACTGAGGTATGCGTTGTCGAACGGTGCCCGGCACGGAGAGCGTTCGTCTGTTTTTAGGACGGGCATGCGTGGTTGGCATGTTGAGGCTGGTTAGTTTGTGCACTCCGAGAACGCGAAAAGTTGGCATGGGCCTTTGCTGGAATTAAAGGGTGTGCGCCTCGTTTTTTATTTTTGTTGTATCAGCTCTGCAGTTACGCAGTTATGCGAACATTCTTCCATTGTCTCACAGCTGTTTTCCCAAAATCTCAGATGTTCTTTGCCTTGCCATCACATGCACGGGAAGTGGGTTGCGGCACTGAATACCATGAAGCGGCTCACTTGTGGAGCATGTAGGTCCTGTAGCTGATTTTTCGTCCGGGCGTTGACGGCCGTGGTTTTTCCAGCGGTGGATAGGGAAGACAACAGCTCGGAGGTGAGCCTCCCTGCGGCACTGCACTGCTGCCTCTCCGACCAAGAGAAAACCACCAAATGGGCACGCTGGAATCAGGTTTGTTTCTCCGAGTCGTGCCGTTAACATGGGTCATGTAAGGCAAGGAGGTTGGCGAGCGTCACGTTTTGTATGTTGTTTAGTCACCAATGTTTTGCATTGTGCGCGGAAAAGGTGTTCACACTGACGATGTTTACTGCCGCACGATTTGTGAACGCCAGGATTGTTGATTAGAACCAAGAGAACGGAGCGGGTAGGGCCAAGGCAAAACACCTTTGGCGAACGTTCGCGCGCTTCCGTCTGAAAAAGCTAAACACTCGTTCGTAGGGAGTTGGCACGCCCTGAGGCCCGTTATGCACGATGGGCTCCTGTGCGACAGGGCCCTGGACTCGGGTGCAGTGCGGGTTTTTACCTCAGCTCACCAGTGCTCGGGCGGGCCGCCGTGTGTGCGGCCGCCGCTGTGACCCGATGTTGTCCGCCACGCGCCCGGCAGGACCCGGTGATGAACGAGACGTTCCAGTTCACGGTGGGCCGGCCCCACCGCTACCTGAACCTGTCCGTGCTGGGCGTGCCGGAGACGGCGCTGGGCGAGCCGACCGCCGAGCCGTGCCAGCACGTGCTGCTGGGCCGGCTGAGCCTGCCGCTGGCCGAGCTGGTGGCCTGCTGCCGGCTGACGGCCATGGGCCACCACGTGGAGTCGTGCCGCCTCCTGCCGCCGTCCATTGCCGCCGTCAAGGAGTGAGTGGCGCGGCGCGGCCGGCTGTCTGCACGCCGAGCAGGCGGTGACGTTGGGCGGCGGCAGACGCCCGGAGGCGCGCCGTGCTGCCGCGATATGTTTGTGCGGGAGGGGAGGGCCGGCCGGAGGCACAGAGTTCAGTCGTCGCTGCCAGATACGCGGCGGACTCTGTCCCGCAGTCGGGCGATATTTCCACATGTTCTTACATTCCGGAAAAGCTGATGCTACGAATGTATCGGAAATGCCATCCTGTCCGGGTGTCGCGTGGTCTCGTTTCTTTTTGTTTCTTTGCTATGGCATAAAGCATTCTCTGTCCACTTACTCTGACCGGATCGGCCGCCCGACAGCGTCGACCACGAGCTGTCCGTGTTCAACGCGTTCGAGCCGACGTTCTGTTTCGGCGACGTGCTGCTGTCGTTCCTGTGGAGCGCCGGCCCGGCCGAGAACGGCGAGCCGGAGCCGGCCGCCGAAGAGGACGGCGCCCGCCTCCTGGAGCGCATGGACGTCGACGACTCGGAGCCGGACGACGACGAAGAGCCGCCCGAGATCCGCGTCGGCCACCAGTTCGCCCGGATGAAGTTCACCGCCTCGACCGAGTGCGACTTTTGCAAGCGCAAGGTGCGCGTCGTCCGCGGTGTAGTGTCGGCGGGCGGCGCGGGACACTGCGTGGTACGGCGCGTGGCATTTTAAGTTGGTTTTAAGAGGTTCTGTTATGGAACTGGTGGATTCCGTGGCATTCTGAATGCGGACATTGCTACCGTTCGACAGACACTCTTAAATTTGACGGTTTTCAATTTTGGATAGGTCACTGAATCTCCCGCCGGCTGGGAATTTTACTATCTTGTGTATTTGTCCTTTTTATTTACTAGTCATGTTTTTCCATGCTTGGGATTTAGAAATGGAAGCAGTCGTGCTTGGTTTCCTCCGGACGCTATGCGGTCGCGGGTTTCACCTGGCACAGCTGGTTGCGGTGCCGCAGATCTGGCTGAAGGACGCCTTCCAGTGTTCGGCCTGCCTGATGACTTGTCACAAACGCTGCATCGCCCGCTGCCAGAGTCAGACCACCTGCCAAGTGAGTGCCTTATCTGCTGCCGAGTCAGAACACGTGAGTACCCTGCTCGCTGTCGAGTCTGACGACGTGCCACGTGAGTATCCTGCCCGGTGCCGAGGCAGACCACGTGCCGCATGAGTGCCTTGCCCTCTGGCAGTCAGACCGTCTGCCACGTGAGTACCCTGCCCGCTGTTGAGTCTGACCACGTGTCACGTGAGTGTCCTGCCGCTGCCAGAATCAGACCACCTGCCACGTGAGTGTCCTGCCCCCCGTAGAGTCAGACCACCTGCCATGTGAATGCCCTGCTCTCTGTCGAGTCAGATAGCCTGCCATGTAAATGCCCTGCTCTCTGTCGAGTCAGACCACCTGCCACGTGAATGTCCTGCTCCCTGTCGAGTCAGACCGCCTGCCAGTTGAGTGTCCGGCTTGCGGCGGCGACGTGGTTGGCCGGCTTGTCCCGATACACTGCATGAGTCCAACGCAGCATCACTCTGGCTGCTCATATGATGGGTTTTGTAAAGAGCGTTATGTAAAAGGTTAAAAAGGCGTGATTCCTGTCCTGGCCGTGTCTGTTGGGTACTCCCCCTGTCTCGCGCTGTACGATGTGCTGGGGCGGCAGCCGTGAGCTGACGTCTGCCGTGTGCGGCGCCGCTGCCGGGATGTCTGTCCGGTACTCCCCTGCCTCACGCCCTGCGATGTGCCGGGGGGCTGACGTCTGCTGACGTGAGCTGCCGTGAGCTGACGTCTGCCGTGTGCGGCGCCGCGGCCAGGCGGAGCTGAACCGCGGCTGGCGGGACTCCATCAGCGACAGCCACCTGCCGGAGATCGTCACCAGCTCCGAGGACACCGACCCGCCCGCCGACAAGAAGGTACGGCCCGGCCGGCCCGCGGACGACGGCTCGTGGAGCGCGGCCAGCATGGGACGGGTTAACAGCGGGGCACGCGGGACCGGGGCCCGCCGCGGCCGCGCAGCTGCACGCGCCTGGGCGGACCGGCACCGGGGGCCGGTCGGGACGGTCGGCGGCGCGCAGCGGGGTGTCCTGATCTCTGATCGGAGTCTGACCGTCGTGACCCGTCGGGCTGCTTTCAGCGCTCGGGTGTAGCCCGGCGAAAGGTAAAGAAGGTGCTGCTCGCGGCCCGCGCCGTACGCCAGGTGAGGATGGTGGTGTAGCCCGCCGCGGCGCTGCCGTGGCGCTGGCCAGCTAACGCAGCCGCTGACTGAGCCTCCCGCCCGGCGCCAGCTGATCGAAGCAGAGCTGGAGCGCCGGAGTAACAGGCGTTTGGCGAAATGGACCCACTCGTGCACGGACTTATCGCGCTTCAGCGTCTCTTAGGCGTGATCACTTTTTGGTTTGTCACTGATTTTAGAAAAAAATGGTTCATTTAACACCTAGCAAAACCTAGCTACCCAGGAGTGCAGTGAATTTCACTTGCCGTTGCGCCTGGACACGCATAACTAAAACTGATTCACTGACATGACGATGGATTTTTCATAACCTTTCACAAAGCGGGGACTTACTGCTTGCTTCCAACGTTTCTGTTTGGTCGCCGGTACTTTGGAAAGAATAGCCGGCACCGTTACATTCGTCTGTGAGCACACACCAGTAAGAGTTGTTCGTTTAAAAATCAGTCGTTTAAGGACTCCGTCTCCAACATCGTCTGCTCAGAAGACTGAGTGCCGGGGTATCCCAGAGGCGGCTGCAGCCTTTTTGACGTTGCTTCTTCCCTTTCTCCGTTTTCGGTTGACTTTGGACATTTCCTTGTGTGAAACTTTGCATCATTTTGCACATCCACGTGCGGGTATCCCTACCTAGCCGTTCATTCAGCCCTCCTGTCGTGAAATCTGGTGCCTGTGCGATATTTGATCGACACGAAGGCTGTCTTGGTTTGCCGTATCAGCTGACCCGAACCCTGTGACGGAGGAATGGGACGGACTTCAGCAGTCGTCGGTAAACATTGCCAGGCATGGATGTGTGGTTCTGATGTCGTATCCTTAAATAGGAGGGTAGACCGTGTTCCGAATCACACTTTTAACAATTGTCGTTGCAAGCGGCCCAAGCAGTTTGTTGCCTTTGGAATTATTTTGTGTCTATTCCAATTATTGTTCAGGGATGCAGAAGGGGTGTGATATAGTATGAACACCAAAGCCGTTGCCGCTGCACATTCTTATCACATAGTGGCATAACGAGACATAAGCTGAAGGTAAAGGCGGGCACCATGTATTTCCTAATCTTCAGGATCGCATTTTTGTCATCGTAGTTAAAAAGTGGACCCAAGATGACGTATTATTTTGCTAGGTTCATATCGATTTTCGAGATTAATCGTGTACTGGCATGTGCCTGGAGTGAGGCTTGTTGTCACTGCAATTGCCACTAACGCTGGTCGCCAGCCAGGCATCTCGCACCCATCGGCTGAGCTCTTCCCTAACGCATGTCTGTCTTTCAGAGGGCGACGGGCTCCCGACGCTTGGGTTTTGTTGTGCCTGATGTCATGGCGTAGCACGGGGGCTTACTGTGTCCGGCGGGGCCGCCTGTGGTCGGGCGTCGGGTGTCGTAGTGTGCTGTCGGGCGGCTTGTGTCGGGCTGGCGGGGTGTGTCGGCCGCCGCGGTCGAGCCTGCGCGTGCACGTGTGGCCGGACGTAACGGGCGGCTGGCGCGGGCAGCGTCGCCGGCGGCTCAACAACCTGATCGCGTCGCTGTCGTCGAGCGGCCTGAAGCGGACCGGGTCCGCGCAGAGCCTGGCGCCGCCGGCGCCGGCCCTGCAGCGCGGCCTGTCGACCAGTCTGCCGCCGTCGCCGCAGCGCTCCCCGGCCGCCAGCAGGAAGGTACGGCCGGCGGCGGCGGCCCGCGGCCGGTGGCGGCCCGGCTTCTGGTTCACGGCCGGCCCCGGCTGTCTGCGGCTTGGCCTGGTGCAGTGCGTCTTGTGAATCGGCGTTGTATCATCGCGTTTTTCGTCTTTCAATAACGTTTTACACAGTCTTTGGTAAACTTATTGTCAGTACTAAAACTGTCCTTACCTTATGCATGAACACGTTTTGTTTACGTGACTCACATTGGCGAGTTTGCCGATCATTGTTACGATTTCTTGTGGCTGCTGAGGCGCCGAACCTTTCAGATGTCGGTGCGATGGCGTTAGGCATGCGGCATGTGTTGGGTGACGCACGGGGTGTAGCGAATTAACGCCTGTTTTGTTTGACTAATTGGGTGACTCATTTAACACGCCAGGTACTGACCTTGTTTGTTCCTCCCCCTTGTTGTGGACTGAACGGTCAATGACACTCTGCTCGTTTGAGCCTTCTGATAGTCTGATTTTGTTGCCTACCTGCCGTCGTTGCTGTCAGCCATTCCCACGGTTACGCCTGTGCCCGCGGAGCCAGTGACGGCGGCCCCCTCGGTCTGCCCGCCCCCGCTGACGCCCTCGCCCGGCGACAGAACTCGCTGGCGACGTCGCCGTTCGCGGCGTCGGCGGCCGGCGAGTGCGACAGCGACGAGGAGCTGGACGTGGCCCTCTCCAACATGCAGCGCTGCGCCAACAACGAGAACCTGGTGCTGGCCGCGCGCGAGCTCGGCTGCCAGCTGTACGTCGAGATGGAGCCGGCCGCCCGCCGCGACCGGCTCGAGAACATGGTCAGTCGGCCGGGGACCGTCGCGCACGCACGCCGCGCCGTGTGAGCCGCCCGTCTTGCTGCAGCAGGCACTGGCGTCTGTTCAGGCGGCGGCGTCGTCAGCGCACATAGGCATTGATTTTGTTATGCTGTGTTGCTCATCTGTAGGAAATTGCTTTGTCGAGAGTCAACAGAGTCTTGTGGTAGAGGGATTCAGCGGTATATATTATGTCACGTCGGTTTCGACGTTGGAACACCTTCAGCAGATGTGGCCTAGTCTTACACCTTGGTAATGCGAAAAGTTTTTTGTATCTAATCAAGTTAGGTTTCATATCTCAATAATATAAAATCTGATGTATGGGTGACATGGAGCGCCGAACAGTGTGTCTGGCCAAACAGCTGACGGTACTTTATCAGCCCAGGCGCGGTGTGTCGGTCCCGGTGGTCGACGGCGCTGATTGGTGTGCGCGGCCGCCGCCAGGTGTCGAAGCTGCAGGCCGAGCTGGACAGCGAGGAGAGTCGCCGCCAGGAGCTGCTGCGCGCCGACCGCCAGGCCGACCAGCCGACCACGCACACCCGCTGCGCCCTGCTGCTCGCCCAGTCCGACGAGAAGACCAAGATGCTGGGCATCCTCATGGTCTACTACAACGCCGGCCTGCAGGACGCCGAGCAGGCGGTACGGCCGGCCCAGCCCTGACCGCGGGCCGCGCCCCCGCGCCGCCGCCCGCCCGCCCGCCGCCCACCCCGCGCCGCGCCAGCTCGCGCTCGCCGCGGTCACGGCGCGGCGTCGAGCGGACTCGTACTCATGTGTTCTCCCGCGCGACGGTCCGTTCTCTCGTATCCTTGGTCACGTTTTTCCGCCTGTTCGGTGGTACGGTTCGTAGTCACAGTGTGCTCCGTCTGGTGCCCTCTCCTGTAGTGATGTGCCATCTCGTGTTCTCTCCGCTACCGCTGCGATGCCAAGATGTCTTGACTCACAGGTTAGCTCGACGTCCCGGCCTTTGAGCGAGAATCCGGCTGGTCCCCTGGGCTGAATACTGGCGGCACCACTGACGGCCCGTGTTTGCGTCAAGGCGGTATTAGCCAGGCGTCTTTGATTACTTTCTGCCAGCTGCATTTACGGCGAGGGTAAGATGACTGAGGATGAGATATTGCGAAGCAAGGATGATTTCTGGCCGCGACGTGGCCGGCGTTGGAGCGTGCCCTGACGTGGCAGTGCTCGTTTCCTTTCGTCTGTGATAGTGGCCAATGCCCGGCCGGCCGGCTTGTCCGTATTCTGGCGGTCCAGGAGGTTTGCCGAAGACCGACAGACTGCACAGTGTGTTAGCTTCGAAGTTCTGACTGCTGTCCGCGGTCTGGCGGCCTGTAACTTTCCAGTCTGTCAGCGTGCGAAGACTGGCATTAGCACGGCCAGTGGGACCAGTCTGCCGGCCCTCTGACGGTCTGCCGGGTCTACCAGTCGGGTCGGCCGTCATGTCCGGCGGGTCTGCCATTCAGACAGTCTATCTGTCTGAATGGTTAACGGCAATGGAAACAAGCCGGTCCGCCGGGCCGCACGCTGCGCTTGGTGGTGGTCCACGCTCGCTCCCTGCCGCACCGCGTAGTTAGCATGGGCGCTGGTTGGAGGAAGACCGCCTTCAGGAACGGCCCGGGACGTCGTCCTTGGGCGCGTGCCTGGGCGGTCTCGCATATCTGCTTACGGAAGTGCTGTGATGCTGTTGGTGTCACCAGGGGTCGGTAAAATTGAGATGTGCAGGCCAACGCCTGGGTGGTGTATTTCTCTCTTGTGGGGGCTATGTATGCAGGTATTGGTGCAATGCGGTACTCGTTCGATGTAGACGTGCTGACGACGTGTTCGCCCTTGTCCCGGCTCATATATTTGTTAGATGTACTTATAACTTCTGTGCAATTAACTTTTCTATTTTATGTGCGTTATAATCATGCATTGTGCGTCTTTTGTAATTGATAAGCTCTGTACGGAAACGGTATTCCTGTGGTTTCGTAAGAATGTAACGACGTCTGTTTTGATACATATTTGTCTGCGTCTATACTCATGCGAATGACTGCGTTCGGACTCCAGGTCAACTCCCGACAGCGGTCGGCGAAGTTCAACCGCGGCACCCGTCTTCGTTGTCCTACGAGGGCTATTTTCTGTCGTGTCGGTCACACCTGTTACGCTCTGGCTGAGCCAAGTGAATGAGTTGTCTGCATGTGTCGGTCCCAGCGGATATCGCCGCCGCGTCGTGCTCTGTTCGTCGTGCGCTGGCGGCTCTCGGAAGCTGGCCGTTGCTGTTCTCTGTGTTGGCCGCCTGCTGGGACCAGCCAGTCCACCGCCATACCTGAACCATGACACACGACTGTCCAACGATGACCTCAATCGGCTTTTCAGTCCCGTGAATTTGCCCGCGTTTGTGGTTGCGCGTTGTGCCGAGCGCCATTTCGAGCTCTAATACAGCAGATGGATAATGTTTTAGATGTTTTTTTTTGTGTGTTTGACGTGTGTCAATGCATAAACGGTAGTTCGTTGAAAATCTCAACGAGCACCGAACATGTTATACGAGCACCGAACGGGATAGACGCGAACGTCGGAACGGGACACTGGTTGGTAGATGTTGATGCATGTTCCTGCACCTGGTAACACCGAACTGCGTCATCAATGACTCAGCATAAGGACATTTTCTATGACATGAAATTAGCATTCCTTGTAAACAGCATTACATTTACTTATCCAGCTAAGATTTGTGCACGGCGTCAGAGCATGATACTCCGAAGAGCATGTATGGAAAGAAATCGCCCCAAAATGGCTTCGGCTTTGAAAACAGATTTATGACCTATGATGACATTTATGACCTGTTTATGAAAGCAGATATATAATATGACCTACGAACTTCGCGAGCACTCTTAACCCGCGCCCGACTGGCGGTCGGCGCCAACCACGCCTTACGGGGGGAGGGGGGCTGCCCCTTCTAACCCACGAACGGTTGGTCACGTAATAAAAAATAAACACACCATTGGAAAGCATGACAAGCAGAGCTCGAAACTGGTCTCATTTTTAGTTTCGGACAATATGTAAGCCATTTACGCTCTGTATATGTTTTTCCACAGCCGACTGCATGGGACCGAGAAGCGACCTGGATCTCCGAGGCTGTGATTAGCAAAGTCTAGATAAAGGTACCAACGAACAGGTAAAAGTCCGCAGGTGCCGATTCATGTCTAATGTCTCTGATTTGTTTAACATATATGCCAAGACGTTGAGTTTTCATGCGATCAGTGGCGGCGGATCGTATTTGATCATGGGGGGCAAAGCAAAATTTCGAGGCCTCTTGATCTTGAGAAGCCCCCTTTCCTAAGACGGGCCATCATCCCCAAAAAAGTCCTTGTTTCACTTAATGGAAGTCGTATTTCGCCCGACCAGGACGGGTAAGTCCACGATCCAGTCGTGCGTTGTGCGAACTCTGGCATTAACCGGTAAACTCGGCAGGTGCGGCACAGCTTGGTTCCACCGTGAACTCCTGACGTCCACAGCCAGTCTACATGTCCACATGTCCACATGTCCACATCTCCACTTTTGTTTCAGAACGCCGTTAACTAACCCAACAACCAACCAGACACTTCCGGACGGAAGCCGAGGCCCCGAGGCAGGGTCGAGGCAACGATCTGTTGAGAGAATGGACGCAGGCCACCCAGGTCCTTTCTGCGAGGCCCGTAGCAATATTAGATTCCCGGTCTCTACGCTGCTTTTAGCTGTAATCTGTATGGGGCCCTCACACGGACAGAAGCCGGGGCCCTTTAGCAGAGCGGGGTTGATTCCGGTTCAGTGCAGGCCACCCTGATTTATTCTGCGGGGCCCCATAAAAATTCATATTTCCACCAGTCTCTTGGTCACTTTTGAGTAAGATTGTCACAAGGCCCTCTTACGGACGGGAGCTGGGACACCCTCCAAGATCCGAATGTTGCTTCAACGCACGCATTCCAACTCCATTCTGTGACTTCCTCTAACAATTGTCAGTTCCTGGTCTCTGGACCCCTTATGAGTATAATCGACAAGAGACCCTCTCTCGAATGTAAGCCTGGGGCTCCCTAACATGGTCCGAACTCTGTCAGAGGCCTGCCGGGTCCATTCCGCGAGGCCCCTTAATAGCTGTAAGTTCCTGGTCTCTGGGTCCTTTTTGAGCGTAACTCGCGCAAGGCCCTCTTACGGATGGATGCTCGGGCGCCCCCGAGACCCAGACTGGTTTAGCGTAGGCCTCCTGGGTCCATTCTATGAGGCCTCTCAAAAAACTATACGTTCCCGGACCCTGTTTTGCTTTTGGGTGATAATCGGTATTAGGCCCTATTTCGGACCTAAGCCGGAGCCCCCTAGCAGGGTTCGAACCCCGGTTTAGTGCAGGCCACCCCGGTTCATTACTTCTGTAAGGCCCCCTGAAAATTGTGAGATCCTGGTCGCTGGACCACCTGTAAGTGTAATCGGTACGAGGTTCTCATTCGGACCTAAGCCGGGGGGCCCCTAGCAAGGTTCGAACCCTGGTTCAGAGCAGGCTAGCCCTGTCGATGAATTCTGTGAGGCCCTCTGATAATTGTGAGGTCCTGGTCGCTGGACCACCTTTGAGTGTAATCGGTACGAGGCCCTCTCTCGGACGTCAGCCAGGGCACCCTAACATGGTTCGAACCCCGGTTCAGCGCAGGCCACCCCGGTCCGTTACTTCAGAGGCCCTGAAAATTATGAGTCCTGGTCGCTGGATCACCTTTGACTGTAATCACCACCAGGAACTCTATTGGATGGAAGGCGGGTCCCCTAGCAGGGTCCGAACTGTGTGTAAGGGAGAGTAGGCCAACCGGGTCCATTCCGCGAGGCCCATTAAAAATTGTAGGTTTGCAGTATCTGGTCAATTTTAGACCCAACCTGTTCTAGGCCCCTACCGGAAGAAAGCTGAAGCCTCTAACAAAGTAAGACTTGAGAGAACACGCACGCCATGTGCTTACTTCCTTGCCTACATGGTTACATTTCCCTTTCTTTTTTGTTTTTTTTAGTATGTTCGTCGCTTTTATTCCTATTTCCTTTTCTGTTCAATTTCTTATGAGGCCCCCAAGATCATAAATGGAGGGGGGGGGACAGAAACGTAGTCTTGCTCCAGACCCATCGGAATTTGGGGGCAGCTGTCCCCCTGCCCCCCCCCCACTTCCATCGCCCCTGTATGTGATATTCCTTGATCCTAGTGGTTCCTGTGATGATTTCTCATGCTAAATTTTTTTTTACAAATTCAGTAGTTGTCAATCTACACAACTGGCAAAGGTTTATTCAAGAGAGGCTGTTTATTTCCAAAATATGCAATTTTTCAAACTTTTTGAACTTCCCCGTATTACTCAAAACTGTACGAGCCAGTTCTGCCACATTCTACCCGTTCTGAATAATTCATCGCTGATTTTGACGGCGGTGAATTCTGGCTCATAACAGTTATTCGTGATATGACCTCAGATCAATGGCTGGGAGTCACTGATACTTTGTCCATTGACGGTAACTGGATGTCTGCATCACCCGACGCTAAAATGTTATAAAAATTGCGTCAATTTCTGTTTCATGACACGTCTTGAAAATGGGCTTGACCTTGGGTCAATGACCCAGAAAGTTCCAAAAAAAACTTGAGATGGGAAGTTTGTTACATCTATCAAGATGTCTAATCCCTGAAACTTTTATTGCGATATCACGTTTTCCGAAAAAGTTACAGGACGCTTAACTTTTTTGGACAGAGGTCTATTTGACCTGACCTAGGTCAAGCACCTGACTTGACCTGAGGTCTAAACTATAGGCGCAGCCAAGGGGGCCGGGGCCCGGCTCCCTGAGGTCCGCATTTTTGTGAAAACCATTGCACATCGTCTTCCCGGCAGGCGGTTTTCGTATGATTTCAGTTCACTCCCGAGTTCCGCCCCCCCCCCCCAAGAAAATTTTGGCTGCGCCCCTGGTCAAAATTTTGACAGGTGTACGCTTTCTTGCAGTCTTGGAAAAACCTCACCCCACCCCAGTTGGGGGCGGGTTAAAAAAGCAAGGCTGTGAACGGTACTGAAGATCTCATAAATGAAACTACTTTCGGTTTCGGTAGAAAGATACATGCACCAGGATACGATGCAGGGGCGTAGCCAGGGGCAAGAGACCCGTGGTCCCCCTTTGCGTCGAAAATTTAGCGTTTCTTTACGCAGCAAAAACTAAAATAAGTAACCAAAACTCGAAAGTAATGTGGCCGAAATCCGAGGAGTTCTCAGTTTTGAGGGTGATGTCTGTCAAGACAGCCCACGCTCAGCCCACGGTCAGCCCACGCCTCTCTCCCCTAAGAAAATTCCGCCTTGCTAACGGTGTCAGTGGTCCACTGGAACTCCGTCCCGAATTCAGCAAACGAGGACACAACTGCCGTTCATAACGGTAACGTCGTCATAGGGGAAGGGAACGTGTCCATCTCCTCCGAACAACGCTAATGCGCTTATGTTAAATTCTCCAAACCCAAAGTTGTCATCCTACTTGCCCTTCATCGTTCATCGTCCACTACACCCATACTTACGACGTTTGTGCTTAATCCGTGGTGTGGCTCTTGGTTCGGACTTAGACGTGCTTCAGACAAGGATGGCTCAATGTGATCTTTGGAGGGGCCACACATTTTGGCCACGATGCTGGCCTTCGACCCAACCGCCTTTCCTCGGCTAACTGTCGTCACTGAATAAATACGCATGTGTTGGGTACTCTTCTGCAGAAAGCTTCAAATATTTCGGCAAGCTTCTTCATAAGCTGTCTATACTATGTGAAAATCTTACAAAAGCAAAACATTTCCACCTCACATCTGTGTTCTATTCCGTCATGAATAAATTCTCTTCAGTGTGCATGTCCATTCATGGTACTTTCACTGCTTTAACTTTGGGGTTCTCTGTGGAAGAAAACAATTTCTGTAGACCGCCAGATTCAAGGCTGAGAATGGCGATATTCGTAAACATTGGTAAATATCGTGTTCTGCTTCGATTGAATTACACAGTACTTGAAACAGTTACCAAGGTTGCTACCGTTGCTACCGGGTTAGTGCAAAGAACTGCGGGGAGACGTTGCGGCTGGAGTCCCTGGTAAGCGAAAGGAATATCTAAGAAAGAGTTAAATTTCAAAGATTTCGCGGAAGGAACAAATCGGAGATTTTCTGGATGTGAGTGAAACCAGATGAGTGCTCCTAACGACATTAGTTTGAAACTTCCGAAATGCTTAGGTTAGTACACAGGTGCCTACTTCATACATACAGGACTAGTAGCAACAATATTGCGCGGTATTTTATGGGATAATGGAATTAAACAACATATCTAGTTTATTTGCTATGTTTGGTTTCTGTTGTAGCCAAAGATGTAACCACGTCCCAAACATTGGAGGGGACAAATCAGAACCCGGCGGGGCAATCCGACCCAAAATGTTATTTTGGAACTGGAAAGTGTGAAAAATGTTGGTCACCGGTCCGGGCACGTACAGATTACGATGCTGAGGAAAAAGAAACTTAAAACGGCGAATGTGTGGTATTGTTCTGAAAACATTTCATTTCAGACATGAAAAGCAGGGGCGCAGCCAGGATTTTATTAAGGGGCCCGGAGCTCAGGGTGAACTGAAATCATACGAAAACCGCCTGCCGGGAAGACCATGTACAATGGTTTTTGCAAAAACTGCGGGCCCAAGGGGGGGAGGGCGGGCCCTCGGGCCCACTTGGCTGCGCCTCTGATGAAAAGATTGTAATTTCCATGCAAACAGCATTTCAGCAACGCGCCGCTCTACCCTTACTGCCGTCTGAGATCCCTTTTTGTTGTTGTCTCATCGAAAGAAGAGTGGGTTGTCATCGCACTCCTGTTCATTTGTTGATATCGACATATGCTGTGAATACGCTTCATAATGAAACTTAATGAATGATCAACAGGATAGGGAAATAGAATAAAATAGATATGATATAGTAGTGAAAATAGAATAAAGAAAAAGGCTGAAATATCAACGAAATATTACACAAATACAGGTATAAAATTAAACAAAAATATCACTGAAAATTAACACAGAAAATAATTTTGTTAGAATTTAACACAGAATACGGAAAAAAACGTTGGACAGAGCCAAATCCAGTCGCACCCGTTATCGGCCTGTAGCCTCCACTATCCTACACCCCGCCTCTGGCGCAATATTACGCCCCCATCCGTGCTGTTTGCCGCCAATACAACTTCAGCTTAACCCTATTCCCGGCAGGGGGGCTAAAGCCGCCCCCCTCGGGTTTTTTGCTTGTCAATTCCAGGCTTTTTAACGCAATTTCATCAGTTTCACGGCTTTTCCTAGCTATTCTTTCTACGTACGGTGACAAAATTTCAAAATTCCGTTTTGCTCAGGGGCGGAGCCAGGCAACGTTTTCGGGAGGCACCTCAGGCCATTTTTGGTCATGTTGAGGGTAAAAGGAAAATGTCCGCCAAAACAGCGTTTTTAAGGTAGAACTTAAAATTTTAAATGGATGTATAGCTCGATAGTTGGGCAATGTGCAGATATAATTTTGTTCATCTGAGGTCACTTTACAAGATGAGGTCAAGGTCAAAAGTCAAAGTTTGGTTTTATTGCAATAATTTGGGCGCTATTCTGTCAAATGCCAAACCCAGGATACACATGACGTAGAAAGGTGTCTTCTAGTTGTGTATCGAGTTTCAGCTTGATATCAGGTCGGGTCACGGAGCTATAATCTAAAATGTTGGTGCGCCTAGCCTATATTGCAATAGCCATAAAATGAATTTTTGAAAAAGAGTGAATTTAAATTATTGAAAACGTTTACAGATAATATTAAATGCACACGAGATCATTCCAAGTGACTCCAAGGTCACTGGAGGACATTTAAGGTCAAAGGTCACAAGTTGATCTGAAGAACGTGTGACCATGACAGTTCCCCCTTTTTCATGTCCCTGGCAAAGCCTATGCTAACATTATACAAACATTGTAATGCGATTTGTATTTCTTTAGTATAACATGACAAGCAGAAGCCAAAAAAGTGTTTTTGCCTTTTTCGTTCATTCAGTGGTTGGAAGAATAATCCTCCTATTTTTGAAACCCTGTGAACCCTGTGAACGAATGAATTTTCTCAAAATTTCAGATGTGTGTGCCAATGGCAAAAGTCCCATCCATAATCTCTCGATTCACGCCAGTTTCATCGAAATCGGTCCATAAACAACGGAGTTATAAGAAGTCCAAAAATACCCCTGATTTTGACATTTTGGCCTCCTGTATCCACACCTTTCAAAATTTAGAAAATTTCTTTTTATAAAAATGTAGTTCACGTCATGGCTAATCGATTGCCGTTTGTTGCGATGAAATCGGATGTGTAGTTCTCGATATCTCGTGGGGGGGGGCCGAATCGGTCTCCCCCTGCCGGGAATCGACCACACCGTCTAGCCCTCCGGGAATAGGGTTAAGGAAGAAACCTAACCCGACCCAACCTAACCTAAGCTAACCTAAGCTAAACTAACCTAACCTAACTGAACCACTTCTCTAACCTAACCTAACTACCAGGGCTGCAGCTAAGATTTTCCTAAGGGGGGGGGGGGGCGAAGCACAGTGAGACCTGTAATGACACGAAAACCGCCGTTGGGAAGATTATGTGCAATGGTTTTCGCAAAAAATGCGGGCCTAAGGGGGCCCCGGCCTCCCGCCCCCCCCCCCATGGCCGCGCCGGTGCTGACTGCTGAACAGAGCCAAGTCCGATCGCACCCTTTATCGGCCTGCGGCCTCTAAAATCCTACATGCCCCGCCTTTGGCGCAACACTACACCCATACCCCCCCTTCCAGTTAATGGAACGTGACAGAATACCCCAGTCCATGCATCCCGCTAGGTCAGTATGGAAAGCGTTCACCGATAACACCGGTAGCAATCATCGGTCCGATATAGAAAAGCTCTCTAAAACTTGTTCTGATAGAAAAAATTAACCCCATTCAGACTTTCCTGTTCCCAGCCTTTATCATGTACTACACATACCAATATCGCGGAAAACGGCACTCGCACTGCAATCAACATTCATCTTGTTGTTGCTAACAACATCATGAATACTTACTGATCACCCCGAACTATTTTAAATTCAGTATGGGGCCGCATGACGCAACTGTAGCTCAAAGCTTAAAGGACCCCAGGCCGTGGGTTCTAAGCCCGTGCACGAACATAAGCATGGGACTGGGAATGTTGCTGACCACATGACTACATGGGTCATGCGTGTACGAGAGCCCCAATCCATTTAACCCAGTTTCGTTCCTGTGATGACTGGAAGGGTTGGGTTCTGCTTGGGGTTCTGGTATCCAGCTCTCGGGCTATCGCCTAGCTGACCTGTCGCGAGTTGATCAGGACATTCACTTTTATTTACGATGGATGGTTTTCCAGAGCTGAGCTGCGACCATGGGTGATCCAGATCCAGCCGCAAATCCAGACGAATCTGGGGAGAAATCGCACAAGCACAAGGACAAGAAAAAGAAGGAAAAGAAGGAGAAAAAAGAGAAGAAGAAAAAAGACGATGGCGGAGACGACTCCAAGGAGCACAAGCACAAGAAAGACAAGCATAAGAAACACAAGCACAAGGACAAGGGCGGCGTCATCGGGGACGACGACGTGGTTGAGGGCGGCGAGGAGGCTCCTGAGCCCGGCAGGAAGGGCACGGAGGAGAGCCGGCGCTACTCGGTCATGGTGCAGGGCACGGAGGAGCTGGACGGCGGTCCAGGACTTGCGTACATGGCCTACGTGGTGATGGACGACCTGACCGACAAGCTGAAGCTGCTCGATTACGAGCGCGACTTCTGCAAGTCGCTCAAGATGAAGCCGCTGAATCGGCATTACTTCGTGTTCTCGTTCAACGTGGGCGAGCAGTTTTACATTTTCACGTCGCTGGCGGCCTGGCTCCTGCGCAAGGCCGGCCGCTCCATGGAGCAGCCGCAGGAGTCGGACGACCCGAACGTCACCGTCTCCACCATCCTGGACCACTGTCGCCAGCTGGAGCTGCGCGTCGACTTCCCGCCCAGCAAGCTGAAGCAGGGAAGCGGCGAGCAAGTCATCTACGTGGCCGACCGGCTGGCCGACTTGGCCATGAAGGCGGCCAATTTCCAGTGGAAGAAGCCGATCGTGCCGACCGGCCCCGAGGCCGATGAGGACGAGGACGAGGCCGAGATCACCACGGAGAAGATGGAGGAGGAAATGTCCTCCTCCTCGTCCGAAGAGGAAGACGAGGGCGCCGTACTGAATCTGGAGGATCTCAAGAACCTGTCCATCCAGGGTCTGGACCTGCAGATGGAAATCCAAAAGCCAGACGAAATCCTGGAGTCGACCACCAACACGGAGGAGTGGCGGCTGGAGATGGAGCGCGTGCTGCCGCAGCTGCGCGTGCAGATCGACTCGGACACGCGCGACTGGCGCAATCACCTGGACCAAATGCACCAGTACCGCGGCGCCATCGAGGACTCGCTCTCCGACACGCAGGCCCTGCTGGACAAGCTGCACGCGGAGGTCAGCGGCACCCTGGACAAGATCAGCAACCGTGAGAAGTACTTCAACTCACAGTTGGAGCGCTGCCTGGGCGAATTTAAGTTGGTCGTCGAGGACCGCGACAGGTGAGCGTCCGACGGCCACAGCCAACCGTCTCAGTCATGAAACGCTGCATTCATCAAGCCTAGTGCCTGGGCGCCGTGAGCACCCAGCCTTATTTCCGGCTCTCAGGAGCAGAAACAGTACAGGTCTGTGAGCAGCGGCGAGGCAAAGCTCTCCTGACTTCATGTCCGGTGCTCATGGCTCCCAGGAGCAGTAAGCCTGTGAGCGGCGGCGTGGTGGGCCCTCCTGACCCTGTGTCCGGTGTTTACAGCTCACAGGAGCATTACAAATCTGTGAGCGGCTCTGGTGGACCCTTTGGCCCTTTGTCCGGTGTTTACAGCTCACAGGAGCATTACAAATCTGTGAGCGGCTCTGGTGGATCCTTTAGCCCTTTGTCTGGTGTTTACGGCTCACAGGAGCATTACAAATCTGTGAGCGGCTCTGGTGCGCCCTATGACCCTTTGTCTGGTGTTTACAGCTCGCAGGAGCAGTACAAGTCTGTGAGCGGCGGCGTGGTGGAGCGCTCCCGACAGCTGGCGCAGCTGACGGACGAGCTGGAGTCGGTGAAGCAGGAGCTGGAGGAGCGCGGCACCAGCATGACCGACGGCACCCCGCTCGTCAACATCCGCAAGGCGCTCAACCGGATCAAGCAGGAGGTGCAGGGCATGAACGTGCGCGTCGGCGTGGTGGAGCACACCCTGCTGCAGTACCGGCTGCGGGACAAGGAAACGCACCAGCAGGAGGCCAACGTCCAGTACACCTCGGAGAGCATTGGAATGTTCTGAGGCTGTCCTAACAGAGTCAGGGTCTATCGAGGTGAACCCCGCAGCGTTGGCCTGCGTACGGACGTTGGACTGATCTGGAATTTTTTCGACTTCGGTCGAATCTTCAGGAACAATCTGGAAAGTTACAGTGTTCCATCGTTTTCGACCCGGCTCTCTGCCAACGTCGCGGCGTTCGCCGTGCCGCGTTTGTGCGTTCACTGCCGAGTGCGCGAGAGCCCGGTAAGCTCGTCCCTGCCTCGACTTTCAAGCGCCGGCGTGACGCGCCTGTCGTGACGGCGGCGGCCTTAGACCTCTGGCAAGTTGGCCGCCGCCATTGTCATCCAACCGAATTCTCGACGTACCTCGCCTCGGCCAGCCTACGGTACTCTGGCGAGGCTGGCTGTCTCATTAATCCTTGCGTTGCTGTTAGTGCTGTTCAAATGTCAGTACCCCTTGTGTGAAACGGAAGGGTAGCATATGGGAGGCGAGGATGTGTGGGGTTCGTCAAATGTCGATGATTCTGTCAAAACATCTGCAGTATTAACACATTATCGCCTTTGGTCATATGCTCAGGGGTTATGTGGGCCTTGGCAACGATGGGAGCATGTGATAGGCTGTGCCATTTTGTGCATGTTAATGACTTCATTTGCTGGCCATGTTTGCGCTTATCTTGCATTATCGCAGATGCAGTTCCTGGTCGCTGGCGTATTCAGTCGCACGTTCCAAATACATCGCCACCCAGATGTTATGAATTAGCCGTATACAACGTGGAGAAATGGGCACCACGATCTCAGTGTAATGGCTAACCCACAGGCTACCTTACCATTTAACATGACGGTAGCCTTTTGATACTGGAATTCTGCTTAATCCGGTACCTCTAATCCTGCCTGATCAGCGTTTTCTTTTCGCCATCGCCATGCCAGAGGCTAGCGTCATCGTCGGCGGTCATGCGATCCGTTAAATGTGAATGGAGAACGGGAACGGACGGCTGCGGCTCTTCCGTGGTTGCGTTATAGCCGAGCACCGTTTTCTGAAAGCGAGACAAAGCTTGCCGGTAGTTCGACACGTTCTGACGCCTGTTGGAAACACCCGTCGTCCGGCTCTCGAGATAATTCAACTCGTCGCTTAGTCTTTGGCGTTGTGCCTCAAGGCGATGTCAGTGTCAAAATGCCACATCGTGCCATCATCTGACACATCTTATCGTCGCGGACTCAAGCTTGTCAGCTTAATTACGCAATCACATACAATGCAAGTTGGCGCCTGATACCATTACCAATAGTTTTCTCACATTGTTTCGCGTCATGTGGTCGTCTCTTGGAATGAAGACCACCAGTACGTTGACAGAAATGATCGGTGGTCGTCTAATGGCTCTCTCGGTGCCCTGCGCGTCCGCCGTTGCATGGTCGTCAAGCTCACGTCCTGGGCTAGATAACTCCACTTGTTTACAGAATCTAAGGCTATTATGCTGCTCCCTTTTAGTAGTACCAAGCGCTGGGTGCGACGGGGCCGGCTCTCCGTGCTGTGGCAGCTCCCGAGAGCGCTATCGCGTTTCCTCAGCCAATTCACGAATAAGTTTGGCGGCTCGGCGGGTGGCTGTCACGTGACCTGGCTATTGGCCAATCGGGGTCGGTGCTGAGGGGGAGGGGAGGGGCGGCAGGGTGGTTCCGAGCGGCGCTCAGTGGCTTGGCTGCTCCCGTGCTTCCCGGCTCTCCCCTTCTTTTTCTCAGGTACGGCAACACCAGCTGTGAGGCTGTTGTTCTTGCAAGGCTAATGCCAGTCCTCCGAGGTTTGCTAGTTGCGTGAGCGATCGGTCCTACGTATTAGCATACTGCTTGAGGAGTGGATTTACCAGGACATTGAAACTTCTCCGCGGTAATTATACCGTTGATGGCGAACGTATCATGGGCATCATGTTTTGTCGGAAATATGTCGGCATTTCTTCCGTATGGGACTGCAGAGAGACCATTAGCTGGGTAACGTCGGGATTCACGGGGTGGGACAATTTTCTAGCCATTTCTTTCTTGTCAACGCCACAGGGTTAATACTGATTTGTAGTGTTCTATCCTTAATTTACCATTGCGACGGGGCAGCGCCGCATTGTCGCAATGGTTCGGCCGCTCCTGGTGTTATTTAAATCTGAGCGACGCAGTGCAATAAATTGGATACCAGAGAATTGGCAGTGGATTATGGAGAAAGAAATTTGTGTAGTTCACGCCTGTGCCATCGTCTGCTGATCGTGCGCGAAATATTGCAGTGCGATTTTTTTTATATCGTTCTAGTAAATGAATTCGCAATTCATTCGATGTGCGCGCCTCGTGCATTTACTGCCAATCAGCGCAGCAGTGCAAGCGTCGCTTTCACTCGGCGTATGAAAACGTAACGTAGTAGGGCAAGTCACATCTTCATAGGGAAGCGAAGATTTCCAGGTCACCGGAACTTACGATTTTCTTTTATTTTTTTTTGGCGGGGGCATAATAACCAAGTTTGCCTCAAGATGATGTCACAAGCAACACCGTTGTAGGAGCCTCTATGTGTGTTTATTTTGAGCCCCCGAATATGCAAATTTTCTCAGGACTTCTGCCTTGATTTGGAGTTCCATTTTGTAACAAATGTTAAGCCGTGTACGATCCCTGGGGTCCTTCGGGTTCTGTAGGCCTCTGTCTGTCAGAGGTGCCCAATTTTTAGGCGTGGCCTTTGCAGGAACCTCTGTCGCTCTAGGATGCGAACGTATTCAGAACGGGGACTCATGATGCTTCATAGTGACGCTGCAAAAATTCTGTTCGCACCACTGTCAAGGCGCAACCCTTAAACTCGCCGTATTTGATTCATAAAGCCCCCTTGACGACAGTCGCCTGCAGAACAGTCTGTAACTGCGTATCATCCTCAGGTCGTTCCGGCAGGTTTCATAGATCTTTATAAACGCCCAAGCCCCCCCATGCCGGTTGATAATGGTTTCTTTATTGACGTTGCCGTCAAAATTCTCAAAAAACCTCTTGTCTTGGCTACATATGAGTCAGCTTAACCTTGAACTGCGGATTCAATCAAATACGTTCCGCTCTGGCAAGCTGTATATACATCTAACGTAAACAGCCGGGGATGACCGATCGACTGATCTCGTTCTAATCTGCTGAACAAAACAAACGTTTCGCTGGTCGAAAGCATTCTGTTCATTGAAGTGATCGAAACATACTACGTAGGCGAACCCCATCAGAGAGAGAGAGAGAGGGAGAGGGAGGGAGCCGTGAAACTGCCTCGGCCCTCGGTGACGGCGGCTCGGCCGGCCGCGTCCGACCTTCGGCCACCCGTCTGCGTGACCCGGTGCCGCGTCACCGCCGGCGGCGGCCGCCGCTGGCCGCCCGCCAGTCGGCGCGTCACATGACTAAATATGGCCGGCGGCGGCCGGCTCAGCTAGCGTTACACCGGCGCGGCGGCGTCCGGCCGGTCCCGGGGCCCGGGCCCGGACGGCTGGGTCCCAGGGCCGCGAACACTGTCGGATGCCTGCTGAGCCCCGTAGAAGGTCCAGGCCTGCTGGTGCTGTTCCCGCGTCTAGCTATTTCTCGGTCTGAGGCAGCTTCTTTCCAGATATGGTCTGCGATGTTTTGCGATGCCGAACTTCAAAAATAACCAGTCGTGCTCAAATGTAGCAAATGTATAGCATATGAGTTTGCCAGCTGCCTCCAAATCGTTCGTGGTTAATTTCTTTATAACATACTTCCGTGCTTTGGGAAGTTAATCGCGTTAGTTATCAGTGGTTTTCCTACTCATTCCAGATCTTTCTTCGACCTAATACTAATTCCAAAGCATACATAATCATACCAAAGTCCGAAAGACAACGACAAGGAAAAGCTGTGTGCCCGTTTCTCATGCACCGTCGCAATGGACTTCTGTGTCCCTTACCTCTGTGACCTGGTGCAGGCCAATCATAATTTCACGTGCAAGAAGTCCTGTGTGATGGTGCAGACTCCATGTGTAACCACTGTTTGATCGAATTCGACACTGCGGCGATTCACAGCGGCGATTCCCGTTTCCTTACTGCACGTTCTGTCTTTGACTGACGCGGGAGCCTCGGAAGTGTCGTTGAACCCGGCAGTCGCGCCCTGCCGCCTGGACGCCACCTGGGCCAGCCCGGCCGCGACACAACACGGGTGTGGGAGGTGCTGTCGCTGCCAGCGGCGGCTGCCAAAAACCACCTGCCCTCAGCCGGCTGGAAAACACGTCCGGCCAGGCGCGGCTGGCTCGGGCGCGGAGACCCCGGGGTGCTGACGCCGCGGCGGAGCGGCCGCCGAACCGGAACCACCGCACGGCACTGGTCGGTCTGACACGGACACGCGCGCCAGTCAACAGCAGACAGACACCATGTCTTCCAGGCTGCTGACAACGATGTGCCACAGAGTAAGGTCTGACCTTGCTGTATTCGTGATGCGGTTTGTCTTGTTCCAGGTCTTGTCAACCTCACCCGACAACCAAAATGTCCGACGACGAGGAGTACAGGTAAGCGAGCGGACATATAACGAAAAGCTGCATATATCCAGTTAGCGCTGCATGTTTTGATTATGATTCAGGTAGCGGGCGATACTTTAAACGCAGAATAGTTGTTATGTTGCGATTGCTGTAAGAGCAGAGATTTTCCCATGGTGCAGAAGGAGCTCCGCCAAAGGAAATGAGTGAGACATCCGGAAATAAACCAGTGCTGGTATAGGGAATGTACGCATGCGTGGAACTAAAGAGTACATGAGGATGCAGATGCATCTCGATATTTGCAAAAAAGTCGATATGACTATGACGCTTTATGAAAAGAATGGACCTCAGAATGGCATATGATGATCCCATGAATTATGAGAAAGTTTCACCCATGAAAACGCGTACCATTTAACTGCATCAACCACAACGGAAGTACTTAACTTCGTGGCATTCGTCAGTTTTAGACCCATCAGTGGGGTGACGCCAAACGTCCGCTTAAAACTATCTATACATCCTGACTCATGACGTTGGCTTTGAAGGTCGGTGCTTTGATCCATGACTAACTTGCGGAATATTTCGAACATGCACGGCCTTCCAACGAAAGCAAAGCTGTCTCAGCCGGGACCCGCAAGCACGGCGGAAGCGGGGCAGTAAAACGAACGAACGGCGACTCTGGTCCCAATCTCTCGCTCCTCTACGGAGTCAGGCCGTTTCTGCGGTTCCTAGGCGCCGTTAGCCGTTTGGATCTCTGCGCAGAGAATTTCCAGTTATTTCCATGAGCGTATCGAACGGCACTGGATCACTGCATGCCATCAAAGGAGGTCGGCCTCTGTCGGAGCGCGCGGTCGTCACCTTCTGACGGGGTCACCCAGCCGGCAGTCGAGGCGCAGTCACTACAGGACGAACCTGGAGGAGCTGACCGATGACCAGATCCTGGCCAGGATCGCCCAGAGGAGGCAGGAGCGCGCTCTGCTGAAGGCGCTCCGGAACGAGTACGGCTGCTCTGAACACTCGGCACTATGCACCGGCACGGAGTCTGCTGTGCTAGCAGAACTCAAATCTTGGAAATGAAAACTCACAGCACCTTTGCCCTTTTACTCTTCCGAAAAGTTCCTGCGATTCCCTGAAAAAGAATGCTACTGCTCAAAGCATGTTTTACTGATGAAACCACTTCATTTACTTTCTTCATGGCCGCTTTAAAACGGGCTAACAAGGTCATGCAGACATTATCGCATAGAACGATTTCCAGCTGTGCGTGTGTCTGAATTGTACAATTGCCAAGAGAAATAGCTATTAAAAGTTTGAGATGATAGTCAGAGCTGCTCACATCAGGTCAGGGTGTTTATTATAATTGTGGCTAAATGTCACTTGGTATCTGTTTATGTTCCGTTGCGTACGTCCATGTCCGTGTTATAGCCGACCTCTGTGTCAATACCGCAGCAGTTGTTCGTTTCTGTACCGGAGCCAGCGTTTGTAGTGTAACTGGCGTCTCTGTACCCGAGCCGGTGTGTGTTTGCCTGGAGCCTGGGATGTTGTACATCTCCCTACCGGAGCCTGAGGTGTTGTCTGTCTCTGCACCGGAGCCTGAGGTGTCTGTCTCTGTTCTGGAGCCTGGCGTGTTGTCTGTCTCTGCACCGGAACCTGAGGTGTTGTCTGTCTCTGCACCGGAGCCTGAGGTGTCTGTCTCTGTTCTGGAGCCTGGCGTGTTGTCTGTCTCTGCACCGGAACCTGAGGTGTTGTCTGTCTCTGCACCGGAGCCTGAGGTGTTGTCTGTCTCTGCACCGGAGCCTGAGGTGTTGTCCGTCTCTGCACCGGAGCCTGAGGTGTTGTCTGTCTCTGCACCGGAGCCTGAGGTGTCTGTCTCTGCACCGGAGCCTGGGGTGTTGTCTGTCTCTGCACCGGAGCCTGAGGTGTTGTCTGTCTCTGCACCGGAGCCTGAGGTGTTGTCTGTCTCTGCACCGGAGCCTGAGGTGTTGTCCGTCTCTGCACCGGAGCCTGAGGTGTTGTCTGTCTCTGCACCGGAGCCTGAGGTGTTGTCTGTCTCTGCACCGGAGCCTGAGGTGTTGTCCGTCTCTGCACCGGAGCCTGAGGTGTTGTCTGTCTCTGCACCGGAGTCTGAGGTGTTGTCTGTCTCTGCACCGGACCCTGAGGTGTCTGTCTCTGCACCGGAGCCTGGGGTGTTGTCTGTCTCTGCACCGGAGCCTGGGGTGTTGTCTGTCTCTGCATCGGAGCCTGACGTGCTGTCTGTCTCTGCTCCGGAGCCTGAACTGCAGTCCGTCCATACGCTGGCCCCGGTATTCGTGTGTATGCCGGAGTCGGCCTCTGTGCCGGCTGTGTAGTACGGTCTGTACGCTGGCCCCGGTGTCCGTATATATGCCGGAGCCGGCTTCTGTGCCGGCTGTGTAGTGCGGTCTGTGCGCTGGCCCGGCGTCCGTGTGTTTTTCGGAGCCGGCCTCTGTGCCGGCTCTGCAGTACGGCCGCCGGCGGCGGTCCGGTCGGCTCGGGCCGTCCGGCCGTCGGCGGGGCGGCTGCGGCAGCTCGCTCTGCGCTGACCCCAGGGGCGCGGCCGGCGCGGCGGAATGGGGCCGCACGGCCGGCCCGGAATGCGCCGGCGCCGACAGAAATAGCGGCGGCGGCGGCGCGCCGGCCGACTCCGCGCGTCCGCTCGGCGCCGAGGCCGGCAGCGCGGCGCCCTGGCGGAGGACCGCCGAAGCCGAGCCGACCGCAGAGGTGTACACGCCAGCTGAGCCGCACGCTCCGGCCGGCGCCTGGTGCTGGGGACGGCACTGGTGCCGAGCTGCGCACTCTGTAGTCCGAGTCGCACCTGATAGTGGGCAGCGCACTGCGCATTCCATGTACTGGGCAGCGTCACTGCGCGCCAAACGGCACTGTGCACGTGCATATCGCAGCGAGCGCTGGCTCGGGCCGCCTGTAGTGCACCTAATTGCAGAGTCCGCACCAGACTGCGCACCGTTCTTGACTGTGCTCATAACGCTGGATAGGAGGACCGGCCCGAAGCGTCACGTCAGGTCGCAGCATGACAGGCGCCCGGCGGGGCAGGCCGTGCTTCGCCGTCTGCAGTTTTGACTGAGGTCCAGCCAGCTCGCGATGGCACGAATCTTGGCACATCTGCCGCGGGGGTCAGGGGCTCAGTCAGTTGTTTGTCTCGTTCGACTTAGAAAGGTCACGACACCAGACCGGGCGAATATTTTTAGGACCGTGACGCTGCTTCGGACCTAAAGGGCTACGCCAATGACCCCGGCAGCTACAGGTCTCGTCACATGAAGACGTAGCAACTGTCGCATCTTTGAATCATTTTATGCTTGGATGGGTTGGTTGAAGGCGTGACTCTGCAACTCTGGCTCCTCGCCGCCCGGAATCATTTTCCCGAAATCCTCGCCCGAAATTATTTTGGCATAACTGTTGGCTAAGGAGAGTCTGGCCGGTCCCAGCGCACAGACATGATGGAGAGTTATGCCTCATATCTTTGATGTTGCCTTCAAAACGTCCGACTCATGCAGCCTTGACGTCTGACAAGTTCCTAGTTTACCCATAGACGAGACACACTGATCATCGCAGAGCGGGATCTTGTACGTTTATAATATGATTTTTGTTGGGTTAATAAAGTTGAAAAATTGATATTAAGTTGAATAAACCTAATCGACCTTATCCGTTTTGAAATGTAATATTTGTGGAGACTTGGTGTGGTGAGCGGCCCATTTTTTTCTCTGTAGAATCGGTCCTGCTGCCATGACGAGACGGCTTCGTTTGGTGTTGGTAATCTGTACGTAACTGAGGGCCAATCGGATCATGCTGCCTGCCATGTGATGGCCGCACTATCTGTCACACTTGACGCCACGTTAAACTTTCGGCGCAAAATTCGCCTGCGTCCTGGAAAAACACGGTTATGAGAGGGGTCATTTCGTCACACGAATCGTGACCCCGATCCCAATGCCACGACATTTTGATTGAATCTACTATAAAGAGCTCGGTTCCACGCCGGAATGCTTCGGTCACCAGTGTGGGTAATGTCGTGGTCTCGACATTCTAGACCATTTTAATACGGTCATACGCATCATCGCCACGTCTGCATTGTGCTGCACGCGCTGTACTGGTCCAAGCACCGCTGTTTGCTTTTAAAGCCATTTACACTGACCGCTAAAAGCTGTTCATTGTTCCGAATGTTTGCCAGTTGTTTTCATATAGAAGCGGAGCTGTCCGAATACGGAAAGTCCTAAACGTGCGTTGATTGCGAATGTGCAGTACTACGTAATGATCGATGCTTTGCAGAGGCTCCAGTATTATGCCTGGTCAGAGTTATGTTTTCTTCAATTTGCCTGCCTGCCAGTGAATTCTGGCGTCCATTAGGCGGTGCAAAATGTCCTTAGCCGTTCTTTCATTTGGAAAGTTAAATGCTACAAAAGTGGTGCGTAATCTGGACCTTTATTTTGCTTTGCTGACGGTCTGGCTTAAATGATGCTGTGTGTCTTGCAGGAGGAAAGCCACCAGCTTACGGCCATTAAAGTTTCCGTTGTCGAGAGGTAGATATTTGGAGGACTTTTATTGTTTCGCATCTGCCGGTCTCATCTTGGCTTCATAACAAACTAACAACCATTAGTAACGATGTGCGCCGCCACACAATGGAAATTGAGTTAAAGGAATGTTTAGTATCTCTTCTAGGTCATTACGATACCGTTCCTCTTTTTCGCAAGTGCCATGGTCCGATCGGAATTAGGAAATCAGTACATTTAGCCATTGAATCTCATATCACTAACAAAACCGGTGAAAGTCATAAGAATGGTAAGAATCGAAATGAGGATCTCAAGATCATGTTTCAGGTCGTGTGTCACACCAAAGGTCAGTATCTGGCCTGTTTGGGGAATACCGCATTTGCATACAAATCGGAGATTGCAGACATCGTTAAGCCGACATACATTTAAAAAGATATGCAAAGGTATCAAAAGACATCTGTCTGAGCAAAAGAGCAACCCAGGTCAAGCTAGTTCATGCGAAGTTTTTAATTACTTAAGAGTAGATTAGTCAGGAATGAAGAGCTAGTTTTAAAAATTCATGAACATCGCAGCCGTCCATTATGGGATGTTTTATCCATATGACATGCAGGGTGTTGATCATGCCAGCTTCAGCAAATTTTAAAAGTTCTGCGGCACTGCGTCGAAAAAAATTTCCTCGGAGTTATTACAGCCCTAAGAACCCGAAGGACGCTCCAAAACCTTTACTTCCAATGTTGTTTAAGTTTTTAACTGAAACTTGGGATTCGGCAACTCTTAAGCCGACAGTTATACACTTGCTTGTGAGATTTTCGTCTTGTCATGCAATTTATGGTCGTGCCCCGCTGTCTTTTGTTGCTAGAAATTTTCAGTTGCCATTGTTTAAGAATCCATGACGCATTTTAGCGGTTCGGGTATCGTGTTGTGGCCATGCACATTAGCCTCCTCGGTCTGGCAGTCTTGAACTGCCCTCGTTCTCGCCACCTGTTCGCCGCGCTCCACTAACCCTACTCTTTGTCTCCGACCCAGCTCCGAGGAGGAGGTGGATGAGGTAGGATCCCGGAGCATGCTGTCTGAAGCGTTCACTCGTCACGTGTCCGTACGCGTTGACGCAGCGACGATGCGTGTTGCGTTGGCGCCTTCTCGGGCAGCCGCGCTACCGCCTGCGTGGCCAGTGGATGGTGTCCCGCCTCACAGCAGTGTGTGCGGCACAGTCTACTCACGCTGATGTCTGCGGCGCAGTCTGCTCTCGCTAACGTGCCGACCTCCTGTTACCGACTGCTGATGCGGTGCTCTGACACGTGCATGGTTCTTTCTTCTCTAAAATGCTTACAAGCTCTTCCAAATTGTCGCGAGGCTTTCTTCTTTGGAATTAATTCAGCGTTGTGAACTATCAAGGAATGCGATTGGCCGATTCTTTTTACGGTGTCTCAATTTTGGAGGACGCGGCGTGTCGCTGAGTGCGTGTGGCCGGTAACACTCGCCCAATGATCGCCAACCGATGACGCTGCGATGCCCCTGACCGGCGCTCCTGTTCTGACTTGCAGCTCCGAGGAGGAGGAGGAGGAGGACGATGAACAGGTAATGGCGTCCGCCTGCTCGGCGCCGCCGCCGCACGTGCTCTGCCGCTTAATGTAGTCGCGAGGCGGCCGCGCACGGGTCGGCCCGCTCGGCGCCCGCCGACCAGAGCCGCTGTCTCCGCCCGCCCCGCGGACCCGCTCCGCCCGCTCCCGGCCCGGGCGTTTCTCGCCCCGGACGTCAGAGCGGCGACCTCCCGCCGCGGCTGGCGGGCCCCGACACCAGCCTGCCGCGGAGCTCTGGTGGCGGACGCCGTGCCGGGCGGGCGGCCCGTGCGCGGCGGCCCCGCCTCCGGTCGGCGACGTCCTGTTCCGGACCGCGGAGCCGGGCACTCCGCGGCATAGCGACGACGTGTAGAGGGGGCGCCGCGACGGCCCCACCGCGGCCGCGGCGCCGCGCGCGCTGCCATGACTCCAGTCCTAGAGCGTGTCGGCCTAGCGCCGAGTCCGGCTGGGTCGCGCCGGACTCGGCGTGGTCTGTGACGTGACGTGTGGGGGTGCGGTTAGCCCGGGCGGCGTGCGCCCGGCGGTAGATGCAGCGGGGCGCGCCAGACCGGCGTCCGCTCACGAGCCCGCTCTGCCGCGTGTTTCAGGCCCAGAAGGCGGCAGAGGCACGTAGACGTTTGCAGGCCGTAAGTGTGGTGTGCCGTTCCACTAACATCTGCCCGGGCTTTGTGGGATGACGGGCGCGGAGCCGAGCCATACCCTCAAAAACTGAGAGTGGTCAAGGTTTAAAAGAAAAAAATTTCCCTCCCGGCTGATTCAAAAATGCCCACCGGTCAAGGTTACGGGCCGCGCGCAGATTTGTGTTCTTCCCGCGCGACGGACGGACCAAACAGTTGTCTTAAGAACATAAACTTCGCTAGATGTGTTTATTTCAGTCCCAGGTTGACTCCGAACAAAAACCAAGTAGTATTTCTGCCTTCCATAGTTGGTCCGTTCGCTTATTTCTTAGTTTTGAGCCCTATACTATATGTCCGTTTTATTTGGCTGGACATGACTCATGATGCATTGCTCAAGTATATCTATTTGAAATGGTAGGCTCGGTGCTTTCGTTATGGAAATGTGGCAGTCAGCTATATGGCCATGATCCACTTCTTATGATTAGATACTGCTCTGCTGAAGATATTTGTTGTCGTTTATTCGGTCGACCGATGAAATGTTTCGTGGGTATGTCCACTAAACGTTTTGCTGAAATCTTTCTAGCCGTCAGATCCCAGTTCAGGTACGAGGCAGATTCGTGTCCCTGTAGTGCTCAGTTAACCAGTAGCATAGCTATCCAGGCTAGCTGGGATATAGTTAGTCTAGCCTAGTCAGTAGTTTGTAACCTGTTTTGTGTTATTTGCGCTGGCTAGGCGTGTCTTTGGATAGAGGGCGCTGGCATTGCTTGCATCGAACAGCAACCAAAACCAGTCCGTGGGCCATGGGTGTTTTCTCGCAATGTGTTTGACCTGGCGTGCATTCCTGGGTGTGGTCTTTTATGTGTGTGACAAGAGGTGAGCAACAATATTGGGCACTGTTTTGACCAGAATGTCCAATTTCATGTCAAACAGCACTAGTGAGTGCAAAGGTCGCTTGCGTAGATACGCAACGGCGTGGTCTTGAAGGCAATGAGAGTAACTTGCAATACTGCCTTGCAATATAAGGACACTGACTCTGTGATTTCACACACGCTAAGAATGCTGTTTAGTCCTTAAATATTGTCCCAAATTGATTGCTTGTGAAACTGGTTCTCCTAAATCTTGTGGCGTGCAGCAGAAACGTTTATGCATGTATTGCTGATACGACGCCGTTGACAGTGCTATAGGCCGGCATGATTTGTGCAACATATTTGTTATTGTTTTCAGCAGGATTGTAGGTTAGCTGGCGACGTCTTTCAACATAACTGAACCTGAATGCACTATAGACTAATTAATTAAACATCGCGTAGCCACATGCATGCTAAGCACCAACTACGACGAGCCACCAGATCCATACCTGCTCGCTGCCATAAGCACGGCACGGTGGTGCTGAGAAAAAAGCGTCATCACGATTAGGTCATAACTAGGCCCACAGTTGAATCGCGAAACGCTGTTCCAAACCAAACACAGGAAACAAAATGTCAGGAGAAGCCCAGTATGCGTTCATGGGTACAGCATTTGTGACAGGTCTTATCTATCTAAAACATTCATAAATGGGTGATAAATTATCATTCAACTGGAAATTACTTTGCTCCCGCCATTGGTGATCGTCAGTTGTTCTCCACCGTCATTTCCTACAAACTAGACAAATAAGTTTTCTCTTCTGCAGATCATGCATTTTAAAATAAACTACCACTTTTGCCTGTCGTTTACCGTTGCAAAACTAAGTAAGACTGCAGGGATTTGGTAGGGAAACAGCCAAAATTGACAAGTGATAAATTGTCAGCACATGCGACGACAAAAATGACCATACACATTAATTACAGCAGTGGCTAGATAAAATATATCCGAATTAGTCTTAATTGTATCATTCTAAATCTTCAAACTGATGGACCAAAAACAGACTGTTCTGACTAGATTCACTGGGATCGTAGGCGGAGAAGCAGAAAAGGGCGGAGGTGGACAGGAAGAAGGCCGAAGTCAGGAAACGCCTGGAAGAGACCTCGGCTGCTAAGAAGGCCAAGAAGGGTTTCATGACACCTGAAAGGAAGAAGAAACTCCGGGTAGGCAACTTAAACTGATCGGACGATTTTTGCTGTGATGACACGCGACAATCATTCTTCGCGTACAGCGTAACGAAAGTAATGTCATTCCTAAAGATTGGAAGGGGACCAATTAAAGCGGAGCTACACTGCATATGCTTTTATACACACAAAGGATACAGCAACCCATGTATGTTCGAGAAAACGCTTTGTAGAGTTAAATGCTTTCATGCATGTGATTATCAGGCAATGGAATCGCCTTCGTGTTCAAGTCCGTCCTAAGTGAGACAGTGTGCGTGCATAAGAGCGATGCTTCTGCGGTGCGGGAATCAACACCTCTCGTATCTAATCAGAACATTAGCGGCCAGTTCTTGTCAGGCTCACGGAATATCCAAGACAATTCTCATTTCGAATTTGCGGCCCACTAACGGTCTGCCACGTGACGGCTGATTCCCTTTGACACGCGGCCATCGTTCCCAGCTACTCCTGCGGAAAAAGGCCGCCGAGGAACTGAAAAAAGAACAGGAAATCAAGGCCGAGGAGAGGAGGCGAATCATCATCGAGCGGTGCGGTCAGAAGAAGAACACAGATGGCGCCAACGAAGGTAAGGGCTGGGCGCCTCCACTACATGCAGGGTGAAGGAATGCCGCGTAAGAGGACCAAGAATGTCACAAGCCGATCTTGAAGAAGTGGCACAAGAGCGATAAGCATAGGTTCTGCCAGAAGAAAGTGTGCGTGGGGGTGGGGTGGGGGGGGGGAGAGGCGGGAAGTGTCACTCTCGTCCCAACATATTTTTTGACACCATTAAAGGTCACTGACTCTTCGCCATACCTTATGCTGATGATGATGTCGTTGAGCGTGGTCGGGCTAGCCGCTTAGGTTGCATGTAGTTGTTGACAATATCGTTGCGGTCGTTTCTTAAGTAGTGGCATGCACTGCCTTGTTTTGCTTTCAAGCTAAAGTCGAAAAGTTTCTTTTGTGTTTTGTCGTTCGTCTGCTAGTTAAAAATAATCGTGTAGTCCAAGTTGGTGTAGTTCGAAATTCGCAGTCACGATGGATGGAAAATCACCTGGAGAACGGCGCCTTGTACACGAAAGGTCTGCTGATTTGGAGAGAACTCGTTTCATCTTGAGTTAATGACCAGGCGATTTGGCCATGTAATCATCAGACCGTAATGCTTAAATAAGGTCAGACAAAAGCACTGCGTGAGAGAGGTCTGCACCAAAGATTTTCTTCATTTCACTGCGGACATCAGTTCTCATGGCGAGCGCCCTCGCGGTCTGGTAACATCTGTTCGGCTCGATTTCCGATTGATGCGATTAGAAGACGTTAATAGTGGCCACGCATGTCCTCCTTCTAGCTCAGCTGACCCAGTTGTGCCAGTCCTACCAGGACAGGATTGAAAAGCTAGAGAACGAAAAGTGGGACCTGGAGCAACAGGTGGCGGAGAAAGACCACCAGGTTCGTAGGAGACTAACTACCTCCCACTCCTTCGTGATCTTGGAATACACTGACGCTGGATGGCACCATTTGTGTGATATTCGTTGAGAGTAAGTCATCGGGCACCTTTTGCCGCCAATGTTGTCAAAATTCTTCTGTTTTCTTCCCATTTCCTTTCTGGTTTCCAGTCCGTCGCCAAAAATTCCCGTCTTTGTCTATTTCCCATATAGGAATGTCCGATATATTTCACCTACTTGAGGAGAAAGTGTAAAAAATGCCAGTCTCTCCTGCCGGTGTCATGTCATACCTGCTAATGTCAACACGTACTAGCCGGAGAGTCAAGTGTCGCACCTAACACTTGAACTAACACTGTTGCTGTTGCATGTCTGCGTTCTTGTCCTTAGGGGACGTTCTCTCTCTCTCTCTCTCTCTCTCTCTCTCTCTCTCTCTCTCTCTCTCTCTCTCTCTCTCTCTCTCTCTCTCTCTCTCTTTCTCTCTCTCTTCCGGTGTAGGCCTTTGCGGAAAGGGTGAAGCTGTGAAGGGTGAGAGTGAAAATGCTCACTTATGTATAACAAAACTCCAGTTTCAAACATGTCTTGTATATATATATATATATATATATATATATATATATATATATATACATATATATATATATATATAATGTATATATACATATATATATATACATTATATATATATAATGTCGTATATAATCGGAACAATAATCTTATTTATTATGTGTGACAATATATATATATATATATATATATATATATATATATATATATATATATGATTTTTAAATGCTTTAGTCGAATGCCAGTTTACGATCCGTTTGTGATTCTGTCCTTCAGGTGAGAGTTTTGTCGGTTTCTGAGTGCCCGTTAAGTACATTACCAAAGCTTGACTTTAAAGCTCACCTCAATGTCCCGCCCTACCACTGGACGTCGTCAGAAATTCTTTACAACAAAAAGTAAATGGCAGAATACAGCATGAGAAGGCAAAATTCAAACGTAAAAAACGTATTTTTTTACGATGATCCTTATCTCACCGCGACTACTCTACATTACTAGCATAAACAACAATGATAACAATGACTTGTTGACACATAACGTTCTTCAGCCTAAGATCCAGTCGGCAAGACTCAAACAATTTGAGTGTTCCCCTTGCGTTAACCGGGCGATTAATGAATGGGTTCATTTATCGAATAAGCACGGCTTCCAGGACTTCAAGACGTTGTTTGTGTTATGCCCTTGACGAGATTTTGATATCGGATGCCATGGTGTTATGGGCTGTTCTGCGGGAGTATTTTTGGGTATGATTAAACATTGCAGATCCCGCCGTATACTTTTTGCTGCAATGAATTCCTGACGATGTCCAATAATAGGATGAAAGAACGGAGACTTTTACGCACTTTCAGACGAATCACTCCAGAGTTTTAATGGAAAGCTGCGGTGGTACAATAAACGAACACTCCAGAAACGCAAAAACCCATTTGCAGGGGAGAAGGCACCACAAAACGAATCTTATCCTGGCATTCAGCAGGAGTGCTAGATGTTTGTTCTGAAATGAACAGGAATGGGATTGGTATGTTTTTGTTTCATCCGCGAAATCGCAGGACAAGTTAAAAGCTTTTAAGATATACTGGGTTAATGAGGTCCTAATGCTGATCAACGTCCACCTTTTATAGAGGATCTTATTGCCATATGCAAGGATTACCATGACCGTGTCTACCTGTGCGAGTCCCAAAAGTGGGACTTGGAACACGAAGTTCTTCGCCTGGGCGTGGAGGTTAGTCGGTTGCACTGGAGGCTCCCCAGAACTTCCCGAGGACCAGCTGTGATGTGAAACGCCCCAGTGAAAACCCCTAGTTAGTGTAGCCGGAGCGCATGCGCAAGGAGTAGAATGGTGAACCGTTTACCCAGCACGTCCCCCCTCCCCGTTTTCTGGCTGACAGGACCGGATGGAAAGATGGATCGGCGAGAATCCGCCTGGCAGCCTCGCCCTCTCCCGGTATCCCAGGCAGCGTTCAGTTGGCCGCCCCTGTCCGCGCAGCCGCGGCGCTTGCGTGAACCCAGAGCATGCGCCCGTCAGAGCCGGCTGTCAGCCGGCTGGCGGTGCTCGGCCGTTGGCCCGGCCGTCGCGCCGCATGTGACGACACCCGAGTCTGACCGTGGCGCGCCTCTGAACGCGTCCTCAGGCCTGCCGGCCTCGGCGCCCGCCCGTCTCCGCTCCTCAGCCTCCCGTGGGTCGCGCGCCGCCGATGTCTCGGGCGCGACGGCTTCGAGCTCTCCTCACCCAGCGCGCAGTCAGCCGGTGTCTGGCTGGCGGCCCCGGCTGCCGCGCCAACCGCCGGCACGAAGAGGCTTTAGTCGTCTCCCGGTAGACAGCAGCGGCTTCCGGCTTCAGTCGTCAGCCGGTAGACTAGAGCGGCTCCCGGCTTTAGTCTATTTCTAGTAGGCCGGAGCTGCTCCCGGCTTCAGTCAACGTCTAGCAGACTGGACCTGCTCCCGGTGCAGCAGACTGGAGCTGCTGCCGGTTCTGACTGGCGCGCGCTCTGTTACCAGTTCCGGTCCCGGCCAAACTTACCAACAGTGCGGGCTAGCTGGGCGCCCGGCTATATTTTCCTCGCCGCGGGCGGAACGTTGTCATTTGACCCTTGGCAGCCGACGCCGTTGGCAGCCACGTGAGGGCGTGTTTTGAAATAGCTTGTAGGTGCGCGTGATGTTGTCGTTTGGTTACCAATCCGCTACTCTGGACAATACGTCTTAGCACTGCTAGCTCACTGTAGTAGCGGTAGGTGAAGAGCGTGGAAAGAACGAGAGAAGACATGGGGCGTGCAGGGTAACCAGACCGCACCAGGCGTAGCATAAGTGTGGCACTCCATTTCTTTTTGCATGTTGAAAAATCGAATAGAAGTGCTTTGGTTGAGACTACAAAACCTTTTTAGCACCTTTCAGTGTTGTGTCCGTGACTTAATTTGAAGCATGGAAGGTCTCCGAGGTATTTATTTTTCCCCGAACCACTATAAATTTGATTTGAGATCAGTTGTCTGATAATCCGACTTTTAGGCGTTATTTTTTAGTAGGCCGCACCCATTTTCACTCATGAAGCAATAAATAATCATTGCTGCAAGCATTAGCAGTCCTCTTGAACACCTCTGTCTCAGTTTCGGTGTACTGATGTAAGCAATGCCCAGCGTCCCGTGAGAGCAGTGAAGTTACGAGTAGTACAGCAGCACTGGAACGTCTTTGAGAAGCGGAAGAAATGGGGCATTTGTTCCAGTGTTGGAAATTCGTATCTTTTCTTCGCATTTCAAGTGCATGCATAGCACTTTTTTTTTTTAAATAATGCCGCTGTGTTTTCTTGACTTATTTTAAGATCATGCCAGACCAGTCTTTGCTGCCGCCGCATGATGCATGCATTGCATTTTATGGTGAGTTTGTCAATGCCCTGACGACTTTCTGTTAATTGTTCCATTTACGTCTGTCGGATCAGAACAGCGCCATGATCACGTAACGTGCAGGGCAGCCCCTTTGTTGATTGAAGTTCGACAGGGCACCTTCACTGCACTGCTGGTGATATGACCAATACCATCCATCTTTCAGATCAACGAGCTGAACATCTCCGTCAACGACTTGCGTGGCAAATTGTAAGTAGTTCTGGAATAGTTTCTTTTTGTCGTGAGTTCCCTTGGTCCTCAGTGCACTAATATACGTTCTTGTAAGAGGGACATTTCAGCCTTTTGAAGTCTTTGATGTTTTCCTGGAAATCTCACCGTGGCTTCGAAATTTCTGAATGCAGTCACAAGGTTCGCCTGTTTCGGAAGCACTACTGTGTTCATAGTCAACGCAAGGTAGTTATGGACAGCGCTTAGTTCCTAGTAATGCAATTCTTGATTGATCTCGTCGGTTTCCTCGACGTCACTGAACGAGTGAACGACGAAGAATATCACCGCAAGTGTCACAACTTGCATCGTAATTTCAGTATTAAGCCAACGCTGAAGAAGGTGTCGAAGTACGAAAACAAATTCGCTAAGCTTCAGAAGAAGGCCGCCGAATTCAACTTCCGAAACCAGCTGAAGCAGGTCAAGAAGAAAGAATTCACCCTCGACGACGAAGACAAAGACGTAAGTTAGGCTGGCGTAGGACAATGGCTGCGTCACGACGAGAAATCGCACTCCGTGAATGTGGACGTTGAGTGCTGCCCCTAGAAAGGATACGTATTTCAGTCGTATCGTTCACGACCACTGAAACTCTTTGCGCTGCTGATTTGCAGAGCTAGCCACTTTGGATAGATGGCCCTGTATAGACATTTAGATCCGTGTAAAATTGAGTAGTTTCCGTCGTTTGCACATTGTAGTGTATGTATCGTTTGCTTGCATGAATTCCAGTTCAAAGGTAACGTAAACCAATCAGTCTGCTCCGCACTCCAGCTCCTTCCATAAAAAACGACCGATGTAAACCTTGTGCTTTTTTAGGTCTCTGGACCATGTTTCGAATGTTTTTGTTTCGGGCTTCACCTTCAGTTTATTCCAAAGACCAACGGCACTTATTAACCGAGCCGGAAAATTTTCAGATGTGATTTTTTTAGCGTCTCGAGAACCAAACAAACGCGTCCGCCACCGGCTCGCGGATCAACTTTTTTATTTACTCGAAATCAAAATGACTTTGCCATTCATCTCAGGTAAATCAGATCGATGGCTCACCATGACGTGCTATTCGGAGACCAGAAGGTCTCGACACGCCAATAACCGGTCAAGAAAAACGCACTATGATTTGACGAAACCTTTCTGTGGAGACTGGAGCACCTTTAGATGCTAGGCGTTACTTAGTGTATTACACGGCACTTAGTCTGCAGTACATGTAGAAAGTTGTGTGGACTGCCCTAAAACCCCTGCGGTACCTTCACACAGCACCTTGAGTAGTTATAGACAGTGGATGGCTGCCGCACCGTTGTGCAGCTGCCGTAGATAGCCTGATCAGCTGCCGTGAATAGCCGCCGGCGGGAGCCAGTGTACACAGGCGCCATGCTCCTGCTCGGTGCCGCCGGCCGCCGTCGGCGCCGCTTTCGGCCGGCCGTGACGGCGGCGGCGGCGGCGGCGCTGCCGAAATAGCCCGGCTGGCGGCCGGCCAGCCGCCTCCCCCGCCCGCCGTGAACGCCGCCCTGCTTTCAGGTCAAGGAGAAGGCGGAGTGGCAGCAGAAGAAGGCCGTGTAGGGCGCCGCGCCGTCGCCGTCGTGTTCGGCCGCCGGCCGCGGCTCGGTCCGGTCCGGGCCGCGCCGGGCCGGCCGCCCGCCGGGAGTGTTCCCATCTCCGCATATCACAGCACTCATGACCGCAGCCGGCACTCACCGCCTGGGAGCGTAATTTTCTACTTTGCAAGCGATGTCCGTCGCCGAATGAAATACACGGTTATTTAACATTGCCGGTGGTATCGAGGGTTCACTGCAGAGGCCTCACGAAGGTTCAGCTTGATCTAGAGCAAGCGGTCCTCAGGAGGTGAGATTTTCCGTCGTTGTTTTGTCTTCTCACGCTTGGCTCCTTTTTATTCAGTCTTTCAGCACGGTTTTTACATCGCCAACAGCTTTCTCTCGACGGAGAATGGTACGATGCTGATGACCAGAGGACTGCACTATAACAAAGAACCGCAGCAAAACTTTCCAGCTTTATTCCAGTTTCCTAACACGAAGCGCTTACTAACACCATGCCACACCAGCTTATCATACTGTTTTAACAGTACTGCTAATCGTTCTAGCATTTTCTTCACAGTTTTCTTCCTCCAATATCCAGACATTTCAGTGCCGCCTTCGGTTGATGGCGTGGCTTTTCGTTGTCACATTATCCGCTGCAACATTTTTTTTTTTAACATGACACCGTATTCTCTATTCCGAACAGACGCCGTGCGCATTTGGTAATCTCCGCTCCGTCCGTATGCTGAGTGGGAAATAACCATGTTCCGTCCCTCCAAGCCAGGGCATTTCGTGTCGGCGCGGCAACGGAGGCCGTCCGTTGATCAGAGCCCTGTTCTCAGGCCGGGAAACCTGACTGGGCCCCGAAACACGAAGGCGACGAAGAGAAGAAGGTAAACAGTCGGGGCCTGCAGTCATGGCGTTGTGCCAGCTTGTGATTTCCCGGATTCGAGTCATTGAACTGTTTCATGAGGCGTCGGTCATTGTAGCAGCAAGCCATAAAGAGGCTGCTGAGGTTCAAAAAGGAAGCACTCCACCGATGTGTTATAGAGTATGGACATTTTCGTCCCACCCTGCAATCTAACGTCCTCGCGTAGAATTTATTTTGGAAGATACCTGCTGGTTCTCTTCTGTCCTCGCTGTCTTGACCTTCACAGCAAGCATGCGGTTGTGAGAAACTGAAACGTTTGCGCTCGGACGTAGGCCATAGTCATGTCTCACCTCTTGTTTCCAGGCTGCGGATCAGGATCTTGTGCATGCGTATTTTATACATTAAACTCAGCCGTTTCCGAAAGGCCCCTTAACAGTCCTGGCGTGATGTAATTATTAACATCCTTAGCCCCCATGCTATGCACAATATTTCCTGGAAGTACTACACTAACAATATTTCAATCAGTCCTCGAAACTGCATTTTTGTAGCTTGCTCCGGACGAAGGAATAACTTTCGCTATCCGCCGTCTCTCTCGGGCAGTTGTTGTCCTTCTCAGGCTATCGGTTCAGCGCGGTGCCGTGATTTTGATAAAATGAATCAGAGCTTTGCTGTGGTTTCGACGCCAGATAATTTCCAGGTATTAAGTCCCATTTGGATTTTGGTGGCAAAAAAACAAGACTGAAAAGCAATGTGTTCGGAATCCGAAGTCCAGATCAGCATCTTACGTTATCTAAATGCAATATCACAAAAAGTCGTGCACTGTGGAGGAAGGCGAAATAAGTGATATTTGGAAATGGTTGTAACAGTGCTGTTGATGTCTGATCACAAGACACTGATGAACAATTAAGGAGGAACTGGCAGTCTGGCGCCGAGTCAGGCTGTGACCTTTTTACGAACCAGTCGTGCAAGACCGAACGGAAACGCCTTAGAAAACCCCAACTGCAGCAGCTGAGGCGCCGCTGCTCCCACCGCGCCTGATCGCCGGCGCCACCCCCGTGTCCGCGAGCCGGACGCCCCAGGGGAGGCAGCCGGGGTCCGCCGCAGGCCGGGCGGCGCTCTGGCTCGGCCTTTCGGGGACCGGATCTGGGGAGCCGTGGATGCTCTGTTGTGTACTGACCGCCCGTGTGTTGGCCGGCAGGAGGGCGAAGAAGGAGGGGCGGCGCCGGCCGAGTCGGCACCGGCGGAAGGTTCGTACTCGCGCTGGCATCGAACAGTCTTCTGCCGGGGCGCTCAGAACGGAGCCGTGGTTTGGACATCGTGGATCGTTTGGTCTGCATGATTTGCACATACGTGCCATGTAGAGGAGATGACGTTTCGTGCACGTACGCATATTTTAGCTTAACATCTCTGCTCAGATCAGTCAGCCAAATGATTTATTGAACGGTAGAATCTGGCCAAAAATGAACTCGTTGCATTTTGTCTGGTTTAACTTAGGTTGCGCATGCACGCAGTCCTGCTGCACGTCCATTCTGGACAAGGGTATTGGTGCATCTGGCGGTAGCGAATGGTCCTGAGTCGTTGGTCATGAGCAAAACTTGGTTGGATCACTGACTGTATGGCTCGCTTAGTAATTAACAGCAAGACTGATCGCATCACCTCTTCGGGAGAGGTGCAAGTGCACCTGGTATCTGCCTGACATTTTCGTTGACAGGGATGCACACCATTCCAGGATACCTGAGCCAGTTATCGATTCTACGAGGAGCAGACAATTGTGCGGTTTTTTCTTTGTAAGAATAGCGGTAGACATATTCTGTGTTACGCTATCTAATCTGTGCTTTAAGCCCGGTGTAATTCAGGATGACTTGAAACAAAAAAGGTGGTTGGTTCGAACAGCATGGTTGGACGCCTGTTTCGCTACCACCGCCGGGTTTCAAGGCTGTGTCTTTATGACGCTGCCGCCTGTTTGACGGCGATGAGAGCTTGTTCCAAACGACATCGAAACGGCAGACGGATCGGATGCCACTCAGAGGCGGCTGACGTAAATAGCTGGCGCGGGCGCCGGCTGGTGGGAACAGGCCGGCGCCGCCTCCGGCCGGCCGACGATGAGACGGCGCTAAATTTATCGCAGCTCCGGCCGAGGGCGAGAACACCGACGGCCCGACCGCCGACGCCACGCTCGCGGCGCCAGCTGACGCGGCGCCGGCTGACGCAGCGCCAGCTGATGCAGCGCCGGCCGACGCGACGCCGGCCGACGCGGCGCCAGCCGAGCCGGCCCCTGCGGACGCGGCGCCGGCCGAGGCGGCTCCCGCGGAGGAAGCGCCGACTGAGACAGCCGCAGCTGAGGCGCCGGCCGCCGCCGAGTGAAGAAGCCTGTGCGGTTCTTCGCCTCAGGATATCCTCAATCAAACCCTGCCGTTTCTTTGTCCTATTTATTTCCTTCGTTTCTTCTGTTTTCCTCGGAGTCCTTCACCGTCCGTGGCACTGTCTTCCCTTCGTCTATTCCACATTCAATCTGTACTTTTTCTCTGTATCCTTCATTTCTTCCCCTCACATTCTGCCTATCCTTTCTTTCCTCCGTTTTCTCCCTCGCCTTCGATTTTCTGTCCACTGCGTCAGCTGACTTATGCTCGATGTGTAAGATTCTCGTATGAGGCATTGCGTTGCAGCAAGTGGCCAACCAAGCTGCGCTCGGAGCAAAATTTGCTAATTTGTATCGATTCACTGCAGTGGGTTGACAATAAAATATACATTTACGTCGTGACTTTTGTCGAATCTGCTTTGTAGATAAAGATCCTGGTTTGAAGAAGAGTGGCGTTTCTTTTTCACACAAATTCGCAGACTAGCCTGGAAGCAGACACTTCTGATGCCTCTGCGACACAACGAATACGCTTTAACCCTACTCCCGGAGGGCTAGACGGTATGGTCGATTTCCGGCAGGGGGGGGCGGATTCGGCCCCCCCCCGAGATCTCGAGAACTACTCGTCCGATTTCATCGCAACAAACAACAATCGATTCATCGTGACGTGAACTACATTTTTATAAAAACAAAGTTTCAAAATTTTGAAATTTGTGGATACAGAGGGGCAAAAATGTCAAAATGGGGGGGGTACTTTTGGACTTCTTATAACTCCATTGTTTATCGATCGATTTCGATGAAACTGGCAGGAATCGAGAGATTTTGGATAGGGCTTTTACCATGGATCCGCAAATCTGAAATTTTGAGGAAATTCATGGACGTTCACAGGGTTTCAAAAATAGGAGGATTAGTTTTCTAACAACTGAATGAACAAAAGACGCAAACACCTTTTTTGGCTTCTGCTAGTCGTGTTATACTAAAGAAGTACAAATCGCATTACAATGTTTGTATAATGTTAGCATAGGCGGTGTCAGGGACATGAAAAAGGGGGAACTTTCATGGTCACACGTTTCTCAGATCAACTTGTGACCTTTGACCTTAAATGACCTCCAGTAACCTTGGGGGCACTTGGAATGATCTCGTGTGCATTTAAGATTATCTGTAAACGTTTTCAATAACTTGAATTCACTATTTCAAAAGTGTCATTTTAGGGCTATGGCGATATAGGGTACGCGCAGACATTTTAGGTCATATCTCCGTGACCCGACCTGATATCAAGCTGAAACTTGGTACACAAGCAGAAAGCACCGTTCTACGTCACACATCTTCCGGGTTTGGCATTTGAAAAAACGGCGCCGAAATAATTGCAAAAAAAAACAAATTTTGACTTTTGACTTTGACCTGACTTTGTAAAATGATTTCAGATAAACAAAATTACATCTGCACATTGCCCAACTATTTAGCCATACATCCATGTAAAGTTTTAAGTTCTATCTTTAAAACTCTGTTTTTGGCAGACATTTTCCTTTTACCTTCAACATGGCCAAAAATGGCATGAGGTACCTCCCAAAAACGTTGCCTGGTTCCACCCCTGAGCAAAATAGAATTTTGAAATTTTGTCACGGCAGGTAGAAAGAATAGCTAGGAAAAGCGGCCAAGTTTGGTGAAGCTGCGTTAAAAAGCCTGGAATTGGCAAGCAAAAAACCCGAGGAGGACGGATTCAGCCCCTGCCGGGAATAGGGTTAACCCTATTCCCGGAGGGCTCGACGGTATGGCCAATTCCCGGCGGGGTGGGGACGGATTCGGCCCCCCTGAGATCTCGAGAACTACACATCCGATTTTATCGCAACAAACGGCAATCGATTTGCCATGATGTAAACTACATTTAAAAACAAGAAACTTTCAAAATTTTGAAAGGGGTGGATACGGGGGGCAAAAATATCGAAATGGGGGGTGCTTTTGAACTTCTTATAACTGTGTTGTTTATGGGCTGATTTCAATTAAATTGACATGAATCGAGAGATTATGGATAGGAATTTTACCAGTGATACACACATATGAAATTTTGAGAAAATTCATAGGCGTTCACAGGGTTTTAAAAATAGGAGGATTAAATTTCCAAGAACTGAATGAAGAAAAGGTAAAAGCCCTTTTTTGGCTTCGGCTAGTCATGTCATGCTAAACAAGTGCAAATCGTATTACAACGTTTGCATAATGTTAGCATAGGCGGTGCCCGGAACAGTTATGGTCATACGCTCTTCAGGTGAACTTGCGACCTTTGACCTTAAATGACCTCTAGTGACCTTGAAGTCACTTGGAATGATCTCGTGTGCATTTAACATTGTCTGTAAACGTTTTCAATAATTTGAATTCACTTTATTTCATAAACTCCATTTTATGGCTATTGCGATATAGGGTCCGCGCACTGACATTTCAGGTCATAGCTCCGTGACCCGACCTGATATCAAGCTGAAACTTGATGCACAAGTAGAGGGCACCCTTCTACGTCATGTATATTCCGGGTTTGTCATTTCAGAAAATACCGCTGAATTTATTACTATAAAACCAAATTTTGACTTTTGACCTTGAGCCTGACCTTGTAAAGTGAACTCAGATGAACAAAATTCTATTTGCACGTTGCCCAACTGTTAAGCTATACATCCATATAAAGTTTTAAGTTTTATCTTAAAAACGCTTTTTTGAAGTCATTTTCCTTTTATCCTCAAGAGGGCCAAAATTGGCCTGAGGTGCCTCCCAAAAACGTCGCCTGGCTCCGCCCCTGAGCAAAATAGAATTTCGTAATTTAGTGTCAGTACATAGAAAGAATAGCTAGGAAAAGTCACCAAGTTCCGTGACGCTGCGTAAAAAACCCTGAGATTGGCAAGCAAAAAACCCAAGGGGAGGCGGATTCAGCCCCCCTGCCGGGGAATAGCGTTAAAACACAAATTTGGTCTTATGGTAGCACCACCAAAGATCTGCTTTAATACCGCATTCCACGAAAGGTGAACCGAAGACACCGGTAATGTTTTCAGATCACGTAATGTTTCCGGAGGACTGAACGTACCATAAAACAGAGTTGTCTCTAGAAAGGGAGACGTAACCGCGAAAATATGCGGATTTCGTTTCGCGTGCAACGCTGATTCCGGACATGGAGTCAAAACCAGCTCGGACCCTATCGCAGGTTTTGCTCCGGTAGAACCCGGACATCTCGTCGAGAGTGACGCTGATGTCAGACACCAGCACGGCAGGTCCGTCGTTCCGTGCTGCTCCCACACTAATCGCACGCATGCTCCTCGGCATGCAGTTTGAAGCTGCATCCGGTGCCAGACGTCGGTTGAATGTTTCCGAGCTTCGCAGAGTACCAGCGACGGTCGCCCAGGCGCAGGCACGGGATGCCCAGGCGAGACTAAGATCACCCGGGCGGGGACGCCGGGTGATCTGACCGGGAGGGGGGGGGGGCACGGGCACCCAGATGAAGCGCTGACGCCCGGGCGGAGACATTGGGTACCCAGAGGGAGTCGCGGGACATTGGGCGGAGGCAGGGAAATCTCGGCGGAAGCGCGGGACACCCAGGCGGGAGCACGAGACTTGGCTCAGCAGAGGAGGAGAGGGTTACTTGGCGACACAGGCTACAACACGTGACACATGGATATCTAAAACGCAGTATGCACTCTGTAACTTACAATGTTAGACACGATTTGTTTCAAACGTTAAATCCGGTGTGAAATGACTCATAAGCCTCCAAACGGACGAAGGATCTTATTATTATATTTTTTAGATTGATGCAGAAAACTGGACCAGGTACAGCTTGTGATAGGGCGTTGTCTGAAATTCCACTATGCGTCAGCAACAGCGTGCTTGAGATGTGAGTTTCCACCAGTGACAGGCCCCATGTCGCTAGTCCTTTTCGCCCGCCATACTCTAAACTAAATCTTGGTTTCTCCTTCGGCTTCCGCCAAATTTGATGCTCTGTCTTTATCCGGAATGCCACACTCATACAAAGCCAACGATGCACAAGTTGAACCAGAAAGTGAAGTGCTCTAATGGAAATCGAAATGAAATATTCTCAAGATGCTCTTCATAGTGTTCAGCCGAAAATATTCTAGTCAGCTGCCTCGCGCGGCCTGATCTGATGAAATCTGACGGCCGCACCAAAGTCGATGCAAATCTGAAAGACTTGCGCTCAGTAGCAAAATTAACTTGTATTATTTATTTATTATTTATTAATCATTCTTCCCACATTCGACGGTTTACTGTGGGAGTCCATCATTTTCACTGAGACGTCGATGTGACACTTACAGCTATTGTCCAGTGGTCTTGGTTATTGAGACAACTGTGCAGAGTCATGCGCTCGACAGGTGAACGAATTACGTCGGTTGGCCACAGGTGCGATGACGTCACGAGCCATCCAGCGTCAACGACTGCACATAACGGGCTGGAAACGACCCCCTGCGTCTCCTTACTGTCGGCGCTGCCTACAGATAGGGATCCATGATGTTCCGCGCTAAGAACTTTATTGTCTGATGGTGACAGTGCAACATAGAAGACATGATGAAACAACACCAACGTGGAGTTCAGCATCTCCAGTTCAGCTGGACAAAGCCAGAGCTGGCTCTCCGCCCAACAGCCGTACACCACAGCCATATGTCGGGGACAGGTGCAGCAACAGACACTTAGGATTACCTGCAACCTGACAGATGCACCTGCAAACCGTACATCATCCACCACACAACACTATGTCTAAAACGACCGCTTCGACTGATCTTAGGAACAAAACATGTGTGTCCGTGACAATGCTGTTCTAACATTCAAAGAGGTACACCTGGAATGCGCCACACAAACACAAATACCCAAAATTGGTCGGGAAACCTCGTTACTGCTAGTCATGCGTCATTTCCAATCACATCGTACGCGTTATCGAACGAACACTGACCACCGATCATCGGTTAGTCATCGCCATAAAAAGATATATAGGAAAAAGTCGGTAAACGGACAATCGCATTAATTAGGCGCGCAGTTCGTAATACGCCAATGACGATACACGGCAAAGTCACAATGAGCGCAGAACTCTGCCACGCAGCCCAACACAAACCACAGCCAACGCCAGATCGTGTGACACAGTAAAACCATAACCAGGACTTTTTGAAACCACCTGCCTGAGCCCACAATGGTCGGACAAAACAAGCCGGTCTGCCTTCCACACTGGCCCTTAGACAGATTCTTTGGCGAACACATGTTGCCAAGAAACGTGCGGATTCGAAAAGTTTGCCTACGAACGAGGACACAGGTGCCAGAAAACGTCGGGCCAGCCGAGTAGCTGTCCTACACAACAGCTGTCAAAGCCACTCACAAGCCACTCACACGGCCACCAGGTTTGTGGCGTACAAAGAAGGGAAAGACCTGACACAACCTAAGCTTCCCTGAAAACCCTTTGATATTCAGTCCTCGAATACAAATCGTACAGCCTGAATTAAACAAGTTCTTGATGGGCAGCGAAAAACACCAGGAAAAACGTCAGGTAAACAGCCAGCTAACAAGAGCGCTAGTAGCAACTAGGAAAACCTTATCAACTAGGAACCACCATCAATTCACGCTACGCTGAGGGCTTTTCAGAGGAGATGTTTACTGAGGCGGACTAGTCACGTGCTGTCCGGACGCGGCAGTCCCCGTCACAGCCTTGCCTGGGAGAACACTGTTCTGCTCCACGCGGCCGACAGACATCGATGCGCTGAGGTTCTGATTAAACGCCCGCCGCCGGACAGCAGCGCCACCTACAGCAGATGTCTGGCCACCTCTGTCGCGACTCATCGCGGGGCGCCGGACAGAGTTCGGTGGCAGAACGCTGCGACTCACACCTACCGGAGGCTGCGTTGTAATCGTCACTGGACTCCTTCACAGCAGGCTCAGTGGGTCCTGACGTCTTACGCCGCTGAAACCGAAACAACACGCGGTAAGGTATCACACGATCCAACGAGCGGCGGCCGGACTTTCGGCTGGCAACGGCCTGCGGCCAGTGGTCCGTTTCCAGGAGATCTCACTACTGCAGCAGTGCACACGTACGAGCCACAAAGCCAGTCCATGAGCCAGTGCACTGGCCCACCGAAATTCGGAACACAGCTCTCGGGGGGGGGGGGGGGCTGGGCATGAAACTTCCCATGGGCAGAGACTCAGTTCACCACAAATGACGGCACGCGCGGCCAGCCAGAAATACACACAAATTACAAAAAGACAATGCAGCAATAAATGCGGCTGAGTAGCGGTATCGAACAGAATCTTACAGTCATATTCAAGACAGACTCCTGCTTAGGAAACGCAAGTCGCGTACCTCTCCACTTACCAACAACCGTAAAGGGTCTGGACTCAAGTTGCCCAATGTTTCTGCGCACTCCTATGACTGAATCAAATGCCATGCCAAACCCATTAACGTCAAACCACAATGTGCGTTCAGTGACAAAGCTAAGAGAAGCTTTCCATTTTCCCCTGTGCGAGTACCAGACATGCGCACCAACAGAAGCTCAAGACTTCAGTTATCGATGCTCTTAACTGCCAGGCTCATTTCGCGCCGGATCTTGCTGCGCAGGCGCCTGCCGCTGTGGAAGGCGAGTTCCTCCTTCCGGTCGGACCGGAGCCCCGGAGGCCGTCGGACCCAGAGCCGGGCGTTGTAATCACTGAACTGGCACGGCCTGTCATTGTCCGCGGTTGGTAAAGGAGACCGTTCTGAGCCCCGCCCCCGAGAGCAGAAGCGGAGTTCGGATGAGATGCCATTGATTCACATCTCCGCGCTTTCGCCTGAGGTGAAGGGCGTCCCCCCAATACTCATATGCCCAGAGTTAGGCGGACGATGCTGCTGTCCTGAGTGACGCAGAGGTTATCATCAGCTGCTGTCCAGAGCTGGGCAGAGATTCCCATCTGCTGCTGTCCGGAGTCAGGTTCTTACCTGAGCAGTTCAGAGTTAGGGACGTTCTCACCCCTGCTGTTGTCCGGAGTCAGGTGGAGGTTCTCACCTGAGCAGTTCAGAGTTAGGGACGTTCTCACCTGTTGTTGTCTGGAGTCAGGTGAAGTTCTCACCAGATGCAGTTCAGTCAGGGGCGTTCTCACCTGCTGTTGTCCGGAGTCAGGTGGAGGTTCTCACCTGATGCAGTCCAGAGTCAGGGACGTTCTCACCTGCTGTTGTCCGGAGTCAGGTGGAGGTACTCATCCGATGCAGTTCAGAGCTAGGGACATTGTCACCTGCTGTTGTCCAGTTAGGTGGAGGTTCCCACCCGATGCGGTTCAGAGTGAGGGACGTTCTCACCTGTTGTTGTCCGGAGTCAGGTGGAGGTTCTCACCCGATGCAGTCCAGAGTGAGGGACGTTCTCACCTGTTGTTGTCCGGAGTCAGGCGGATGTAGTCGGCTCGCCGGCCGATTCCTGCGAGCCGCCGCCATTGGCCAGGTACGGTGTACCCAGGCCGTACAGATGGCCACCGTACTTGGTGTCATCGATGTTGTCTTCGAAAAACATCTGAAACAGAGGACGGTGCTGGCCGGTCAGATGGAGAAACAGAGGCAGGGTGGCCTAACAGATGGAGGAACAGGGCGGGGCTGGTCCGGGAATGGAGGAAGTGAAAGATGGCTGGACAGAGGTGGGACTGGCCTATCAGATGGAAGAGGCGCGTCTTTGATGAAATGAACAAAACGACGGGACAGACAATCTTGAAGTGGAATACGCAGGGTAGCATATCGGCCTATGGACAGAGGATATTCCGCCCTGGACTGAAATTCCAGACCACAGAGCATTTCCAAATATGGAAAGCCGACAGTGTACTGAATAACTCTGCGATTCAGACAGCAGAGACAGTTCTCGAATGTCACAGCTGGATGTCCCACGGCACTGCCAGTGCCCTTTTTGGAGAACGCAAGCCACGAAATTTAACTACTGCAATAGTCTTCATAACTTCTTGTGTGAAATGTTACGGATTTATGTACATGGTGCAAAAATTTCGCGAGTTAGTGACCAACTGAACGATATTTGTGGGCGTCGACTTTGTCCTTGCGCGTGCCCAGGCAACTACAAACAACCACAAAACTCACTCATGGCATGAGGCAAACGATACCAAACTTAAATGCCCTGCCTGTCTCGCACCAGGACAGGGCGGCCGTCTTTCTCAGCCACGGCTTGCACAACGGGTGGGCGGAACAGATGGCCGGGCCGGCGTCAACTGCTGTACAGGCGCCCACTGACCTCCCTCATCTTGAAGAAGGCAGCGCCCGTCAGCAGGCTGTCGCTGCCGGCCTGGTGCTGCGGCCCGACCCTCTCCAGCTCCAGCTGCTCGGCCAGCTGCCGACAGCGGAGCACGCTCCAGCACCGGCCATGGTCGGGAGCTGTGCAGCTCCGTACCACAACTCCACACTAAGTCTTCACCGCCGGAGCATAACGCTTTGCGAACCGCAGAAACTGGCCAAATGGTGGCAATTAACATTGAGGAAATTAGGCCCCTTTAACACATAGATACACAAAAAGGCCATTTCATCTAGGCGCATTCCACGTACACGGAACTCACATACCAGAACGACGTAATGACAGACGAGATAACAAATCCGAGCTGTGTAACGACAGACAAAGCACAAAAGCAGGGTATCGGCACACATCAGCATCCTGTTACGACAGACGCAGAGATGGCAAATATGAACAGTGCAACGACAGACACACAGATCACGGATCAGAACTGTGCAAACGCATACACAGACACATACACGGATCAGCTTCGTGCAACCACAGATACAGATCTCACGGATCTGCAACGTGAAACGACATGCACAAATCTAACGGATCGGCATCGTGGAACGACAGACATAGTCCATACTCAACAATATAATGCAATCACACTTACGGATTTCACAGATCACCGTGCCTTCGACAGCAAGCGCAACCTAAACAAGTTACATCACACAGTTCAGTGCCGGTCTGCTGGCAAACGCTACGCCATACAGCTAAGTAACCTGACACCAAGACCTGCGATAAGCGATAGGGCCTCAAAAGTAACACCAAAGGACACCGCGACGGACAGGAAGAATCAGCTCTCACCTCTTGCAAGCCGCCTTTCAAGTTTTTGCAGGACTTCATGAGATACTTGACATCGTACATCGTTGGGAAGTACATCCGTAAGAGTTCGAAGAATTCCGACTCCTCTTGAGGAAGGTTTTGGTTCGTGAGGATCTTCAGAAGATACCCAAAATCATATCCGCTGCAGCGTACCACACAATGTTGTTGTCCCCTGTTACCACATAACGGGGCAATCGCAAACTAAAACAATGAAATAAGCGATCAGACACACCAGCCATAAACATGGCATTTAGCATTTCATAATAATTCATGCAAATGCTTCAATCGTATTTCACAGCGCCCAAGGCGAGGACAGAGATCGAACATACTGGAAAAATCGCAACGGCCTGTGTTCTGGTCTGGTCTTTGGTCTCTGCATATCAAACATCACGAAGGATTGGACAATGAACAGGAAGACGGACGACAAAGGAGCAACTCAGTGTACCAAAACCACACAATGTTCCATGCCACACAGCGGAATGTGCGATATGAACACAAACAATACCAACATGTCCCAAATGACACAAAACTAAGTTGCGTGATCATCGCACAACAAAAAGCACCAATTTCGAATAAGCACGGACATCTATAAGCCGGCGCAATGCTGAAAGACCTGCTGTAGCAGCAGACCCAGCATTTCTCGCCACCCGTTTCCAGGGCTGGGCCATCACAAAACCAGCGAAGAGATCACCCAGGCCAAACCGCAAACAGCCAGCAGATGAGACCAGCATTTCCAGTCGAACGGCTCCACACACAACCACTGGACGGCGGACGGTACCACCAGTTGGCAAGAGAGACCCGCTCGTCACCAGGGCCCACCTGTGGAAGGAAATCCACTTGACGTCGTCCATGAGCACCACGCCGGAGGTGGTGATGAGCTCGGCGAACTCCAGCGGCTCGATCCCCTCGTTGTCGTGCACCGGAAACTGGATGCCGGACTTCTGTAGCAGATCGATGCTCTCCTGCGCGTACATGTCCTCGCTGGAAACGGACGGCGACAACCGGCGGTGAGCGTCAACTCCCACTGAGGCACATCCTACTGTCCAGACCCCTAAAATGCTGGGCGAGGAAAACTACGGACCCTTTCCGCACTGTGCACGTGTTTGCAACCCCTATCCGGTGCGCAGGGAAACCACGGAAAGCTGATGAGGAGAAACTTCCAAACATACAACAACCATTAAAACTACGCATGGCGCCCTGTTATACTTTTAAGCAGTCGACGCTAAGCGAGTTGCCACCTTTTTCGCCTGGCCATACCTATGTCTCAATGACCCTTGTCAAAAACCAGACTATAAGGCAGGAGGGCAACGTCTAACAGACCACTATATCAGCCCGAAGAAAATGGAGGCGGCGAGCAATGCGCAGACAGTCGAAACTAAGAGACAATGAACTGTAAAACGACAAGCAGACTTCTCGTACAGAATATGGGGTGAGACAATGTTCTCTCCCTCAGCCCGCAGTGTACGAGTAAACTCGTAACGGACACCGTGTGAGCACGGTTGCCCTCATCAGCCCCTACATTCAAGCAGCGCCAGTTCGGCGGCGTCACTCACACGAGGTTGAACTTGAAGTTGAACTGCCACGTGGTGATGGGCTGCGGAGTTCGGCCGTGCTCGTCGAAGAAGGTGACGCCCAGCTGGATCATCTTCAGGTGGTCGACGTTGCAGCGGCGCAGCTGGTACTCATAGTCCTGCGCGCTACGGAACTCACCGATCGGCCGCGCCACCACTCCCGGGAACTCCGTGTCCTGCAGACACATGGTCCGGTCAGACGGCAGCCACCACTCCCGGGAACTCCGTGTCCTGCAGACACATGGTCCGGTCAGACGGCAGCCACCATCCCGGGAACTCCGTGTCCTGCCGAGACATGGTCCGGTCAGACGGCAGCCACCACTCCCGGGAGCTCCGTGTCCTGCAGACACATGGTCCGGTCAGACGGCAGCCACCACTCCCGGGAGCTCCGTGTCCTGCAGACACATGGTCCGGTCAGACGGCAGCCACCATCCCGGGAACTCCGTGTCCTGCCGAGACATGGCCCGGTCAGACGGCAGCCACCACTCCCGGGAACTCCGTGTCATGAGCGGTGAGGGGTCACACAACTGCACATGCACTCCCAACCTGGGTTCGAGTCCAAAACAGTCTGACTCCGAGTCTGAGTCAGGATGCCTTGAGCCCGAGCCTCAGCCCGATTTAGCGTCTCTCAGATTTCATGATTCTGATTGCGACTCCAAGTCATACCGAAAAGTTGTCTCCGAGTCCGAATCCGAGAGGATTAGGCTTGAGTTCCGAGTCCGAGCCAAAAGCGGGTCCAGTTTGCCCATGTTCCGTGCAATTTCTTTGTCGCTTCGGTAAATGCAATATGCTAAATAACATTTGCGCTACATTATACATGGACCTAAAAGTCAACGGTCAATTCTTTATATATTTTTTCATCTTTCTTCAACAAATATGCGAACTATTTCAAGTCTATGGTGCACATATGCCACTAATGATAACCAGGGTTGACATGAGCTTAGATATCAATGTGGTTCAAGCGATGTGGTCTGCGTCGTCTTTTTCCCCGAAGGTAGTACATTTTCGTCTCTGAGCATGAAAACTGTCCAAGTCTTTAATATCCATAAATCCATGGTGATGACTGCGACCCACATGTGCTCAGATAATAATGAGCTTCAGCCATGTCGATTGCCCTTCTGCGCTTTTCTCAAGCCCTATGTTATTAGCTCAATTATTTATTGAGCTAACTATCAAGCCCTATATCATTTGCATATTAGTTCAATTCAGAACAAACTGTACTTTCCGTCAGGTCTGGTTCTCACTTGGCTGAGCCTGAATTCCATTCAAGCTCTATTTAAGTTCGGGCCTGAGTCCGAATCATGCACTGCCTGCAGTTTTTCTAGTTTGAGTCTGAATCTGATTACGAGTTCAGTCTTTAGTGAATTGTGAATGTGAACCCAAGAACAGTCCTAGGGAATTTTGAGTCGATTCAGTGTTGCACGCAAAGGAAAATCACATAATTCCATATTTTTCCCCTACTAGAGAGTCATTTTCATCAATACTCTGTCGCCGCCACATGGCCCTGTTTGTTCTCACCATGGCCACATATTTGTAGGTCTGGGCGACCCGGCGGATGTGTTCGAACTCTCTGTCCAGGTTGTAGGCCCACACCTCGCGGATGCCACACTCCTCGTTGCTGGGCGTGCGCTGGATGCCGCTGTGTGACGTCACCGGCCAGGAGGTGGCCAGCGCCGCGGCCGGCCAGGAGCCGCCCTCTGCAGACAGACCTACGGTCACGTGTCCGACACTCCAGCCGAAATAACGCACGGTGGACAGATAGGATACTATGGCATGATTTCTCAGAGATAAAACGACTACAAAATGTGCGTTTGACATTTCCTCTGTAACACTAAACTGGACAACGTTTCAAGTCAGTTCAAAAATCAACTGGCTTTACGAAAATGTAAGTTTAAAGGCACCCCGCCAAAACCATACATCTGCCTCAACCACATGATGCAGATGGAGGAAAGCTCATAGACCTGAGTTTGTTATCTGTCTTTGAAAATTACAAATTGATTAAATGTGAGGCAATATTCCATGCTAAAACCCCAAAAAGAATAATTGTTCATATTACCATTTCCATTCTGTATGGCCATCACGGCACACTTTCACGTGAGACTCAAATCTGAAACAAACATCAAATGGACATTAACCTCTTTACAAAATGGGCAGATGCATCATACCTCACAAAGCATGAGCACACTTACAGGATCGATGAACTTGCATGATCTATTACAGGAACATGGGAGCAGCCATTAGTGTTTGGGGCAGGGTTGGAAAACTGTTTTTTGTTCTTGATGTCACAGTATAATTTTTGTTTTTGAGTACAAAATTTTGCAAAGAGTAATACTCGTTTAAATTGTCATTCTTGGTGTAAGTCAGCTGACACCATACCTACTTCTTTCTGATTGGTGACAGAGTCACATGCTTGCAGAGTTAGAAATCTGTGAAGATGACTATAATGAACTTTTTTGATGGGTGCACAATAGTATAATGTTGCTGTTACAAACTTTTCGACTATGAAATGTTTTTGGAGCATAATTTTTGGTGTCCTTCAACACCGAAAAACAACACCTTTTCCAGCCCTGGTTCGGGGGCAAAGATGTTGTTCTCAGAGCTTACATAAAATTTTCGAAGAAGTGGGGATGTGTGTGAGGGGGAGGAACGTGTCCCGTTCCTATGCACATGACCCGTTATCGGCATTTTGAGGACTGGCAAACGTCATGTGTCAAAAACTATTCAATTCGAGCACGCATCGCTGTTTCAATGTCTCTTTCACTTTTGTTCTGATGCCAACATGTGATGCATTTTTAAATCTCTTCCATGTATGTGTAGTACGCGGCGTCACAGCGGGGGAGATGGGATAGCTTGCTCTCTCCTACGTCGAAGAGGTGGTCCCCTGACACTGATTCAAATCCGGATGCTTTTTGAGGAGCTGCAGGACAATGTGCACCGAACGGAGTGTAACATGTAACTGAGTTGAGGGTGGCGGCTCTCAGCGCTTCAGGCAGCCAGAGGCGCTCTTGTTGGAGCCCTGTACGACAACAGTTCATTTTGCGGGTATGTGACACACTGTTTTATGCACTATGCTCTCAATCACTGCGGACACACCCGGCAAGGCGTCGTTCTATTTCGGTGGTCTCAAGTTGCATTTCTTGCGAGCGTGTCCCACTCCAACGGTACACAGCCCGGCACTCGGCTAAAGTTTACAGAAAGATGAAGAAAAAAATAGATGGAGGTCTTCTTTTGTGTAAAACAATCTGAAACGTAGGAAAATGGGTCCTGACCATCCCTATCTAAATAAAAAGGCTAATAGCACTTCGATCTACGTGGTGTCATGCGACCGAGAACCGGGCATGTCAAAGATGGAGCGGTCTTCGAACTATTATGGTAAACAATCGTGAAGAACGCGGCGAGAGGAGGGAGTGGGCATGGGTTGCCATTATCCTGCCCATTTCGCTCCTAATTCAGACAGAGCGACAGAACAAAAAAGAGTAGTCGCTTCTTTCTTTCTGATTCTAACGTCATATAATTTGAACTCTTCAAGCCACCTGTTGACCTTTCAGGTTATGGGAAATAAGATTAACACACCATTTGCTGTTTCTGCCATAACCATAGCATTTTTACATTAAAATAGCCTGCAAGCCACACCTTTGTGGCAAGTAGTTACTAGAACTGATCAACCATTCTATTCAATGACTGTTCTTGTTTCCCTGGGCCATGGTCAAGTCAATAGAGGTAGAATTAGAGGTGCACTTTACTGGTCGGATTTTGATCAACCAATAAATTCTCCAGTTTACACTAGGAACCAGCCCGTTCATGGCAGCTGTCACATTTAAGGCAATAACAATTTTGCTTTTTAAGATATTCATCAGTTAATGCAAAAAACAAAAGAGGCTTAAATGCATGTTTTCTCCCATGTGCTTCTCCATTTCTGTGATTCATCACCAGCTTACAACATTGTTCACAAGGTTTTCACCTGAAATCCAAAGACAAGAGTTTTGGAACCTTGTTCTTTTTGTAAGCAATCATTTTGCACTTAACCATTTTTTGAAGCCCATTTTCTGATATTTTTAAATTTAGGAATGCTGGTCCCGAATCTGGAGTCACCACCCTAAAAACAGCCAGTGGTAAACATCCTGACTTAGCAAATGGGCAATTTTTGTACTTACTTCAGTGGTGTAGTTTATATGTAAGGGATTCCTTTGAGCCATATCCCCATGCAATCATAAGATGACTTTTTAAGATCTCAATGGGGCTGAATCTTCCCTCCCTCATTACATGAGATGCAGCCCAGAAGTCATCACAGTTGCCATGGAAATGCAGCTGCATTGTCAAAGTGCACTGCAACATAGTTCATGCAATGAACTATGTGAGTAGGGTAAAACTGGGTGCAAAGGCCAGCAATGTGGAATTTGTCATTTTCAATCATGCTCTTCTCACAATACATGTTCCTTTACATAACTCAAAAATATGTGAAATACATTATTTTTATTGAAATATGATGTGGATAAACCTATGTTAAATGCCAATGAAAATTGTATTTGTCATTTTCATTTATGTTCTTCCCATGATTGGTGTTTTCATTCCAAAAATCAGCCTGATCCAAGCATTTCTTGATGCAATAAAATATGTGGAATACTCAATTCTGATTGATTAATAAATAGGGTTAAGTTGGGTAATGCAATACACAATGTGTGATTTGCCATTTTCAACCACACTCCACTCATGAGATGTGTTCTCATTCCAGAAATCAGTTGTATTTCATCACTCCTTCAAATGGCATGGAAAAATCATGAAATGCTCCTTTCTGACTGCCTGGGAAAACAAAAATGGAGGTCTAGTGATGGATTTTGAGAAGGTTTTTTGTTTGCTTTCAACATAATTTGTCATAATCAATAAATACATGTGTACACTGAATGCTAACATGTGTTTTAGTCTTAAAGCACACCTCTAGTGAAATGTCAGTACTGCCTTTTTTAGGTGGCTTGTACAAATACTATGGTTTGCTACCACAGCAGTGTTTTGGTCACCTAGTGTGGTAAAAGTAGTTGCTGTTACTGAAATCAATGCCAAGAATTACCCTCATAACCAGTTCAGAGCTCCAGTAAGGTCAGTAACCTTATTTTGCCTTGGAAAGGTCCCTGGCCTCTCAAACTCCGGTATGTCATCATGCATATTCAGAAATAACCATGAATGAAAAACTGGCTCCATATCTCCTACAACTCATTGGAGACCAAAACCTTGCTCAGATATAGCAAATCGACTTACAAGGTCTTGAGAATCATGCCACAGCTCCATGACCTGATATGACCTAGCAATAATTTCTGTAGGGAAAAAATGTAGAAAGGACATTATGTCAGCTATCACAACTTTCAGATTCTGGATACAGACCATATTAGAAAACTTCATGGAGGAGGGGATAGCAACCATGCTTTCTCATCCTGTAAGGGTTCAATATATGAAAGTAATAAAAGGCTACACACAGCCATGCCTCCACTACACCTTTTATGGTGTGTGAGTTGACATATTCACTTCTAGATTTGATGGAATTACAGTTTCAAACCAAAGGAACCAAAGTTATAAATGCACATTATGATTACCCATGGCATACAACTGTTGGCAAGTAAGGAATATTTTCAAACAGACTGTTTTACAGGGAATGTGACTTTACATTGCCTCTGTTTTGCACCCAAATACTCCAGTTTTGTCTCTCTGATTACTCCTGAATGATGGTACAGGACTCTGGCATTGGTTTCATTCCAGTTTGAGTTCCTTTGCTTTCAGAGATATTTTTAAATAAATAGGCTGCAGCACAAAGCTGATAAAAGTGTTTGGAAATTCTCATCCAAGATGTATGAATCCAAATGAGTCTATATCTTCCTATGAATTATTATGGAAGACAACCTCCATGCCTTTACAGTTCTTTAGATTTACTGGAAGACGAAATCTTTTCTTGCCCTATCTAAGTCACCTTATAGCCAGATGATGTTAAAAACTTGCTATTAACTAGATAGTAAGTCATCATAAGCCTGATACTTACAAATAGTACCTGTCTTACATTGTCTGCTAACTAGCATGCAACCCTTATGCATACCAAACTGGTCTGATATATCAAAAAGAATCTGCTCCTGGGGTAGCTTTTGTGTAACATATATGTGGCTCAAAGTTTGGTGCAATTTCACCTAAAATTAGGGCATAATATAACAATGCTGGCAATCTATGCTGCATTATGAGTTGCAATTAACTTTGACTCAATCAAATAACAAGGTGCTTCTTCCAAACCATCAAAGGAAAATGTATTTAAGTCATCCAGCAACCAAAACTTGGAGACTAGGGACTCACATACACCAAACAAGCTAAGTTGAGCACACTCCTTGGATATCCAATTTGAATTTGGATGTTGGCAACCAGGCAAAGTCCCTATGACTTGTGCAACTGATTCCTTTACTGATAATGATTGAATGTTTATGTCTGGGACAGTATATTGGGCAGTCATGAGCTGGCTTTGGCTCTAACACTGCTCTGCTTTACATGCTTGTTTATATTTGCTTTGATGTCTTAGCAGAAATAGTAGGAATTTGCAACTTCTTTTCTTCAATGCTTATGTATGGCTCCATACATCACTGGGCTGAGGGCATGGCACTCCTGGTTGCCTCATCTAGCATGATAGACAAAATATGCTAAGGAGATAAACCAACGTGGATAGCTCATGACGCCCCACACCACTACATCACATACAAGCCAACACTGCTCACACATCAACTAGCAATGGACATGGTTAGTGAGAACAGACAACCCAGAATCCAAACATTTTGTTTGTTGGTAACTTAGAGTTCAGACATCAGCAAAGTCTGCAAACAAGAAAAGTTGCACCAGTTGGGGCAGGGGCGCAGCCAGGATTTTCTTAAGGGGGAGAGCTCAGTGCGAACTGAAATCATACGCGAAAACCATATGCCGGGAAGACGATGTGCAATGGTTTCCACAAAAAATACCGGCCTGAGGGGGAGCCCGAGTCCTCCGGGCCTCCCCTTGGCTGCGCCTCTGAGTTTAGGCAAGGAACCATAGTCCCTGCCTTGAAAACTACCCCATTTTAGGAATATTACGGCAGAATCTTTTCAACCTGATGCAGCACTGTCCACTCTGATACAGCGGGTTGATCCGGACACACGATCACGGATCTACGAAGCATACAAGGCCATCAGCACTTTCCCGAGGGAGGCGCTAACGTTCACTGCTGCGCCACATTGGTCTGAATTGCGTGCTATATGTCTTATTTATGATTCTCAAGAATGACAAAAATTATAATAATTTGTTTTCATTGTAAAATTAAGTAGCCTAAAACCCACGAGAAGTTCTATTTCAGGGTAGGCTAGATACCTAAATTCTGCGCCGACGAGGTAGCAGGCGTTACCCCATATGTTCATACTCCATATGAACAGCTGGTACAGGTGCCCCAGGGCCCTAAAATAGCGGTAGGTCCTGGTGGGCCAATACGTCCTCGAAACTATTGACAGCTCCGCTTTATTTGACGATATATGGATAGAATAGATTTTCTTACGAAGATGATGTTCATCCGGTTTATACATCCAAATGGGTCGACTTTTCTTCTAAAGGGAAAAGTCGATTGTTCCTCTCATTTACTGAAGCAGCAGTAATGGCCACTTGACATATTTGTCTGTAAAACGATGCTGCCCCTAAAAGGTGCTTTAAAATGAATTACTTTGAAAATATCTGGAAACATAACAAAAGCAATGGGTTTCCGCTACATCAAATTTTTTTAAAGACAAAATCACTGTATCGATAGGAAAATTGTATCACGAAGGTCGCAGATGTGCTACCAGTAGATGGCACTGCGATCAGTTGTTATCTGCGCGCGTTAGCGTGCGTGTGGCCTTACAGGTGAACATGAGCATAATGTGGGGAATAATTGGGAGCGTGAAGCGTCGTAGCATGCATTGGTTTATTCGGCAATAAGAGAAAGACTGTGTAAGCAATCCTTACAAGGCAAGAAGCATGTAAGTAGAAATTCGAGATTCAGCAGGTGTTTCGAACCCGGGGTCCTGAAGACTTGTGTAAGTACTCGTTCGTCAATGTATGATTGGGTTCACGTAGCAGTCGTACGCTGGAATTGCTCATATCCACGTGTTTTATCGTGTTGCGGTTTCTGGAAGAAAACTGCAGCTGCTTAGGGACATACCATTACCACAACTGAACTAGATAGTAAATTTCTCAGGTGCTGTTGTACTTCATGATGTGTGGATGGCTTTCAGAATAATATTGGGTTTTGTTATATATTCCCACCTACCTCACATCTTTGCTTCCAATGGCATTACATTGTTGTAAAGCAATGCAAACACTGCAAGGACAATGCAAGATAGTTCACATATTGAGTGGGAATAGTACTTCTACTACAAAAAGCAGCATCCTGTTGCAGTACGGTGATAGTCTTATTTCCATGATATATAGAAATCCAGATATCCCTTCAGATCTCAGTTTCAGATGTCATGCAAATATTTATTGTAGCAAACTGGATTGGACTTGCAAATCTGGATCAAAAAAGATTTCTCAAGGAAACCCTGATTACCTGCATATTGGAAACATATTGCAGCATTACGCATGACATTTGTTTTGATGTCTTGCAAAGGGCAAGGTAGCACCAAACTCTGTTTCTTGTGTGTTGGTTGCTTGTTCACAAAAAATGTTAAATGGGTACCACAACATTCTCATATCTTGCATAATGCCAGTCCCTCACAACAGCTCAGTCTATTCTTAATCTATTATGGAATATGTTATACTCTGAAGGGAAATGTCATGTATGGTTCATAATTGGTGGCAAATCCAAGATTCCCCAAAGTAATCTGGACTCTCAAATCTTGGATGTGATTTGTAATCCAGATTTCCTGAGTATGGCCATGGCAATGCCACTTGAAATCCTGGTTTCCCTCCCAGGGGAAATCTGGCTTGTAATCTAATCCTGTCATTGAAATGGGACTATTCTCCATGTTTACTGGAGAAGTACACTGCCTTTAGTCATTATTATTGCTGTTGCTTCAGGATTTCAGCATAATTTCAGTGCAAAGGCCATAAAATGGTTATAGCAAATCATTCAACATGGTGGAGTAATTTACTCGTAGTTGATCTCAGCAAAGTCAGTCAGTAAAAGCATCAAGTTGTCATTTTGTGCAGCACCATGCACTTTTTAATGCCATCATAACTAAGGCTGAGTGAGATCCAGTCTAAAGGTTGCTGTCTTGTATATGGTATATTTTTCTTCTATGGGTGTTACATTTGCTGAATGGTGGGGAGGGGTTTTGGCAGATTTTTAAGTGCCCTCATGACAAACATCATATAGGAGTCCTTGTGCCATTGTACATTGCAGGCATGCATTCATCTTTTTATGTCATTTTTTACAGTAACCTCTAAACTTATAAAGATATTTGCTTTTAGATAACTGTGTATGTGTAAATAGAAAGGGAAAGCCAGTTGGTATGTAAATTGTAGCTTATCTTGGTAGGTGTTGTCCTTAGTGTTTTCCACAGTGGATGTGCTGCTGGGCATTCTTCTCAAGCTTTCCAAGTAGAGGTATAAAGTTACAAACAGTAGATACATTGTCAGGGCTTGTTTTTCACTGTTGTTCCTCATCCTTAGAAATTTTAAGTACTTATTATCTTTGACCTAGTGTGAACAAATGAATGGGTGATATTGCATTGCATATTGGTAAAACTGACGGGGTCATGGGATTTCCCATTTTGTAACCTCAGTATGTAGAGGAGTTGAACCGCTTCATACATTATAGTAAAATTATACTCTCTCACCAAGAACAAAAACTGGATTTCCAATCTTGGTTTTGTATATCTCATGAGGTTTCTGTCAGGTCGGCATTCCAAGGTTTACATCAAAGTTTATAAATGTTGCATCATGCACAGACTTTTGTGATTGCTAGCAGGCTGCCATGCAGTGGCATTTGCCCTTCACCCTCCATGGCAACTAACACTTTGTAATGTAGTTTGGGATGCTGCTGTGCCTGTCAGTGTTGGGAATGACCCCAGCTGATTGTGCTTAAAGAGGCAAAACAGACTTGCAGGGGGGGGGAATGGTGTGATAGGTTCTCAGTTGTTTTTCATTGACTTTGGTTGAATCAGAGTGTCAGACATGGACATTGGTGCCAGCATAGCAAAAAGAAAAAATGCGGGTACATGGACAGCAACTGCAAACCATTTTTGGTTGCAGCCTTTAGCTGACAAGCCTGCTACAACATGACAAGCTTATGAATGTCAGGACTGAGACTGTTCTCGCATGGGCAGTGGCTTCGGTGGAGACAGCAGTGTAGTGGTGTCAGTGGTGAGGGGGTGGGCAGCCTGTCTGTAGACAGGTAGTCTGCAGACAATGGCCTGACCAGAGACAGTGGCTTCAGAATGGTTAGCAGGCACTCAATCAATGGCAAGGGTCTCAGTGAGTGAGGTGGAGAGAAACTAATAGCTTTCAAATGTCACTAGGTATGACACTGTTTGGACCCTGCACCATAGGTGGGCATGTCAGTTTTGCTAGTTTTCATAGTGATGAAGAAATGAAAATGTTCAGTCAGTTTAAGGTGTTTGTTACAAGTTTCTGGCCGAATCTTGAGGCACTTGGAAATGATCTTTATCATTATTGTTTTAATGATCATGTGCCCAGTGCTACCATCACCTTCAGCCATTGTACGTTTGTCTACTGAGATGTACCCAGTATAGTACCTATGCATATATCACAATTTTGCAACATTCCTGCTCACCATTTTGAAGTGTACCTTAATATTGTCAGTTGTCATTTTCACTGGCATGTTATGTGGATGCACATTGCCATATTGCACATTTCTTTATCCATGCACCATTGTTTGCTTGACATAGGATACAGAATAGCCCTTTTTAGCAGATGTGGCTGGCTATTTGTAAATACATATATAAAGAGATTGGAAAATGTAAGGAGTGTTATTTATAGAAGCAGAAGGGACATGGGGAAAGGGCTAAGCATCCTGGGACTCCACAGTCAGCTTATGGCTTAATGCAAAAGTAAGGCTATTTACCAGGACCCTTATGTCTGCAGGAGAGATCTGGATCACAATCAAATGGCATAGGGCCAAAAAGGCTGTTGGAGGCATGCCATCTATGAAGGAAAAGTTGCCATCTGTGAAGGAAAAGTACACGTTTGGTGTTTTGAAATACAAAATTAGAACCTGTGTAAAGCAGCTTAGTTCAGTTCAGTTTGTTATTAGTCACTCCAGACATGTGGCTTTGTGTTTGAATGGAGTCATATTACAAACTAAAAGGAAAGTCTTTGAGCCGTCACTAGTCATTTCATATTAAACAAGACCAAGTGAAAGAGCAACTCACAGAAGGCTAAAACGAGTAGTGATCGACTCACAGACGCGCCACCCTGCCATTCCAACGTTTAACTGGCTTAGGTTCTGCCGGCCACTGGCATGCGGTTTCATGATGAGGCAGCGCGGTAGGGAAACGAGCACCTGCAAACAGCTTGTCAAAACTTCGGAAGTTGGAGTGGCCCAGCCAAAGAAGCGCGAGTCTGTCGTTGAGAGACCACGGATTGGTGAGCGCAGAAAGACCTGAAAGCCTCCAGCGCCCGCATATTGTTCAGGGCCCTAAGGGCGCCGATGTTGTCGCGGTGAGCGATGAGCAATAAGATCGCCCGGAAGACAGCAACCAGTTCCTCCAGGACCGGAAACACTGTTACGACCGCGGGCCTCGGAAAACATCCGGGCGCCAAATTTTGACGATTTTTAGCCCTATTCCCGGCAGGGAGGGGCTGAATCCGCCTCTCCTCGGGTTTTTGCTTGCCAATTCCAGGCTTTTTAACGCAGCTTCACGAAACTTAGTCACTTTTCCTAGCTATTCTTTCTTCGTACCGTGACAAAATTTCAAAATTCTATTTTGCTCAGGGGCGGAGCCAGGCAACGTTTTTGGGAGGCACCTCATGCCATTTTTGGCCATGTTGAGGGTAAAAGGAAAATGTCTGCCAAAAACAGAGTTTTAAAGATAGAACTTAAAACTTTGCATGGATGTATAGCAAAATAGTTGGGCAATGTGCAGATGTAATTTTGTTTATCTGAGTTCATTTTACAAGGTCAGGTCAGGGGCAAAAGTTAAAATTTGTTTTCTCGCAATAATTTCGGCGCCGTTTTTTCAAATGCCAAACCCGGAATATATATGACGTAGAACGGTGCCTTCTACTTGTGTACCAAGTTTCAGCTTGATATCAGGTCGGGTCACGGAGCTATGACCTAAAATGTCAGTGCGCGTACCCTATATCGCAATAGCCATAAAATGAAATTTTTGAAATAGATTGAATTCAAATGATTGAAAACGTTTACAGATAATATTAAATGCACACGTGATCATTCCAAATGGCCCCAAGGTCACTGGGGGTCATTTAAGGTCAAAGGTCACAAGTTGGTCTGAGAAACGTGTGACCATGACAGTTCCCCTTTTTCATGTCCCTGGCACCGCCTATGCTAACATTATACAAACATTGTAATGCGATTTGTACTTCTTTAGTATAACATGACTAACAGAAGCCAATAAAGGGTGTTTGCCTCTTTTGTTCATTCAGTTGTTAGGAAACTAATCCTCCTATTTTTGAAACCCTGTGAACGCCCATGAATTTTCTCAAAATTTTAGATTTGCGGACTCATGGTAAAAGCCCTATCCATAATCTCTCGATTCATGCCAGTTTCATCGAAACCGGTCGATAAACAACGGAGTTATAAGAAGTCCAAAAGCACCCCTTATTTTGACATTTTTGCCCCCCTGTATCCACAAATTTCAAAAATTTTGAAGATTTCTTTTTATAAAAATGTAGTTCACGTCATGGCAAATCGATTGCCGTTTGTTACGATGAAATCGAACAAGTAGTTCTCGAGATCTCAGGGGGGACCGAATCCGCCCCCCTGCCGGGAATCGACCATACCGTCTAGCCCTCCGGGAATAGGGTTAAACACTGTCAGAATGGCACCACATAGTCCCATGTCAAACTGAGAGGCAGTAAAGGATTTTAGGGAAAGTATGAACTTGAATAAGGATTTTGTGGGTTTCCAGAATGAGGAAGTGTCGGATTTTGTACAGCGATGGGAGAATAGAGTTGCAGTCTTCAACGTAGGAAATGCGCGCTTCCAGGACAAGTTAGGATTGAGGGCAACCCCAAGCATCTGCACAGACAAGGAGGGAGTGATGGTGTGATCTTTGAAACGAATGCACAGGGATTGGGCTTTTCTGAAGGACTGGGATGTGCCGAAGAGGATCAGCGCGGTTCTGAAGGTGTTCAGTTTTAATTTGATGAAATGAAAATCAAATGAATTTGAGGTAAGGTGGGATTAAATAGCAGAGAGGATATTCTCCTGGCAGGGTTTTAGGATGGGCAGATTGTCGGGGCGGCTGCGTACCAGGCTTGGATTTCTTTTTGGTGCTGGGGCATAATTTTTGTTTTGGGAGTACAAAACTTTTGCACAGGGCAATACTGGTGGAAGCTGGCGTTCTTGGTGTACTTCATTTATGGCATCATACCTGCTTCTTGCTGAATGGAAATGGAGTGATTTGCTTGCGAGTTAGAATTTTGTCAGCATGGTTATAATGTAGCTTGCTGATGGAGGTACAAGACCAAAATCTTCTAGCATAAAATATGTTTTTGAGTACAGATTTTTTGGTGTTCTTTAACACCAACAAACATCACCTTTTCCATCCGTGCGGCATATAGTATGTGGGTATCACTAGCTTGGCATACTAGACGTCCGTGAATGAGGAGAGATGGAGGTCATTTGTGAAGATGTTGAAGAGGATGGGACCTACCAAGGATCTTTGAGGAAGGCCATGTGAAATTAGAACCAAGATGGAGCCACCTCTCATCACCTGACTGCGGTCGCTAAGATAACTCAAACCATCGCGGTTCATTGTTGTACCACTTCAGCTTATTGGGAAGGACGCCGTGGTGGGCGTTGTCGAAGGCATTGCTAAAGTGGATTGAGATAAGGGAGACAATTTTGCCAGAGCTGGACGGCGGACGTTGAATCGACAGCGTCGAGCACGGCGTCTTCAGTGGAGTGACGTGGCATGTATGCCTGTATGCCGAAGAGATAGGAGAGTTGGATACAAGATAAGACGGCAGCTGAGAACACACAGCCTTCTCGCAAATATTCCGCGGGACTTAGATGTTAGTGATAGGCCTTAATTTAGCTACTGTGTCGCGAGAGGCAGACTTGTGAAGAGGAACAATGGAGGAAGTTTTCCAAGCAGAGGGGAATACACATTATGCCAGGGAGTAGTTCACAATGTGTAGTGGGGTCCCATCACCAGGAAGCAGTTGTGTACGGCAAGTAATGGCATACCGTCAAGTCCCACCACTCGAGGAGCACATGTTCTTGATGGCGCGGGAGAGGCAGGGAGCGTGAGGGGTGCAACTTTAGCAGGGTTCACAACAGCAGGATGAAATTCATTTCTTCCACCGGTTTTAACCGGTTAAAACCGACCGTCAAAATAGAGGTAGCAGAAAATGGCCAAAAATGGCAGAAAATATTTTAGCTGAAATTAGATAGTAAAAAGGACTTTTTTAGACAAATGATGGCATTACAACTATTTCTCACTTAAATGTGAAATGTGTGGAAAGTGTGGCAAGTGACTCATTCAAGATAGCTAACAGATACAAATGGTGGTAAACTTAAGTCTGAAGTAAGTAGAAACAATGTGTTTAGATTCATTCCCTGAACAGTACAGAAGAAAAGTATGTCTCAGGGTAACATGTTCAGTCACGCATCTAAATGTGATTGAAAAGAAGCCTGGAACACCTATAACAAATATCTTTCAGTTTATTAACGTTGTATTTAACGATGATTCAGGTAGTGGATCAGCAACAGATTGCTCGTAAAGCAGCACATAGTACAAATTGTTCCAAACTATACTAATAAGTGCAGTCTTAGAAGTCGTAGTGGTGTGGCTAACCATATCTCTAGCCATTGATAGAAGCATTAAAGACTGCTTTCACAACATGGTCACTATGTCCTAGCTAGTGATGGGAAGTGCTTGGCAACATCTGCGACATGTCATATATTACTAAGGCTAAAACAAAACAAAAAAAAAGTTGAAAAGGTTAACCCTGTTCCCGGCAGGAGGGCTGAATCCGCCCCTTCGAGTTTTTTGCTTGCCAATTCCAGGGTGACATTTTTGACGCGGCGTTACGAAACTTGGTGACTTTTCCTACCTTTTCTTTTTTACAAATTGCGACGAAATTTTGAAATTCTATACTGCTCGGGGGCGGAACCAGGCAGCGTTTTTTGGGAAGCATCTTAGGCCATTTTTGGCCCTGTTGAGGGAGAGAGGGAAATGACTGCCAAAAATAGTGTTTTTAAGAAAGAACTTGAAACTTTATATGGACGTATAGCTAAAAAGTTGGGCAACTTGTAAATACAGTTTTGTTCATCTGAAGTCACTATACAAGGTCAGGTCAAGGTCAAAAGTCAAAGTTTGGTTTTACAGTAATAATTCCGGTGCTGTGTATTGAAGTGCCAAACCCGGAATATATATGGCGTAGAAGGGTTTCCTCTGCTTGTGTATCAAGTTTCAGCTTAATATCAGATCGGGTCACGGAGCTGTGGCGTAAAATGTCAGCGCCCGTACCCTATATCACAAAAGTCGTAAAATGGAATATTTAAAATGGAGTGAATTCAAATGATTGAAAACGTTTGCGGATAATATTACATGCAGACGAGATCATTCCAAGCGACTCCAAGGTCACTGGATGTCATTTAAAGTCAGAGGTCAAGAATTGATCTGAGGAACATGTAACCATGACACTTCCCCCTTTTTCGTATTCCTGGCACCGCCAATGCTAACGTTATACAAACGTAATACGATTTGTACTTCTTTAGCGTAACATGACTAGCAAAAGCCAAAAGTGTTTTTGCCTTTTTTATTCATTCATTTGTTAAAAAAGCGATTCTCATATTTTTGGAACCCTGTGAACGCTTATGAATTTCCTCGAAATTTCATGTGTGACCAATGGTAAACGTCCCATCCATAATCTCTCATTTCATGCCAATTTCATCAAAATCGACCCATAAACAACGGAGTTATAAGAAGTCCAAAAATACCCCTCATTTTTATATTGTTGTCCACTTGTATCCACCCCTTTCAAAATTTCGAAAATTCCTTTTTATAGAAATGTAGTTTACGTCATGGCAAATCGATTGCCGTTTGTTGCGATGAAATCGGATGTTTAGTTCTCGAGATCTGAGGGGGGCCAAATCATCCCCACCCCTGCCGGAAATCGGCCATACCCTCCCTCCCAACCCTCCGAGAATAGGGTTAAGTTAGGGTTTAGGTATAAACTCCCCATTCTGTCTGTATGCTAGCAGTTTATTACGTCATAGTTGTGCCCTGCCCTTCCCTGCTCCTGTGCATAACATTTAGACTGACAGTCTTGGAGTAATTTAAAGACAACATGTTGCGTGCAATAGGTCACTTCATGTTAACGGTGGTGAATTTTGCATTAGAATGTTTCATTTATTTAAAGTTTGTTCCCTCATTATCGAAGCAATTGGAAGCAAAAAGCAGATTGAGGCTGTTTTTGATGCACTGGTAAGAATTAGTGTCAAAGTGATTCCTGACATTTAATGTCATTTATGCTGGTTTTAACCTATTTTTACTGGCAAGTAGCAGGAAAGAATTCTTTTCGGATGAAATGTAAATCCTGAACTGTAGATCAGCTGTGGTGACGCATGGGGGCTGGGGCGATAGTGGGCAGCCCGCGACGGGCTCCCCAGCGCTAATCAGTCCAGCATAACGAGAGAAGCCGTTGGACTCGGCCTTACCAGGCGTTAGCCCATCAACCCCTCCCCCATCTCCAGCCTCTGCTGCTGGGCCGCCGCTGGGCGAATGGCAAAGTTCCGGACTCGTCTCGAGAAGGACGTTGGGTCACTGGACATCTGGTTAGAGTCGAAATGCTGTCTGGTCCGGTACATTGCATCCTGCACTCGGTTCCTGATCCACCGGTACTGCTCCCAGTCCATGTACTCCCCATTTTCCGTTCAAGCGCGGTACACGGCGTCTCTACCCTCCATAACATGGCAAAGATCGGGGTCGTCGTCCAACCAAGGGCAGTGGGGACTGTGGGCAGTTACTATCTCTGTTGGACATTGAAAGTCTCTCGCCTTCTCCAAGATGTTCATAAACACCTCCAGCGTATCATTGCCATTGTGAACCCGATATATCTGCGCCCATTCTGCGAGGAGGAGGTCGAGCCTCAGAGCGTCCCGGTTCATATTTCTCCTTGGTCTAATGCTGAAAGACACGTTGTGACGTCGGTATTTGAGAAAAGGAGCCTCATCGATGGCGGTCTGGTTGTCTGCGATAGGCACGGCTGTCGCGCAGTTTGAGGATGCCGGGTCAGACACGTTGGTAATGATGTGAGCCGGGAGGAATGAGCACGGTCTGAGACTAGCTGGGTGTGTCAACAAGTTGAAACAGGTTAAGATTTTTCAGCGTGGTTTTGTACTGTGGCACCTGGAACATCCGGCTTCGTTGGATATATGTTGATGTCTCCGAGAGAGAAGATGGGCTTGCTCGGCTCAGGACCGGCCGAAGCTGGCTCTGGAGCTCGTCCAGGGCCCCCGGTGTTGACCCTGATGGTGGACGATAGATGGCGCCGATGATGGCTGAGTGGCGACCTCCGCCGCGTATGGATGTCCAGAGGGCTTCCAGACACGAACAGGAGCTCGTAATGTCTGAAAATATGGTAAATCACGTCTGACCGTGATGGCAGCCAGCATGATCCTGCGTTGTCCCATTGTCAGCCAATACGTGGGCCAGGTATTGAGCCGAAATGTCACATCACAAAACTTAAAAGTAACAAAGAGAAACTTTTCGTTAGGTATATTTCCCAGAAGCCAAGAAGCGAACAGACCATCGACCTCTTTTCATTGAAAGACAGTTATTAAAGACCGTGGTCGGTAGGTCGGTTGATTAGAGCGCTGGTCTTCTGATCCTGGCAAAACGGGTTGGAGCCGCTGCTGCTCACGATGCTTTACACGCGGGTCAGCTGGCGACTGGCCAGTATAGGACCAGGCTGACCACCGTAGGGTTATGCCATTTCTTTGGCGGCACGTTAATTTTAGCCACAAAATCGGCTGTGACTTGAATTGTTTGATGGGGTGTAGGAACCGGAGTCCGTAACAAGCTGTCATAAGCATGGGCTCCCATCCCTAACATCACCCCAGGAAGCATTGGGATCAGATTTAGAAATAAGAAACTGAAGCTTGAACCGCGATTCAGAGTCGCGAATTGACGCCTTGGCCCTTAGTGTGCAAATTTGTGGCGCAAAAATTTTTGGGGACAAAGCCAGACGGTCGTTTTTGGGGTCAGGAAGCACCAAAGAATTTATTCTCCAAGAGGGATCTCCATTGGTAGCTTTTTATATCCCAGCATTAAAATGAGGGACTGCGCACTCATACTTACGGTTTATCTCTTGTGGTTTAAATAGGCATAAATAGTATTTATTTACGTGTGCATGAAAAGCATATTCCAAGTGGACAACGGCACTGACGTGTCATGTCTGACACATTGTTGTATCTTGTTGCAGAAATAGTCCGGTGAAGATGGGGCCTCGGCGTCGTCCCACTCGACACGTCGCGAGCCAAGATACGGCTCCCTCTCCCGGCCCTGCAGAGGGTAAACCTCGCCGCGGGAGAAGCCCGAAGAAGGCCGAGACGCCGTCGGTGTCGCCTGCTCCGCCGGCCCGGGAGACCCGGCACGGGGCCGCCCACAGAGCCGCCGCCGCAGAGGTGTCCCCGGCGGCGTCACCGGCGTCTCCGGCAGCCAAGGCCCGGCGCCGGCCGGCCGGGGACTTGGCGGCCGCCGCCGCGTCGTCAGCACCGGCTGGCCGCCGGAGCGGACGCCGTCGTGCTAGGGAGGTGTCGCCCGCCGCCGGGCCGGGGGCGGCGGGCAGGACGCGTCAGCGGAAGGTCCAGGAGGCGTCCCTTTCGCCCTCCGTTTCCCCGGCGGCTGGCACTCGGCTCCGTCCCGTCAGGGGCGCGTCACGCTCACCGTCAACGTCGCCGGCCGGCGCGGCGGCGGTGCGGGCGGGCCGCCCCGCGGCCGGGCCCGCGACGCCCGCGGCCGCTCCGGCTGCTCCTACCGCTCCTGCCGCTCCTGCCGCGTCTGCCGCCCCCGCCGCTCCCGCCGCTCCTGTCGCCCCCGCCGCTCCCGCCGCTCCTGTCGCCACCGCCCCTCCCGCCGCTCCTGTCGCCACCGCCGCCCCCACCACGCCCGGAAGAGGCTCGTCCAGTGCCGTGCGCAAATCCAGAACGCCGAGGCGCGTGCCGACGGCGGCCACAACGTCCAGCGCCACCTCCGCCACCGCCGCCACCTTCGTCCCCACGAGCACCCCGTCTGACGGCAGCAGGAGCGGCGGGCGCCAGGGAGAGGGGCAAGCCAAGCAGGACTTAAAGGACGGACCAGTCAAGACTCCGAGCGAGGAGCCAGTCAGGATTCCCGAGGAGCCAGTCAAAGTTGCGAAGCAAGGACAGGTCGAGGCGTCCAAGGAGAATCCAGTAGTAAAGAGGAAAAGAGGAAGACAACCAAAAGAAGGACGTGGAAAAACTGCACAAGCCAAGGAAGATGCGTGAGTATATGTCTTGCACGCCGTGTGCTCTCCTTGGTTGTAGGCATGTCCATTGTTTGACGTTGTTTTGTGGCACATTCCTTTTTGTTGTGCTTTGTCTGCCAGGAATGAGATTAAATCGAGTGTTGGTCATTATTTTGTGCGGATTTTTTCCTTGTTTGGTTTTCCTTCTTTAAAATGTTTCTGCGTCTGGTGCTGCCTTCATCGTCTCTTACATATGTTAGAGGGAGCTCGAATAGTAAATGGTAGTGGTTTTATTGGTCTCAGCATCTGGGATTACTGTGGCTGTGTCGTTAGTTCAGAGGAACGAACGAGCGAAGCGAGTGACGCGGTCATGAAGTTGCAAACCTGGAGTTTTGAAAGGTTGCCTGCTTGGCTTCTTGCTTGCTTGTTTGCTGGAATGTAATTCGCATTTAAGTCTTGAATAGCAGTTTTTGCGATGGAAGCTCAGTAAAGGACCTTTTTAGGCGTGCGACAGTTTCGAGAAGTTTACTGGTCAGTTGTAGTTGAGTTGAGTTGAGTTGACCAGTTGAGTGACAAGTCATACATCCTGGGACAGTGTTTTGCTCACGACGTCCAATTCATGCCATGCGTGCCCTAATTGTCATTAGTCATCTTTGCTGCCAGTGGCGGAAGATGTTGGTGACAGAAAGGACTTTGACACCATGTTCCACGGAAATAGGCGCAAGAAATACAGTAAGCGTTACGTGTTCGTGTTGCCAGGCTATGTCATGCCCTTTTGTTGCCTTAGTCCCGCAATTTACCCGATGACGGTTTGTCAGGTTCATTCGGCGGGCTATCGCCCTGATCGAGGCCCGGGAGCAGGGCAACGCCACCGGACGGCGGGGCCGATCCCGACGTCTAGTCCGCAGCCGGAGCCGGAGCCGGAGCCGCAGCCGCAGCCGCAGCCGCAGCCGCAGCCGAGACCAGAGCCACAGCCGGAGCCGGAGCGGGGACCGAGGCCAGACCCAGAGCCAGAGTCGGAGCCCGAAGCGAGGCCGGGGCCAGAACCGGAGCCCGAGCCCGAGCCCGAGCCCGAGCCGCAGCCAGAGCCGGAGCCAGACCCAGTGGTCATCGACCGCGTCGTCGCCGCGGCGGCGGGTGGCGCGAGCTGAGCGTCCCGCCGCGCCGGCGGCCGGCCGTGTCGGCTCCAGGTCCCCGCCGGGCCGCGCGGCCCCGGCCCCAGCCCCGGCGGCGGCGGGTCGGCGCTCGGCCGGCCGGCCGCGGAAGGCGGCCAGCATCTCTGACGAGGAGGAGTACACACCGTCGGGCGGGCGGCGGCGCGTCGCCGGCCAGGCGGGCGGCCCGCGCGCCGCCGCCGGCCGCCGCGCCAGCGCCGCCGCCGACGACGAGGCGGCCGGGGACGCCCGGAAGCCGGCACCGCCGCTCAACGGCTCCACCAACAAGATCCGCAGCTCGGCCATGTGAGTGGGCTGTCCGCGTCTGTCGCCGCGGCACGGCAGAGTGAACTTTCTCTCGGTGGGCTGTGCCGAATGATTAAGGACCAAGGTAAATGTGTTGCACTGTCGTAAAAGCTGATGTTTAGATGACAGATGCGTAATCCGGATCGATGTCATGCTGCATGCCAAGCCATCTTCAATATCGTTGTGGTTACCATTTAATTTTTCGCCGAAGGACCACGAATGGAACTTTCCCAGAAGTCATGATGCTGGAAATGAAATTTTAGAGTCATCTCGTTTGATGCAGTACCTCAGACGTCTCTATATTCTTTTAATATGGGGATGCATGCAGCACCTCAGACGTCTTTATATTCTTTTCATATGGGGATGCATGGACACGGTTTTTACATCCGAATTCCACCGGTGCGTGAGATAACGTCCAGCGAAGTACACGGCCGTGTTATCCACGTGCTGAGGGCCACCGAGTCGGAGTCACCTTTGAACTGACCACATCCTCATTTGCAGTGTTATGCAGACTGATGAGGAGCTGCGCGTCGGCATGTACAAGGCTCTGGAGGCGGTGAAGGCGCACGAGGAGGCCTGGCCGTTCCTGGACCCGGTGGAGGAGGAGTACGCGCCCGACTACTACGCCGTCATCCGGCGGCCGATGGACCTCAACAAGCTGGAGAGCAGGCTGGACGCCGGCGTATACATGACGCGCCAGCAGTTCGAGGCCGATTTCAAGCTGATCGTGGACAACTGCAAGCTGTACAACGGCCTGGAGAACGGTGAGCGGGCGCTGCCGACGTCGCTGTTGGTGGGGTCACGGACGGGGTTGTTGTGGCGTGTAGGCCGTTTACTGCTGACATTGTTGTACTGCCGTGAGATCCGTTTGGTGTTATGATGCCGCAATACTGATAATATTGATGAAAATAAGCAGTGCTGATGCGTCGCCGAATACGAGGTGCACTTTACTGGGTCGGACTTTGACCGAGCCATTGAATCCTCGAATTTGCTTCAGCATCGATCCGTATATGCTATCTGACACATTTTAAGCAGTACATTTTTTTGCCAAATTCATCAGTGGAACGAAGAAAATGAAATAGGCATGTTTTCTGCGTTGAATTCGTGTTTTCCCTATATCTTAGCCATTTCTGTGATTCATCACCGCCTGACACCATTGTTTACATGGATTTTGACCTGAAATTTGGTGTGGATTTTGACATGAAATTTGACCATAGTAATTTTGGGACCCTGTTCCTGGTAACAATGCTCATTTTTGCCATTTTCATTTTTCCTACAAGAGTTTTTGTCGAAATTTTTAAATTTCGGAATGCTGGGCCCCAAAATTAGTCACCACTCTCGGAGAAGCCATGAATAATCGCGTTTGGTCATAGATATTACTAAAATTGTTGCTAAAAAGCTAAGTTAACCATCTTGAATTTACCAAAGCATTGCACTCGCCCTTTTGTGTCCTGACTGAGCCGCGGGGTAATTTCCGCACTCTATTCATTGATGTGTAGAACTAAAGGATTTGTGAGCCATATGCCAACGTAATCGTAAGATGACTACCCGAGATCTCAAAGGGGGCCGAATGCCCCGCACCCACCATTCCTCATCGGATAAGATTCAGCCCGGAAGTTATCGCAATTGCCATTGAGGCACACGTGAATCATCGCGGCAGACTGCGACGTTCGCGTGCGGTTAACTATGCGGGTGGGGTAAAACTAGGTCGTATGACCAAAAATGTGGGATTTATCTCTTTCAGTCATGGTCTGTTTACGACAGGTATTCTCAAAGAAGTAGTAATCCAATTTGAGCATTTCTACATGGCACAAAAGCACATGAAATGCACCCTGTGGATTGGAATATGATTCGGGTAAATTTGGGTTAAATGGTCATGAAAGCTTTACGTATCGCGTTTAATCGCTCACACAGCAAACTCACGATGGGTGCTCTCGTTCCAAAAATGAACCCGGTCCAAACATTCCTTGACGCGATAAGAAAATAAGTGAAATACTCGAATTTCATGATCCAATGAACAGGGTAAAATCGGGTGGTACGATACGTAGTACGTTATTTGTCGTTTTCAATCATGTTCTGTTAGTGAGATTTATTTTCATGTTAAAAATCGATTCTGTCCAATCACTTGTTCTCACTTTATGGAAAATTCGTGAATCATTCCCTTTTGATTGGCTGAGAAAACGAAAGTGGAACTCTACTGATGGATTTTAAGAAAAAAAATTTTTTTGTTTGATTTTAACTTATTTTGTTTTAATAAATCGTGTACAGGTGTGAACTGCGTGCCCACATTTCACTGTTTTGCGGGAATTTTATATCGTACCTCTAGTTGTATGCAGTTTCTCCTAACATGGTGTGTTCCATATTGCCACTTGCAGAGGAGTGTTCAATCAGTATTAAAAGTATTGTTGACGTATAGCTTGCGTTTTATGGTGTGCAAATCGAAGAGTTGGTTGGCCATCAGAGCTTTTCAGGTCATACATTTTGGGCGTAATCGTGATCATTGTAAAGGAGTAACTAAACAAGTGATGCCAACCGTCCATGGTTCAGGTATCTCTGTCGACGTCACGTAATCGTTGAACTTTGTTCCTTCCGCAGAGTACACGGAGATGGTGATGAACATCGAGGGCGCCTTCCACAAGGCGGTACGCAAGTACCTGGACACGGAGGAGGACGAGGAGGAGATCTTGATCGACGTGTCGCAGGTGCCTCAGACCGGGCGCCGCGCCGCGCCCCGGCCAGCCGTCGGCCGCCCGGCCGCCGCCGGCGCCGCCAAGCGGCGCCGGCGGAAGTCTCGGCCCGACGCGGCGGCGGCGGCTGGCCGCAAGAAGGTGGCGCCGTTCATCGACTACAGCGACGACGAGCTGCTGGGCTCGCCGCGCGCCAAGCCGCGAACGCGCGAGGACACGGAGCGGCTGTTCGACGACCTGCTGAAGACGGCCTCGTCGGCGCTGAAGGAGGCGGCGCCGGCGGCCCGCGCGGGCCGGCGCTGTCTGCGGCCGCCATCGTCGCCGCCGCGCAGGGACGGCTCCGAGCCGGACGCGTACACGTTCCGGGAGGAGACGGAGGAGGAGGAGGCGCTGCCGCTGCCGCCCGGCCGGCGGCTGCCGCGGCCGTCCGACGCGCCGCCCGCCGCCGGCTTCTCCGAGGAGGACGACGACAGCGACGCCGCCTCGCCGAAGAAGGCGATCGCGCAGGGCCGCATCTTCGCGGCCAAGGTGCGCCGGAGGAAGAGGGCGGCGGCGGCGGCCGCGGCCGCGGCAGCCGAGGCCGAGACGGAGGATGCTCTGCAGGCGGAGCGGCCGGCGAGGAGCGGCGCGGTCCAGCCAGAGCTGGCCGGCCGTGCGGGAGACGGCGCCAGCGACCCCGGCAGCGCCGACAGGCCCGACAAGGAGGAGAGGAGAAGCAGAGGCGTCAAGAGGTCCCGTGCCGAGAGCAAGGAGAAGAGGAGCGGCAAGAGAAAGAAGAGGAAACGGCGAGAGCGGGAGAAGAGGGAGCGAGACCGACTGGAAAGTCTGTCGATGGATGAATCGAGGGTGAGTGGATCATTTATAGTTTTGCTATGTTGTATGACAGTAGTCCACAATGATAGGCTCAAATCGATATCAAACTCGCGCTGGGCAAGTTGCTTGCTGATGGGTGACTTGTCTCCTGCTGTTGATGAATGATTTGCCGAGATACTGCGGTGTTTGTGCAGCCTGGCTGCGGTATTCAGCAGCGGCGCTGTCTCCGTTCTGTGTCTGATGGCTGCTGCCGTTCGGCAGGAATCGGGCGGACAGCAGCCAGGGCGCTCCCCGCCAAGCGCCGTCGCCACGCCGGCGGCCGAGTCGCAGCCGGACGCCGGCTCCGACAGCGACGACAGCGCTATCTGGCGGCAGCCGGCGGCCGAAGCGGCGAGCCCGGCGGCCGCGCCGCTGCGCGAGCCGGCTGTCCGCGCCGCCGGCGAGCCCCGCCAGGCCCGGCCGCGCCCGCTCTTCAGCAGCCGCTGCATCTCGAAGGAGGAGAGCGCCAAGCTGGGCGAGCTCATCTCGCGCGTGCGCGACTCGCGTGGCAGCGGCACCACGCTGCTGGCCGGCCGGACCAGCCTCACCATGGGCAAGGTGCTCGGCGGCGGCGGCGGCGCCGACCGCGACCGCGACCGCGACCGCGACAAGACTGGCGAGGAGGTCTGGGAGGAGATGGTCGGCCGGCGGCTGAAGGCCGGGCCGGCGCTTCCCGAGCGACGGCGCAGCGGCGGCGACGATGACGCCGAGCCGCTGCGGCTGATCGCCGAGCCGGAGGAGGGCCGCGAACTGCCCGTGCTCCGCAAGACGGCCACGCCCAACCTCAGCGCCTGGTTCCACGCCTTCCGCTCGCAGCAGGCGGCCGAGCCGACGCCGGCGCCGTTGCCGAAGGCGAAACGCCCACCGGCGCCGGCGCCGCCGCCGCAGCCGCAGCCGCAGCATCCGCCGCAGCCGCAGCAGCCGCAGCAGCCGCCACAGCCGCGGAGTCGGGAAGAGCCGCGGCCGCCGCCGACTGCCGAGCAGAGACGACCGGCTGAGACGGCGCCGACGCAGCCGAAGCCGGCCGTGCCGCCGCCGCCGCCGCCGCCGCCGCCGCCGCCGCCGCCGCCGCCGCCGCCGCCGGCGCCGGCGGGGCCGGCGGGGCCGGCGTCGCCGGCGCGGCCGCGGTGGCGGCGCGCCGCGTCGCCGCCGCCGCCGCAGCCGCGGCCGGCCGGGCTGCAACCGGAGTCAGACCCGTACGAGTATGACGACGACGAGCTGGAGAAGGCTCGGCTACAGGTGAAGGCGCGCGAGGCGCAGCGGCTGGAGCCGGCTGGTGGCCGCTCGCCGTTCTACCTGACCAGCTCTGAGAGCGAAAAGTCACCGATGACGCCGGCCGGCGGCATAGTGTCGCCGGCCGAGGCTGCGCAGCGCTCGCCGCAGCAGCCGGCCTCCGCCGCCGCTGCTGCTGCGGCTGCTGCCGTCGCCTCCGCTGCCGCCGCTGCCACCGCCAAACCGGGCTTCTACCAGGACGCGTCGCAGAAGACGGCCAGCCCGGACAAGTCGCCACGCCGGCGGCCCGGCTCCGTAGCCAGCGTCGCCTCGCCGGCCTCACTGAAGGGCAGCCCAGTGCGGCCGCCCAGCAGTCCACTGGCGGCCGCCGCCCGGCCGCCGCCGCCGACCGCCGAGCGGTTGGCGTCGCCGGCCGCGCTCGCCAGCCCTGGCCGGGCGGCGGCCGGCGCCGGAGCGCCGCCGCTGGCCAGCCCGAGTCGGCCGGCAACGTTCAGTCCCGGCCAGACGGCGGTGCCGCCGGCCGCCGACCTGTCCGCCGCCGGGCAGGCTGCCGGCCGGACGGCTGCTGCAACGTCCGGACCGGCGCCGACCGCCGCCCGACCCGCGCAGTCGCCGCCGGCCGGGCCGGCCGAATCGGCGGCGCAGAGCGCGGCTGTGTCCGGCGCGGGCGCAGCCGCGGTCGCTGTCCGGCCGCCGGCCATGCCCGGCGCGCCGGCGGCCGCCGAGTCGCGGCCGCCGGAGGACAAGCCTGGCTTCCCGCCCAAGAAGCGCGCCCAGACGGACGCGGCGGCCGCGGCGTCGCCGGAGGAGGCGGTTGCCAAGCCCAGCCAGCAGGAACGGCCGCCTTCGCCGCCGCAGCAGCGGCCGTCGCAGCCGGCGCTGGGCTCGCAGCCGGCGGTCGGTTCGCTCCCCGGCAACCTGGCGCACTTGTCGCAGCTGGTGACCCGGCTGCCGCAGCAGGAGAGCCGGGAGCGACCGGCTGACGGCGGCCAGCAGCAGCCGGCAGCCGCCCGTCAACAGCAGCTTCAGCAGCAGAAGGCTCTCCAGCTTGAGCAGCAGGTGAAGCTGATCGAGCAAAAGAAGATGAGACTAGCCGTGGAGCAGCAGCAGAGCGAGAAGGATCGGGCTGGTCAGCATCAGCAGCAGCGACAGCAACAGCAACAGCAGCAACAGCAGCAGCAGCAGCACATACTTATGCAGCAGCAGCAGCAGCAACAGCAGTTGCAGCAGCAACAACAGCAGCATTTGCAACAGCAACAGCAACAACGGCAGCAGCAGCAGCGTCAGCAGCAGCAGCGGCAGCACCAGATGCAGCAACAGCAATTGCAGCAACATATGCAACAACAGCTACAGCAGCAGGAACGGCAGCAGCAACACCAGCGGCTTGCGAACGAACAGTCAGATATGCAAGTTTCCATATCATCGTCGATGCCTTCCAGCGCACAGATGCCTTGGGATGCGAATTCGGTGTCGTATTACAAACAAATGGCCAATCCGCATATGCAACTATACCACCAGCAGCAACAAACCATGAAAGCATTCCAACAGCAACAGCACCAGCAACAGCAACAGCAGCAACAACAGCAACAGCAGCAACAGCAACAGCAACAGCAACAGCAACAGCCACCTCAACAGCAGCAGCAGGTGCCGCAGCAGCAGCAACAGCAGCAGCCGCAGCCGCAGCCTCAGCAGCAGCCCCAGCAGCAGCAGCAGCAGGCCGGAGGCCGTTCGGCGGGTGCCGGGGCCGCGCCGGCCGTCTCATCTTCCGGCGGCGGCGCCGGTTTGAACCTGAGCGGCCTGATGGCTGGCGCCGCCGGCTACGGCGCACTCGGCCTGGCCTCCGGCTTCCAGTCGCACGCGCTGGGCGGCGCCGGCTACCCGTACCTGCTGGGCCAGTCGCGCTCGCCGCAGCCGGCGCACCAGAACCTGGCGGCGGCCGGCGGCGGCTCGGGCGCCGGCTCGCCGCACACCACGCAGCCGGCGCTGCTGACGCCGCCGTTCGGCGCGCGCGGCCACCCGCTCGCCTCGGACTCGGTCTACCAGCAGTACTACCGGCACCAGGGCGACCTGCTGCTCCACCACCCGGCCGGCGCGGCCATGATGGGTCTGATGGGCGCCGCCGCCGGCGGCTACCCGTCCGGCTACCCGCACCTGCCGGCCGCGCTGCGCCAGCCGTTCCAGCCGCCGGGCGTCACGAGGTCGCCCTTCTTCTAGCCGCCGGCCGCGGCCGATCCCCGCCTGTGATACCCCGCCGCGCCGCCCGCGTGCGCGCGCGTGCGTTTTATCAGTCGTTTTGTGGTGCGAGCGCCTGTGTGTCGGTGCGCGTGTGCGTGCACGTGCGGTCCGCAGTCGGGTGTACTGTGTTTGATATTGTTTTGTGCGCCCCTTTAGACACGTCCCGCGCTAGTGGTGGTCGCCACAGGGTCTTCCCTGGGTGGGTCTAGGGTTTATCTACTGTAACCGAGATTGGACTGCGGCGTCGAGCAGACCCGCGCAGAGCTAGGCTAGATGTTCGCTGCCATATCGACAGACCGTTTTATAGGCGGCACCTGTACAAAGGCTGCATTTTACTCGCGCTTTGTTCGACTGCGCTCGCGCCCAGTCTTGGCCGGAGGCGCCGGAGCGAGAGGCGGTTAGTCCGGTCGAATGGACCTGAGCTCCCAGGGAGCACGGGCTGGCCCGCACTCAACCGGCCCACTCATTCTTCATTCTCGTCTGCTTACGTTGCGCGCAGTGTCTCATTTGCAGATGTGTTTGATAGCTACCATTGTTTATTGTTGGACCCGATTCAGTGTTTACTGGTGGATGATATCGATGTTGTATCGGACAGGGTGCGCGTTTTTTACGCCGTTGTGATGCGCCAAGTACGGAGGAATAACACGCTGACATGCAGCAGCGTTGGTCTCTGGGGCTTGGCCGTGCCGTGTTTCGGCGGCCGGCCGTGCGCTCCTGCCGTCTGCCGGATTTCCAGTCTCGCCGGACTTACGGAGTCTGTCCAAGACGTGAGCGACGCGAACAGCCGGAGGCCAGAGTACAACGTATATTGTCCACGGTGTATTACCACTAGCATCACAGTCCGTTGTGCGTCCGCTGGCCCTGCGTGGAGCCAATCATCGCTGGCGGGTCCGCCCGACCCCGTCTAGTCACGCGTAACCAGATATTGCCAATTAAAAGCGCCCTGCCTAAACACATCTTTGGTCTTCCATGAAGAGAACACTCGGCGACTCGATCACAATGGGTGGCCGCGCCGGCGGCGGCCTGCTCCGGGGCCGGCGGGCTGCGTCCCGCCCGTGGCGGGGCCCGCCCGACCTCATCTCGCTCGGCCCTTCTTGTTCTTGGACAGTAGGTGCCGCAGCTTCTGCAGGTTGGTCTTGGTGATCTGGCGGCAGACGGACGCCGTTACGTGGGCCGTGGCGATTTTCAAAATGCGCGAAGTCCCGCATGCGGAAATCGTGTGAGCACGAATTCAGACACAAGGTGCGACAGCGAGTAAAAAACGAGCTGCGTCGATGATAATATGCATGGCGACGTCTAAGCAGAGTGAGGGGGACCGGCTACGGAGAAGGGCGAAAGAATGGCTTGCTTTCCTCGCCTCTCCCTCACTCTGTCCCTGCGCTGGAGAGGCAGGGGCCGATGGCCGCCAGCCAGAGCGCTGTGAGAACTCGCTAGCCTGGCAGAACTCCCGAGAGAGGCGTACTGAGAGGCGTAACTTTGTGTACTTTCGGTATGGAGCTTTCCATACCAAAGGAAATCATTGGTAAGGAATTCCACACCAATATCTTCATCCTTCGGTGTGTTTTCTCGCTCGGTAAAATAAACTTTATCATGTCATTTTAGGGCTCAATAAATTTATTTTCCCATACCAAAATCTGCCCTAATTCTGCACCCATGGGCTCACCTGTTCGTCTGGCCGGATCCGCAGCGCGGCCAGGTACGACTCCTCTGCCTCGTCCAGTTTGCCGTTCACGTGCAGCATAGCGCCCAGGTTCATGTGGCTGGTTGCCTCCTGAGAACCACCAGAGGACAACTGTCAGAGGAGAGCTGGGAGTGTAGCCCAGCCCACGATCGTTACTCTTGTCCGTCAGATCAAGCGACGACAGGATCCTGGGCAGAATGTATGAACATGGCTAAATGGATTGTCGTGCATTGTTCTCTGGTCCAGCGGTGGACAGCGGTGTTCGACTCTTCAAGGCTCGTGGCTCAGTTCAGTGAATTCGCCGACGTCAGATTTCAAACCACAGCCGAGCTTTCTATTATGACGTCTTTTAAAGGACGACGTCGGGCACAAACGAAGGAGAAATGAATCACTCACGTTGGGCCGCAGGCTCACGGCGATCCGGTAATAATGTTCCGCCTCCTCGTTGCGCGCCGCCTGGCGGAGGATATTGGCAGCGTTGAACACCATCTCATACTCGTGCGGCGCTAGTTCTGCGGCCCGCCGGTAGATGTCAGCAGCATCCTGCGGCCGGTCCGTGTCGGCGAGAAACTGGCCTGTGGACATCAGCAGAAGCATTCAGTGGAAATGATAGGACTGACGGAGGCTGAACTGTGTCAAGATGGCGCGAACGCGATGAAATATCATACGGTTTGAATCTCCAAACCGCCAGAAGGGTAAGACGAAATAATCCTAATACAGTGCAATACGAGATCTGACGATGTTGTTTTTTCATCAGAGATGCAACAATAAAACATACAAAAATAAAACAAAATAAAAAATAAGATTACTTCCCTAAGTCACTGAGAATGTTGCATTTTTTTAGGCTGAAAGGTACTTTTTTTACTAGGAGATGTTAATTCTAAAAAATCAGACCCATTGTGTTCCATCAACACCTCGGCGCAATTTAAGCTTTTCGGACTTTCGACGTCTTTAGGCCTCCCAAATCAAATGGTCATTTCATAAGGAGTTCCTTGCACGCCTACACGATTTACAATCTCGATTACTACTTAGCAACAAGGAAACTATGACGGGGGACTATGCAGCTGTAGGAAGCGAGGCACTCTTCTTAAGCGGTCTCTTATCATTACAGCTACATGCGACGCCAACCAGGCTTGTCGTTTTGTGTCAATGATTTGGTGGGGGGGGGGGGGCAGCCGAGGTCCCAACAACCTAACCTCCCCCGAAATGTGAGTTTCTCAGCGGATCTGACCTACTTTCACCGTTGAGAATTGATGTCTTTATTTTCTGACTATCATTTAAAACGTCCAAACTTATTTTCTCGACACTGGGAGAAATATTGAGGGACCAACTCATCTTTAGAGGGAGCAAGATCCACATTGGGGCCATGGCCCCCGCAGAAGAGTACAAAATGACATCCCTGACGCCAACCCACGATTTTCCATGGAGGTTGACGCGGCCCCTGCCTACAAAACTTGTCATATTTAACGTTAAAATATGCACTGGTTAATTCTCCATGAAATCGCCAGGGCTATGTCTGGACTCGTCAGTCCTTGGTCAAAACCCAAATATGTACTTTCGTCATACCCTCATTTTAAGACGATTTTAACTTTCTGTTCCACGTCAACCTTCAAAGAACCACGTGATTACCTATGTGCGTTGATAAGTCACGGCCGCTTCCCCAACGTCGTGAAACCAGACAAAACTAACCAGACACCATCCGGACCTCAGAGGTCCAGGGACTGACCGTCGCAAGGGATCCGTCGGATGTCCTGATATACAGGACATCTCATTTGGTCTGTGAGATGTCCTGGTACAGACCATCATAGGGGGTTCGTGAGATGTCCGGGTACTGACCGTCACACGGGGCCCGATTCTGAGAGGTCCGGGCGTTGACCGTGACACTGGGCTACGGTGTGCGGCCTGAGGTCATGGTCAGGGTCGTCTGTGGACTCCGATAAGCGTGATCTGCGCTGGCCACACAGCAGACAGGAAAAACCGCGCGCCGCACCGCAACGCAGGAAAAAACCGGTTCGGCACCTTTCTGTTGCGTCATTTCTGTAAAGCCGGTCCACCCCTTTCCCAGGTGGCTCGAACCGCTGCATTATTATTACGACTCGCCTAAAACTGCTTACGTCATTTGAGAGCTGCATTTCGAAAGGTCCATGCTCACCGTATGCTTAACTGTTGCGCTGGCTGAGAGAATGAATTTTGCCACAGGTTTAATTCTTTCCTGATTACGAATTCAATGGGCTTCTTCGACGTATTTGTGGTTTGCTCGGAAGTAGAAATTTGGTCAAAATATATATTTTTCAAGACACCGGACCCAGCGGTGGACACAGATGAAGGGAGAGGAGGACATCGCGCCTACCTTGGAGAGTTCGGGGTCCCAGAACATGTGCGAACGTAACGCAAGCAAACAGAACATGAGAATAAAACAAAACAAAGAAGGCAAAACGGAGGCCTTTCACTTTCGGGGAGGCCTCTACTGGTCACTCGCACGCACCTGCCTCCCCCGAAGACCTGGATCCGCCCATGGCCTGTGCCAATGTGTTGTGAGTTCTCCGATCAAATACGTCCGTGGCCTGGCGCCGATGCTTTATGGCTTCTCTAACTTAAACATTTGCTGACATTTTCACGGCTAAACTTACAAAACTGATATACTGTATGCGAAGACAAAATACACAACACAATTCAATCCAACAGGTTTCATTAAGCCATGGAGGATTATCTCTCACTTGTCTTGGATTCAGGAGAAGCGCGATTCTAGTTAGTTAGATTCTAATTAGATTAGTGATGAATAAACGTGAGGACTGGATCTGGAGCATTTTCCACATACCCTGGTTTAAATTCACCGTTTTTTCCTTTCCAAAAATGATCCGCAGTCAGTGGCGGATCCAACGGGGAACGATCTGGGCTATAACCCCCTCATTCGTTGGAAAACCCAAGAGCCGGGACCAGTAGCGCAGACAGAGGGGATTAGAGGGGTCATGGTTTCCCCGGTAGGTAGGTTTCCCAGCTGTTATCACAAATGATCTCTTTAAAAGACAAAAATCCCTTCGAATATAAAAGTAATGTAACAGTTTTCAAAACGTCCAGGCGTGCTGAATGATAAGGTCAGCTTCCTCATGTTTACAACAAAACGATAAAAGTAGGCCTTTTCATTTTCGACTTGGCCGTGCTTCCTTATACGAGAACCCTGCTACCGTACTTGCCAGGTCCGCCATATCTGCTGGTTTTCTTTTCGGGCGGATTTTTTTCGGAACACAGATTTGCTTACGTACATGTTTGCTTCCGAAAATGGCAAGACAAAGTGGCTAAAATCCGATAGCAAATCCACATTTAGGGATAATTAGGTTGCACGGCCGGGGATTTGACCCTATTAGCACATGGTTTTGATCCACCAGTGTCCGGCAGTACAGGTGGAAAACAAGGACAAGTGGCTTGCGCTGACAGACAAAATTCTCCCTGTGCGAAGCCGAGAGATTCGAGGCCATTTGGTAATCGTCAAGCATGCAAGAAACACAAAAATCTCCAGAAATCCGCTCATGGCATGTAAAAATGCTAATATTTCGAACAATGTGCCAAACCAGAACACCGAGCGAAAATGCATCATGCTTCATCCTTTTGCTCTGCATCCCTAGTTACAACTCAGCTGCTAGTAAGATATCCTTTTTTCTCGTCAAAAGCCCAAATGACCGTCCAAGACATCGTGATTTCTGGTGATGACCTTCCAAGGATGTTGAAGGACGCTTTGCGAGGACAATGCTCTGAATGTACGGACGGACGTAGGTACGCTGCAGCCTACGTGGACTTGGCCTAATTTAACATTTTTAATCCGACTGGTGTACAAATATAGGCGCCACATTACATGCGATACGCATCGTAACAACATAAGACGCATTCAGCCAGGCCGTTGTTGATAACTGAAATCATACGCAGATCAAAACCCAAGTGGTCGTTGCTGTGTCTTGAGGTATTTAATTACAGCGAGAAAAGAAATTAAGACAGGTAAATTCAACACCTCAAGAGTCTTCTACATACTGATCCTGAGCATAGGAGTGTTCCAAACAGGCAAGTAGCCAGGATTTTTCTCGGGGGAGGGGTGAATGTCAAATTTTGTGATATGTCACCGATATATGGCGAAATCTATAGGAAAAGCAGCAATTTTATTTAATTTACCTTGCATTTAACGCCCTGGGAAACATACAACGTTTGCTTTTGCAACATATATATGATCGCTATTCCGTATTCCTGCGAAATCGCCTCATATCTAATGAAGACCGCTTGGCCCGGGGGGAGCATGGCCCCATGGCCCCCCCTCCTTGGCTACGTCCCTGGTTTCAAGAAACGGGGGAGAAGTGACAGCCAAAGTCGGCAAAACAGAGGAGAAATACTGTTAAATGGCACTCATACCCTGAACTTATTTATGAACATCATTTGTTTATTTGTATTACATCCCGTAAAAGGATGCATGGTAACATCAAATCAATTCCATGTGCATACGTACGGAACCGTTTTTTCTGTAAGCTTACCAACTGCATAGAAGTTGAAGGCAAATTCTACCTCAAGCCACGTGACTACTTTTTACACCAGCTGACGTTGCACCACGTGCAATCGCGATACTAAGTCGTCATCTAGAAAACAAAACATCAAAAATCCCCGGAAAGGAAGCTCTGAGCCAAAAAGGTGGCATTCAATTCAGTGGCCCGTGACACCACTTCTCGCATTCCAGCCACTCTCGGACCAGCGTTAATGCCTGCACGAGCTCAAAAGGAAGCGGCGGCCAAAAAAACAGCCATTCTCGGCGGGCCTAACCATGCCGTGAACAAGCCGTGACGGCGCCGTGACCAGCGCCGGCGCCGGCGCCAGCGCGGGCGTGCCCCGACGGCCGCTTGCCGCCCGACAACAGACTGCTATCACGACGGTCGAACAATGGCGTCACGTGCAGCGACCGGCGGCAATATGGAGATGGTCGGCTCGGCGGCCGGCCGGGCTGGGTGGCCGACGCGCCGAAACTGGAGCGGCCCTGTCGCGGTGGCCGGCCGCCACCGGAAAAATGCGGCCCGGCCGTGTAGCGACCGATAGCGGCGTCCGCGGCAGCCAAAAAACGCCCGTCACGGAGTCGGCACAGGGCCGGCCGGGCGCCGGCACGCAACCTGATGGACGTATCGCGCGGCCGGCCGCGCCGCGCCGCCGCCGCCCGGCACGGAGAATATTCATAACCGGCCCCGGTTTTCCTGGCGGAGGCGCGCTTATCCGCGCCCGCGAAAAAGCGGCACGCATCTTGCCGGCGTCAGTGGCCGAGCCGCGACTCGGCACGCAACGTCGCCATCACCCACCCAGCCGGTACGGCCGGCGCCGGGGGGTGGGGGTGGAGGGGCCGGGGCCGCATGAAGTCACGGACTGTGCACCACTGACCAGGACGGCCGGCGCCGAGAAGGAAGGATCGTCCGGCCGGACTCGTGCGAGGTCACGGGAAGCGTCAAGAGTGGATGGACGTTGGGCTCGACACCTCAAGGTGTCCCGGGTCGCGTTCGTCAGAAGGCCAGTGGGATCATGTTTAATGAAGTTCATTCACGGTCGGCGAGAGCCCGAAGGTGGCCGGTGGTGGATGAGTACACACCGGGCAGATTTTGGCTGAAACAGCCCGCCAACAGGATCAGAGCCGTGTCCATGATCAGCAACATGAGTAAAAAAAAAATGTGGTGAGTGACAGTTGCTCGCGTGAGCCAGGCAACCTGTCAACGGCAGTATTAGTGCATCCGTATCGCTGTTCGACTGGAACCTGTCAGATTCAGCTTCAAAGCTCGAGTCGGCGTGGTCGAGGCGACCCCGGCCGAGCCGGGCCCCGTGATTCCCGGAATCCGTCTGGAGGGAGCGGGAGGGCGCCGCGCTCTCCGCCTCCACCCATTAGCTCCGAGGCCCGGCCATCGCCAGCCGGAATCTCCCGGCCCGGGGCTGCGGCCGGACGGTGGAGTGCAGGCCGGCTCGAGGCGGTCGTTGAGCCGGAGGAGCGGTCGGCCCGGCCGGTAGGCCGCTGCTGAGCGCGCCGCTCGGCCGGCGCGGCCCGGCCCGGCTCGCAGGTCCCGGCCGCGGCTCATAGATCACAGCGCAGCCAACGGTGGCTGCAGCTTGGCCGGCGCCGCCGCCCATTGGTCCGGGGGGAGGGGCGTGGGCTGCAGCGTGCGGCCGTGCAACATGGCAGGCCGGCCGCCATCTTGGTCGGCCGGGCCATGAGACGCCGCCGGCAGGGGACGGATGGAGAGAGACTCAGAGAGAAAGACGGGGAAGGACTCCGAGGCTGGCCCGGGAGAGACGGGGACGAACTCAGAGAGGCGGGGACGGACTCAGAGGGGGAGACGGGGACGAACTCTGAGAGGCGGGGACGGACTCAGAGAGGCGGGGACGGACTCAGAGGCAGAGACGGGGACGAACTCAGAGAGGCGGGGACGGACTCAGAGGGAGAGACGGGACGGACTCAGGGAAGGACAGGGACGGACTCAGAGGCAGAGACGGGGACGGACTCAGAAAAAGAGACGGGAACGGACTCAGAGGGAGAGACGGGGCGGACTCAGAGGTTGCCCCAGGGCAGATGGAGACTGACGGATAAATGTAGATTGTTGACTTCCCTCATGGAATCTGCGCCCCATCTACCGAGAAATCACTGATGAGGCTTCCAAAAGCATTGCCATGGGCTACTCGAATAAATCACTCGACATAGTCAAAACTCGGAATGAGCCAATACATTCTGCCGTAATATAACATCATTTCAAACTAAATGCAACACTTATGTTGAAACCAAACCAGGGAAGCGATATGGAGGACTCCCTTTTTGACAACAACATGTATTCAGTGTCCAGTTTGTGTCAGATGTCAGTGCACATAAAGCTGATTAGTTAAACATACAGAGCCATGTTAATCCATCAGACTGCAAGTTTTGTTTATGTGGAACATATAAAAGCCTCAAAATGCATCGCGATATTGGACTAGCTAAATAAAGCGAATTTTGCAGGCACACATCATATGAAATGGATCTAAAGCCAATGCCACGCCTTGCCGGCAGCATGACGAGTAACGTCTATGGCGTTTTTCACTTTTGAACACTGAGAAAATAAGTACTCGGAAACTTATTTCCTCTCGATATGTACCGCAATACCATAGCATTGGTATATGTCGATCTATTTCAACATCCTGCGCCCGAGGAATTGCAAGCTGAAATGTTACGCACACCGATAACATAATATTCGCTGTCAGTAGCGGCGCTAGGGTTCTACAACGGATGAGGCACCATCACAGCTGGAATATTCCGCCACGTGAATGGAAATAATGGCTGACCAGCCTGAAACAGTTTTTTTAACCGAATTTCAGTCGCCTTAATACGCATTGTATGAGTTTCTTTCTTTTCGCTTGTTTCTGTTGCTTTGTGCTCATCATTATGAAGGCATCAGAAAAACGAAACCATTCGGCAGGCTCATTTTATGTGCAGCATGGCACAGTATTTCGGCACTAATTCAAGAACATGCATCAACTATGCCAAACATTTGCATACATTCCTCTCCCTCGCAGTGCCTTTAAGGCTCAGTTCCTGATATGAGCCATTTGCACGAAGCTGACCACAATCCTCACTCGGCACGTTCCATAGTTTACGAATGTTCTCGTACCTTGCGTATGTCCGCCAACCTCGAATAAAAGCGTTGTATTATACGTTTCATTTTGTAGCACACATACTTCAGTGTAGTCCGGGAGCATTGGTCTGTTTTCTATGGAGTTCTATGTTTTCTTTCTTTGACCTTTACCAGCCCCGTTTCCACCATGGGATTGGATTAAAAGTAGGATGCCCCTCGATCGGGAAATCGGGATTTCAAGTCGCGTTTCCATGACCGTACACAGGAAATCCGGATTACATTCGAGATTTACGGATTACTTCGGGAAATCTCGGATTCGCCGCCAGTTATGGCGCGTATGTGACATTCCCCTTCAAAGCTTCAAAGCGAACGGATATCTATTCCACAGTAGATCACCGAATGGACTGAGTTGCTGTGAGGGATTGTTATTGTGTGAGATATGAGAATGTCGTAGTGTCAATTTACCCCATTTGTCAACACGCCGCCAACAGACAAGAAATTGATTTCGGCGCTAGCTCCCCCTTCGCAGCTAGCTCCCCACTAAAGCTAATGAGGCGCACAATGCTGCCATATACTTCCAATTCACGGGTAATCCGGATGTCCTCGCAAAATCTTCTTCTTCAACCCGGATTCGCAAACCCAATCCATTTTGCTAAGAGGTGTTTCCATGACCTCTGAAATCGGACTTTGAATGGACATCCGGATTTGCTAGTGCCATGGAAACGGCGCTACTGTTATCGCTGATGTGTGTGCATTTTTACGTCCGTCGCTCGAAAGTGTCAATTCCAGTCAGGGACGTAGCCAAGGAGGGCCATGGGAGCCATGCCCCCCCCCCCTCCAAGCCAAGCGGTCTACACTAGAAATATGGCGATTTTGCACGAACATGGAATATTGATCATTTATATGTTGCAACAGCAAACATTACATGTATTCCTGAGGGCTAAATATAAGGTCAGCTTCATAAAATTGCTGCTTTTTCGTATAAATTTCGTCATATGCCAGTGGCAGGTGACAAAATTTGACATTTGTCCCCCCTTAGGGCAGTCCTGGCTACGTGCCTGATTCCAGTATTACTGGGGCAGGCATCACTTCCAAGAAATTGGAGTTTTAACATGGGACTTTTATGAAACACCCCTTTTTCCTGTTTTTGCCAGTCCATGCATACGTCGAACGCCAATCAGAAACAAAAATATAGTCTTTACGTCCGGTCAGAAATGCAAAGACCGGTCTATACGTCCGGTCTTTATATCTGTTATGCGTAGCAGGAGAGCACAGCATGGCCTCAACTTACATCAATGCCTATCTTGCACATTGCCAAACTTTTTTTTTATTTTAACCTTGACCCCCTCTTACCAAAATCCTAGCTACCTTACTGGGCACAATCATGGAATGTACGTCTGGTAACCAGACGATATGCTTGACACATGGCCATGGCTAGCTTAATCATAACTCTTACATACTCCAACAGGGGCGCAGTCGGGATTTTCTTAAGGGGGAGGGGTGGCGGAGCTCAGTGTGAACTGAAATCACACGGAAACTACAGCCGGAAAGACGACATGCAATGGTTCCCACAAAAATGCCGGCCACAGGAGGGACACCCACCCTTCGCTGTGCCTCTGCTCCAACTCTCATTCTGAACTCGGTTGACGTGCTACTACTACTACTGCTATTGCAGGCAAAAAAAAAAAAATGGAACTGAGCACTACCTGTAACAAATCCACGGTTCGGATCTACCTGGAACAGGCGAGCTGACACCAAACGCACTTTCGCCAACGCGCAGTTCACGCACTGAAATGGCACTCAACAATCAATTTGTCTGATGCGCCAAAATCAGCCAAAATCAAAAGCGCGCTGCCAATTTGATAAAGCAGTCGTGTGAGCATTTCCCATTCATAGGCTTTCACAATGGTCTTCGAATGAGAACTAGTGCCGTTCGTCAAATGAATGTGCTTTAATTTCCTCAAAATAATGAACAGGTTGAGCTGCCATCGATGTTTTGCTTTCTTACAAACTACAGTCATCTTGATAAGACACTTTGATGAAAATAATGAAACGCAAAAAATATTGGTAAAACCCAGCACTACAGGTGAGGCAGTTCCTCATCTTCCTCAATGGATGAGCCGCCATTGTTCACTTTCACTATTAAGCGGCAGTTTAACAACACTGGCAAAAAGAAAACAAAACAAATATTTCCGGAAAAGCTTAACAGCCAAAAAACTTCTACGCTAAGCATTGTGGATAAGAATGTGAAACTCTTAAAGAACACTAGTGTTATTTTCACTTCACTTTTACTTCATTTTATTCATTTTTTATGTATAAAAATTGCAAGATTTAATGGCAAGTGGATGCAAAATTATATCACAGCAAAGCAGCGTTATGGGCGGGCGATGCCAGACCAGCCTTCCATTTTGTTCTGCTCACTGATGTGCACTGTATGGTCCATTTACACTGGGAACGTCATCCAAATTTCGGATGTTAATTTCACAACAGTTAGGTGGAACAGTTCCAGATTCATATACGGCGAGACGTTTTCCAAGTTGGCGGGAAGCCACTACTGAGTGGATAACTGTCGAGCAACGCCATGGAGCTAAATTCTCCAATTATCGGGGCAGCAGCTCCAGTCCATTCCAAATTCCACCATCCCTGCTGAGATCCAGAAAGTTGAACTTTAGCAGTATTCGACCCGACACAGCCGTGTCCATCATATTATACCGAGGCGCGGCGTGGATCCTACCGTCCTAAGTGTCGCCCAGAACAGTTCTTCACATGCTATGCATTTTAAACCCATGTTTTTGCATTCAAACCGCTTTACAGCGCATTTCCTCAAACTGCCGACCAAACCTAGCAACTTCTTCCCAACACGTGAGATGTTTCCAGCTGCATTTTACCAGGTATGCCCATTACCGTTCAGCCATACAGAACACCGTTATTTTTCCGAATACTAAACTCTCGCACGGTTAACGACGTTTACGCCAAAAATATACGAAATCTGTCCCTCCGACGTGCGAAAATCTTCTTGGCAAGTCCAGCGTAAGCCGTAACACCTCACTGGGCCTACGGACCGCTCGTAATGAATGCGCGGAGTATCAGCAAGGTCATCTGAACAGGTCGCATCAAAACGCAACCTGTGTGAGCGCAACTGCGGCAGGCGTCCTTCTCCGCCGGCCGCCTCCGCTTAATAACCGCACTTCCAGCCTCTCAACAAAACTGGCTCAGTCACACTCGGCTGCACCGTTCACCGGCACCAGGGCTAATCAGGATCCACGTGCCGCGGTTTCTGACGGCTCCTCTGGCACAGTGAACTGACCTGGGCCAACACCGGCCGGGGACGGGCCGCTACGGTGTTCACTCATGCGCACCTCAGCCGTACCGCGGAGCGGCCGGTATGGGCAGCACACGGCCAGCGTGTTCGGGGCCGCACGGCGGTCGACGCTGCGGCCGCCGAACGGCAGGCACGGTGGGACCGGCATTACCAAAGACAGGGCGGCACCTCGTGCCACGGACTTTGCTTGCTCTTTGCGCCCAGTGGTAGTGCGGAAGATCCTCTTTCAGATTTTACTCCGAGCGAGGACGTAGGGTGAGACCTACTTCAATTGGCAGAAAAATCCACACTGAGCGTTCGGCTTGGCCTCGCCGTGACGCTTCTTGCGGCCCTATGGCTTTGAACTATTTGCAAAGTCTGGCACGCACTTTTCGCCAGAATGAAATTACTTAATGCTTCCAGAATCTTGCATCAGTATTTGCAACAACCATGCTTATTAGCCTGTAAGCGCCTTTGTCCATTGGGCTGTTCAGGGACTAATGTTTTTGGGCTTGGATTTTTTCTACCACGGTTTTTAAAGTGCTCAGTAATGAGCACTTTAATGTATTTCCCAGTTTAAACGGAAACGCAGGCCTCGCTCATCTCGCACTCCACATGGCACATCATTGTTTCGTATTCAATGCACATCTGCACCATTCATCCGTGCGTGACTAACCATGAAAAGTCACCGCCGATTCCTTACCTGTTCATGGATGATACCTGAACCTGTGCTAGCATTTAGGACATCAGACTTAGATGAAGTTTTCCGGTACGGAAGATGATCTGGATTCCAGTAAATTGCCCACTCTCTCGACTCCGGGTGTCATTTGCTGTAATTTCCACCATTTAGCAGGCTGCCTTAATTGGTCTCACGGAAGGAACTAATGTGACCCGCTTCCATACTACGCCCTGGACGTCTGTTCTCTTTGCTCATGACAATAGACGTCCGATGACCATTTACGGACGAAATTCACGACAATGCCTGAGGTAAACATGGCCCATCAGAACACAAAACAGCCGCGATCAATGGCCCTACTCAAACGCACTAACCCACTAAAGAATTATTCTCCAACGTCACTGGCAAATGTGCTCACCAAAATCGGTCGGCAATTTGCATGTATTTACAAAACACTGCGGCCGGCCAGGCCGTCGCCGGCCGGGTGCCCCGGGCGGCCGCATTAGGGCGTCCTTTTCGCCTGTCACCGGACGAGGGTGGCATGCGACCGCCGCCACCGCCCCCGGCCCACCTCATCTCGTGCGAACAGCCGGGGCGCCAGGCCGCCCGCCAGCCGCGACACTGCCCAACCAGCGGCCACGTTGCACTCGGAACCAATCAGCGACCGGATAACAGTCGTCATCCGTCCGGCTATCCCACGGACGTAGACATAAGCGTTTTTTAATGTGGCCGATTTCTGGCCGGCAGCGGACTGATGGCTGGTACCGCAGACGGCGTCACGGCCGTTGGCACCCAGTGGGATCTAGGGTGGCCGGTCGCCGCACTGTCCCGCGCCCGGAGCCAGCCGCTGGACGGAGAAGGTTCAGCCTCACGCCAGGAAGAGCGAACAAACGAATACAAAAGGTCATTCCGGCACCTTAACCACCACTCTCTCGTCTGGGTTTCCGGCTTTTCGACGGGCCTGGCGCCTTCCACGTGCCAGTCTAATTAACGCAGCATTTGCCAACTGACTTTGCACTCGATGGGTGCACCACAGCGGGGTCCCGGCTTTAACGTAATTAAATGTTACGCGGATTGACGTGGCATGGAACGGAGCAACTTAAAGTACAAAATTTAACTTAAACAGGTTCGACTAAAAAGCTAGAATAATTGACTAGACAAACAAGAAAACGGATTAGAAAAATTACTAGAAAATGCCTAGAAAAGTTTAAATAGTTTTGACCACCAGTGACGAGAACCCCATTCCATTTCAAAACCTTCAAGCACAGCTTCACAGTTTCAAGCGTAACTTAGTCGGGCATCCAGCTACCACTGCATGTCGCCAGTTTCGGCTACTCTCATGAACCTACAGATGAGACAGCCCAAAATTTGGCGAGCGTCAGGCGCCTTTCACATCTCTTCACGGGCAATCATTCGGTGTAATCTGTCTGAATGGCGAGTCCCGGGGCGTGGAACGCTGTCGTGTTTCGCGGTTGCATCGTGTACCGCATGCCATGTGATTTGCTGCGAGAACGATAACACCGTCATTAGGCCAAGCCATTGCAGTCGTGTAACAGATAACGCCAAATCCTCTTTTGGAATGCCATCCGCTTCATTTTCGAGCGGGTTTTGCAAACTGTCATGTAAACAACTCTATTCTCTTCTTACCCTGTGTAACGTACCAGCCACAAATGTGAGGTGGTGCTCATCCTGAAGAATGATTTCCAGTGTCATTCTAACAGCACAAAGTACGCGATATAAACCTCGATACCTCATACAGCGCGATTCTGATTTTCGGGCGCTAGGATGTAATGAAAGGTTTCTTTCCTTTCCTGTTGGAGTTATAGACTTCGTATGTTACTTGCCATGATAAACGCATAATTGTGCGTAAATATTTCTGCGTTTGCGTGTATGCAGGGAGAATAGCAACAAAATGCGTGGGACAAGCTAAGATACTACGATAGCCCCAATACAAGCTCAGAATTTTTGTGAATGCTTGAGGACCACTGGGAAAGCACTGGGAAAGACGCAAACTCATCATATATGCAAAACAACTACGAGACAATCGAACAACGGGTTCCACGAGAAAGCCGAAACATATGTCTTTGAAAATGAAAAAAATAGGTCTCAATGTCTCATTCGCGTGATGCCTGGAATCAGAGCTCGTGTCAACAATAGCCAAAAGAATCAGAGCTCGTGTCAAGAAGGCCTCTGAACCTCCATGGCGCGATGCCAGGTTTACGGCCGATTTTGTAGCGGAAGTTTCGCGTTACGACACCAGCAACACATATGCCTGAAGGGCAGTCTGGCTCTCCACTGGCCCACTGCCACCTGACCCTCGGGTCAAATATCTGGTGTTGAAGCGAATCCAGCCCGGGTTGCCAGGATGGGGAGGGCAGCGCTATACCATCTCGGATGTCTCAGAGGAACCATGTGAAGTAGTTCAGTGTATCCGTTACATGCCCATTTGATAATGAAAATTACCCTGCGACATAAAGTATGCCAATGATTTTCATATGGAACTCTTCATTTAAGTACATATTTGGCAGTATCCGAACCCTTTTGGATGGTGCGATAACGTCCGAAAGGCACAAGCCGATGCATTCGAAATTCCGGCACTCGTGGGTCCGAAATGAACACGACAGCATGGTTTACTAAGACTAAAAAGCTGGCTAAAACTAGGGTACCACTGGTCAGATAAATTAGACGTAAGTCCTGATTCATAGATGCCCAAACTTGGTTTAAACTCGATCATCATTTGACAAGGAAGTTGAAAACTGCCAATGTTGTACATCTTTTCGTTCGTTCCAGCCATTTTGCACCACGCCCATACCCTCAAAGTAGAAGATATCTAAACGCCTATTTTTGGATTCTGACGAAATGTATAACTTTAAACAATGACGGCGTGCTTTGGACTTTTTCAAATCGTCAAATGCATGACAGTCATTAATTGCCACTCAAATTAATGGGATTAGCTCATTAGTTACCGATAGATAGTGGTAGAAAGCAACGCCAGCTTCTCATTGACTTGCGGGGAAAACACGGCAGAAAACACAAAAACCAACCAGTTGATCTCACATATGCACTCCACGACAAGAACTAACTTCATCCATTATCACAAGATTTGCCACCTTTTTGTCCGAGCAATCCCCGGCGAATTTCCTATTTATGAGTTTGGTCCCATTGGTTTGATATGGTGCTGTTAGTGACCGTAACCCGTACAAAGCAGACCTTGTTGCACATACGCTGACCCCGACACCCAATGGCGTAATTCTAGGAAACGGCTGATTTTCTGGTGGAAGTTTATCGTGCTGCGAAGAGTGCGACATGTCCGTGTGGTAGCCAGGTTGACCTTATGTTGGTCAGCTGCCAGCTCCCCGGGGCGACTCGATCCCCTCTTACCAGGATGGGGAAACCAGCGCTCTACCAACTCATTATTAAGCCTTTCCACGGTATCAGCCGATGTAAAAACAGCTATTACCAGCCTTAACGGTCTTTCTGACGACAAAAATTGTCTTAAATCCCCTCAGAGAGCCTAGACTTGATTACGTAAGTCTCGTGGGACGCCTGGCAACGTAAGACTCCCAAGACATCCAAATTCCTGCATCCCACGTCGGGCCGTCATCGTCTGCGGCAGCTCACCGTAGTGTTGATAAACGACCGGGTCGAGCGGCGCCAGCTCCATAGCCTTGAGGAACCAGGACTGCGCCTCCTGCACTCGTCCCTGCCGAGAGAGGGGCATCAGTCATCGGCCGGCTGTCGCCGCCACAAAGCACGGCGCTCCCGGCGGTCCTGATGGAGACGTGACGGCCGGCTGCCGTCGGCCGGCAGCCGGCCGGCGCGGCTATCGGCCCACATCGGCGCTGTCGGACAGGACGGCGGCGGCCCACGGCCCCGCGGACGCCGCCCGGCTGTCAGTGACGACGCCCGAGCTCGTCTAATGGCGTCCCGCTTGTCATCTGCACGGCGACAACATAATCTGACAGTGATATACGACCTCGGAGGCGGCCGGCCGCCGGCCGAGCCGAGCCGGGCCAGCGAGGTGCGCGACGCCTCGCCGAGCCGGGCCGACCGCGGCTGCGCCGAGCAGGCAGCGATCTCCCCGCCGGCAGCGGTCCGAGCCGTGGCAGAGGGGAACACCCGAGTCCTCGGACGTCAGGGAACACTGGAATCCTCGCACACCAGGAAGCAGTCCCAGTGTCGGCGTTATACCCTGCCTGTCCTTATTTTTCTCGGTAATGTCAACAACTGTGGGTTAATGTTGATGAAATATTTTGCATACCACCACTTCAGCTTAAGCGCTGATTTCTGGGAAACTGTCGGCCAAAGTTGGACGGCAACCTAAGGTACATCTCATAGGACCCAATGCTTCGAAAATTCATGCTACTGGGGGAGCTCGGAAGTTTGGAGACCCGATCTACGTCATACTATACGTCACACTAGCGACCGAACTGACACGAGGCGACCGGCCTGAATGGTAGGAAGCATACCCGCATCCAAGAGGGAAGAGAAGTTGTACCCGAGCTCTTCCTTTAGACCATCTTTCTGAATCATACAAAAACATGTCTCAGAGTAGACTATGAAGGAAAATAGAAGTATCAATCGCATTTGCATTACGGCTATTTTTAACGTTCACATTTATACAGGTCGGAGCGCCCCTGATCGAAGAAGCGCGGAAGATCGGCTCAGCCGCCGGGCGTGTGTTGAACCCAAATGCGCTGGTTCAAATATGCTCAGGTCATTTAAGTTGTCGGCGTTTGAATGACGACATGTTTGATCAATACTGAAATCAAGTACACCATATCGGTTGACTCTGGCAATCTACATGTTAGAGGGCTTGGAAGAGGATGAAACTCCCCAACGTTTCTTTTTCGCATTGGTTTTCCAACGTGTTTTTCGCATTTTGTTAATTTTGCGTAGCATTTTGGGCGTTGGAGTCTTCTTACCAGTTTCTTTTTTGGTAAACCCACCCCTGTTTCCGAATATCTGGGATCGGATGGATGGAATCGGCGCCTGTTCGGGGCTTACTCCTGGCAGACGGACTTGCAACGCTCCAGTTCCTGATCATCTGTACGTCGAGCGTGCTTTTCATTCAACGCCATGGTGATTACCAACACTCTACACCCACCATCTCATTTTTACAGTCATTACTGCCTCTCAAGAGCATTCCTGTTGCATGGTTTCATTCTTCAGATGTTCCTGTACCGCGCTGCTCTAGGCTTATCGTGAAGCACTATCCCAGCCGTTCGACAACATCGGTTGGACTGGCCTGGTGTGCGGTCGGTCCGTCTCCGGTAGTGGGCGGAGCACAGCGATGAATGGATAACGTCCTACCTCCGTAGCCTCTACCCAGGGTGTTTTCTCACTATTAGTTTCTCAGCATTAATGGTCTACGGGAAGTGCCTTTAATTATTGTCCGATTCTGACAGAACCTCTTCCAGAAATCGACGTCTAAGCTTAAATGACGATAGGAAATGCTTTGTGAACGTGAAGCCAGACTGCTGAAATTATCGGCAAAACATAGGGCGCGCAGGGTTTGACGCCGACAGTTGTCCTGGCCGGCGACCGCGGGACGGGAACAACGCCCGAGGGAACAGCTCGGAAACAGCGCGGATCCCGGTCGAACGCACCGTTCCTGGTTCTCTGGGAAACAGTGATATTGCCCGGGGACCAGTGGCTCAGGCTTAAAAGCGCACATCCCAGATAGCTTCGGTTTAACAGGAGCAGCGCTCGGACAATCGGGAGACAGCTTAAATCCCAGCTCGCCGCAGGACAGGAGTGGAAAGGGGACTCTTACCGCGGACCTGAGGAAAAGATGCATGCAGGTCCCGGACGACAGGAACCTCAGCTCCGACAAACGGAGCAGATATCGTGCTGGGAAAGCACCACAGTAACCCAGGGAGGACAGGGCCCGACTCTGTAGACCGAGACTCATCAGTCCACGGACCGTGGACATTTACGGCTCTCTGCTGCGGCTACGTGGCTAAAACTGGCTACTGCGTGGTGAAAGCGCTTATTGCTGTAAAGTTAAGCGCCGCTAATAGAAGCCAGGTGGCTGCGGGCCTCTTCGACCACGAGCAATGATGCACTACGATCGAGCGGCGAGACACGACCCTGCAGAATGTCCGCGTGCCACGGAGAGCCGGTCAGCCGACGGTCGCGGACGCAGCACCGACATCCCTCACGACACGCCGGCGGCGGCGCGGACCGCTCCGCTCCGGCCGGCCGCACATCGCAGCGGCGAGTAACGGCAGCGCCGACGGCTGCAGCAGCTCTCAGTCTGACGCCCTCTGAACACAACTCCTCCTCCCCCTCCCGGGCGCGGTACAGTGCCGGGAGGAGGTGAGTCGCCGCCGCCGACGGCAGACTGGAGCCCCGCGGGGGGCCGTTCGCGCACACTCACCACTTTGGCCAGCAGCTTGCCGTACGTCAGGTGGGCCGGCACGTGGTCCGGCTTGGCCTTCAGCGCCGCCAGGTACCAGTGCTCGGCGTTGGCCAGGTCGCCCAGCTTGAAGAACGCCTCGCCCAGCATGTTGTACAGACTCTGGAGCGGAGCGGTAGCGCGTCAACGCCGCAGGAGGACAGCTGACCGCCGCAGGACGGGGGGCGGCCGCGCTCCGCCGGAGGAACATCGGCGGATCGGCCGACAACATCGCCCACTCCCCGCCGCGACCAGGCGAATCTAGGTCATCGCCGCCGCTCCGGGTTGCACAGCAACATGCAAGACCGAATGGAAGCCTTTCATTTACATCGAACGGCTAACAGAAAAGACACGCCAGAAAGCATTCTGCGGTCTTACGTGACCGGAGCCAGACGAAATATGCACGCGAACGTCCATTATGTGAGCTGCGATGTTTGGACTAAACAACAGGCTGTACACAGCGAACGGGGCACCACAAAAATGAATCCTATCGGTTAAGCCATGTGAAGAATTTCATTTGCACATCGCGAAGTGGACTTTGGCGAACCTCTTTTGCAGGTTCGCACCTGCGCGCACCAGTCTGAGTCCGAATTCGGCTCAGCAGACGACACCACGTCTGAGTTCACGGGCCACAGCGTCGTGAGCTGGATCTGGGACACTATGCCCGCGGTCCGGCCTTCAGGGCTGACACGTCGCTCACCTGGGGCTGGTAGTGGGACGGCATCCGTTCGATGGCCTCCTGGTAGATGGCGATCGCCTGCCGGAAGCCGCCCTCGTCGGCGTGAAGCCGGCCCAGGTTGAAGAGGGCCGATATTTTGGTGGCCTCGTGCGTGCGCGGGTCCTTGAGGCCGGCGCCGTCCAGCGTGGAGCAGTGGCGGTACACGGCGGCCGCCTCCTCCCGCCGACCCGACAGGCCCAGCGCCAGTCCCTTGTTCAGGTGCGCCACTGTCGGCACAGGGGCTGGGTCAGAACCCGGGGACACGAAACCCGTGTCAGTTGACCGTGGAGGTACGCTGCTTTATGACTATCAACCCAAGACAAACATCATTACGCGCACGCACGTGGTATTCAGATAGCTTTGACCTAAGGCCAGATGAGGCGCCGCAGATGGCATTTAGACGGTGTAAAATGACTCGCCATTTACGCAGACACTGCAGGCATGTCGCCCAAATGGCGAACGGGGTATTACAAGCGCACCACCGTCACCGGCGCGACATTCTGATGACGTCGCGCACAGGCCCGCCCCCAGAGCGGACGGTGTCACCCGTCCGCAGACGGCGTGTCCACATCAATCGTCCGTCCCGCACTCAGAACGCCCGCGAGTTTGCCGGGGCTGTCGGCCCGGCGCACGCTCAAAGCCAGGGTCGGGGCCGCCCGGATAATGGGTGCGTCGGAGGACGGGGCGGCCGGCTCTCGAATGACGTCAGCCCGGTTCCGTAGAACGCCCGGCGCGGCGCCGGTCAACAGCGGCGTGTTGATGGCCGGCTGCAGCGTTTACACGTCCCGTGGGCGGGCTCCCGCGAACCGAGACCAGCGAACGAGAGGCGGCCCCCGCAGCGCCACTTGGGCACTTGGTGCCCTTCCCATCAATATGCAGCCAGGAATACCCTTCACGCCCACGGAACCCAACTGCGTAGATGTCTTGGTTTTTACAGTACCTTAAGAGTCACTTTTCGGTTGAGCCCGTCGCAGCTATTTTATACTTACGTCCTCTCGTCATCAGTGCTAGTATTATGCCAGTAATAGGCATACAGCGAGCTAATCACGCCGCTCGGTTCTACAGGCGCATCGTGTACGGGTGTGACCTGAGATTTATCTTATACAGCTCAATTTGAAGCAAAACGAAATTCAAATATAGTTCTGAGGACGCCATGGAAGCCAAAGAAAGCCCCACAATTTACGTTGTTATTATGGGGCTTTCGATATATTAACTCCGTATTCATTCAAAGGATGACTTTTGTCGGTTTCGGTTTTTGGGTATCGCATTTGTCGGTTGCTTTGTGTCTCGGCACGCTTGAAATTTTGGGAAAAGTTTTGCCGATTGCGTCGGTCCATATCTTTGGACGGAATGCTCGTAGAGAAGTCCACAGTTTGTGGGACGAAGGTGAATGCGGAAATGGGCTTGCTCTGTGGTATTGACTGATCCTCATATGACTGAAAGACTGTCATCATTGAAGACGGCAATATTAGGTTACAGAAGGTCGACATAAGACCGCAACATATCTGAGTCATTTTGACAACGGTGACAGTCGTCATCGGACAGACGCAGCGTTATACTCACTCGCCATTCTGGGCCGGTATTGGATGGCCTTGTCGTACGACTGAAGAGCTTTGTCGTACAGTTTTTGCTCTTGGTAAAGAATGCCTCTGAAAGCAGAATGGCTTATATCCGCGACCGTCCATTTCCATCGGGCGGTTTGGCGTGACGGAGTTTGCTCCGTCTGCACGCCATGGCGTGGCTGTGGCCCGGACATACTTGGCGGCACATTTGCAGGCGGCTGCACAGATTGAGGCGGATTTTTGTTGGCGGCCTGGCCTCCGCCCGCGAGCCGCGTGCTGTCGGTCCCCGTCGGACCGCGGCCGGGACACGCCATCCTCACGGATTCCACGAAACACACTTTCCTTGTAGGTATAATTACAGGGTGTTTTTACAGTAGATACGCCTTTAACGCCAACTTTGACATGGCAAAAAGCGGTTGACAAACGAATGTGTAAAAATAACTCAGCAACAAAGCCAGGTTTCACAGTGTTCGCCGGACTCCATGCATTAATTACTCAAACCCTGGTTTGCTTTGTCAAACGATACACGCTCAACAAAGCTCACAGCATTTGGAAAAATCTGCATTACATCGGATACTAATTCAACGAAGCAAAATCTCCCGCCCTAGAAACCTTTACACCAGGAAAATTTATATGATGCAGCAGAAAACGAGCAGGTGGCACTCACAGGTTGTAGTGTACGTCAGCCATATTGGAGCGGTACGACAGGGCCATCTTGTAAGCACGTTCCGCTTCCTCCTTCATGCCCTTGGAGCTCAGGATATTGGCCAGGTTGCCGTACGCTAAAAGGACCACACATACGTTGTCCGCGTGCACACGTGTGCTGCAGCTGTGCGAATCGCGGCCAGGCTGGCGCGCTCATGTTCCCGATCCTTGTCAAACAGCTGACGGCGGTTGCGTGAGCAGGTGTTACAAAAATCAGATTTACTGCAGGATTCGAGCTGTCGCGCTGGAAGACAGTGCGTGCACAGGCTTTGATCTTCAGCGAAACATGCGGTGGGCGTCACGCGGCCCTGACGAGCGAGCTGTGAGCGCGAAAGCGGGCACGGACTTCCAATGGCGAGTGGGCCGTGAGCGTAACGGATGGTACAGACTCATGCTGACGAGTGAGCTGTGACCGCGACAGACTGCACCCGCTTACCTTTGGGCGGGTTGACTGCGATGCCCGAACGGTAGAGCCGTTCTTCAGTCAGCCAGTCCAGGTTGCGCAGGTACGTGCGACACGCCATGGCCACAAGAAGCCCGGCGGCGGCGGCGGCCGCCGCCATCTTGCCGCGCCGGCCGAGCCGCGCCAGCAGCGCGCGAAAACCGGCCGCCACCAGCAGGCAGTAGCCCATCGACGGGATGTAGAGCACGCGCTCGGCCACCACGAAGCCGACGTAGAAGAAGAGGTTGGTGGCCGGGAGGAAGGGGATGACTAGCAGGGCGGAGCCCAGGATCACGGCGTCCAATTGCGTGAAGCCGGCCGCCGCCGACGCCGCCGACGCCTCCGACTCGGCGTCCGAGCCGGCGCCGTCCTGCCCGCGCAGGAAGCTGCGCACGCGCTCCACGTAGTAGACGCGCCGGTCCGTCTGCAGCTGGCGCAGCACGGAGGCGGCCAGCAGCGCGCAGCCGGCGTACAGCGCCAGCGTCAGCAGGTTGCGCGGGTCGCCGAAAGACGTCACCAGCGGCACGGCGTCCATCGACCAGTCGAAGCTGAGCGTGCTCGGGCAGAGCAGCAGGCCCAGATTGACGGCCGGCAGGTGGAGGAAGGTGAGCGCGCGCACCAGCGCCGAGTCGCTGTCGGCCGCCGGGTTGTCCGACGGCGAGAACTCGGGCGGCCGCGCGCCCATGGCCAGCAGCCGGACCGCCAGCAGCACGGCCGACATGACGACTAGCGCGGTGGGGCCCTCAAGCGTTCGCCGGTACCGCTGCAACAGGCAGACAGCGCGCTGAGCGGGAGCCCCTGACCCCGGCCGACGGCCTGCCCGCTTCACGGTCAGGTTCGTCATGGAGTCAAGAGCTCGGCAGCAGGAACAGCCGTCATGAATCATAAACTCTTTAGCGATGCATTGTGTCATTCACAAAAGATAGTGGGAACAGTGTCACGGCAGAAGTCTTCGTTACACAGTTGTAACGATGCATTGTTCGTACACGGGAGTAACAATGCAATGGGCACAGTGCTCGAGAGGAAAACACCGTGGATTTGCCTTATTTTAAGGCAGAGATGAGAAACTAGCAGCAAAGCATTAACCTGAACTGGGTCATAACGGCCCCCTCGTCCCGTTTCAGTTTCCTTCATTTTACTTTTTGTAACGTGGGATCTAGGTACGTGTTGAAAAAAGAATCTATCAGAGGCCATTTCATTGAGTGTTGCGCCAAGTTTCCGTGTTCTGTTCTGTAGCTGTTCGATTTTATTTTTGGTAACGGGGTCGTATCGTGTTTTTGACCACTTCGACTGCATAATCTGGATTGAAATCAGTTCGAGCAGTCTAATATGCGAAAAGCACCGGAAGCTGCATCAGTAGCAATATCTCAAAATGTGCTAACGAACTCCGACCCCACAGACCTGTATCTTTCCAAAGAGAGAAGTTCGCGTGAGCGAGATGCCATCGTCGCACCTGACTGTCAACAAAGGGGCGGGTTTCTGAGAGACGGGCCGCTACAGAATATCCAGGAAGTGAGCTATCAGTATTCACGACGCGGAACCGAGCTGATCTAGGCTCGAGATATGCGCAATGACCTGAACAGCAGGACCACTCGAATGAGGGGAAGTGCGAACCCGAAGTGGTGACGCTGAAGTAGATGACACCAAACAAGTTCGTTGGACACGTAAGGGCTGTTTTTGCTCTGGGCTGACAAGACAAGCTGATTGTATGTAAAGTGTTCTCAGATGCCAAGCCTTTCTCCAAGGTTTTTGACTTCCTTAGGGTCATCTTTGCGTAATTCGAATTCGGTGACCTCACCTGCCCCCTTCTCACGCTTGGCATCTGTGACCCATTCACTCCAGCCCTACGGTATTAGAATTCCTGAGCGCGCAGTGCCGGGAAGACGATCAGCATTGCACCAGCTCGGGCCTCCAGAGCCGGACACCAGAACAGACGCATTCCAAGTCGCTACCGGCCGGGCCGGGCCGGGGCCACGCCAGGACCAGGGCCGTCACGACGCGTGTCGACGGCACCTCATGAATAGCCGCCGCCCGGCCGGGCCATTGTCCGCCTGCAGGATGCAAATCGAGCCGCCGCCGCCGCCGCCGCCGCCACGTCGCAGCCTCGAGCGCAGCTTATGCGCTGGCAGTCGAAAAAATGGCGGCCGCCGACAAAACATCGCGCCGCGGCCGCGCCGATCCGGCACGACACGAGAGGCATCTTATCGGCCGTCGGCCGGGCGGGGGCGATTTGTCACGGCCGGCGGCCGACGATGCGTCAGAGGGGCCCGGCCTGCGACGGCCGCCCGCCGCCGTCGACAGCCACTCAGCGGCTAATGGATCGCGGACGCGGACAAAGCGGCCCTGCGCGGCCGAAGACACGGCCGCGGCCGGCGCGCGGCCCCGGCACCGCACCGCGCGCCCGCTAAAACAGGCACGACGGCTACAGCACATCAATCGCGACCGGAAACGTGACGTCATATTGCACGTGCAACGACGTTTTCTGTCTACAGACGGCTTTTAGGTACAGTTGAAGGCAGGTTACATTCGGAGAAAGGCATTAAGCGCGAGCGCTGTTTCTACCAGGAACATAACAGACGTGTTTTGCGTGACTTAATATCGATAAAACACTACCATTACACTGTTACTGACAGTTCATTAACTGGTGCTACCAAAAAATAGCGAGGCTTCCCTGACTTTCAGTATATTCAGAATAATGTGGTGGTATCAGAACTATGTGATCGGCTTTCCCATTGCTTCAAAATCACTGTTTTCAAGGCAATCAGAGTCGTTTATTTCCAGAGTATGTCCAGCGACTTTCTAGACAACGCGGTAAAGCCACCCCGTCATACGTAGACCAATGAACTTTAAACAATTAACGCAATCTTAAATAAACTTGAACCAAGCCTTTTAAACTGATAACAGTCGACTTTTTGTCCCAAGACTCATGTGTTGCCTTGTTTATTAATGCACCTGAAGATCGGTAGGTAGCTAAACCGATTAAATGACTGACGATGGATTGAGGAGGACGGAAGTGCGGAGGTAACGCGTTTTTTCTCAACATTACTGCTCCTCTCGAGCACAGTGACATGTTGCGAAATGACAGCTTCATCATCGAACAAAGGAAGAACAGGAAAATTTAAGAACCCCAAGTGAGTATCTAACATCCGACAAACCCAATTTAAATCCAATGTTCCACATTGCTCGAGCTTTTAAAACGGGTTGAAGAGGTAAAAATGCTGCTGATGACTTTTTCATTACTTCTTTCGATGAAAATCCACAACAGTCTTAAAACATACTGAACAAAAGCTCCCTCCATCCAGTATAAACCCTCGCCAGTGGAGGGGATGCAAGGTTCCGGGGGCTTTTCGAAAGTCTCCCAAGAGCAACCACTTCGATCGTCTGAAATATTTCACAGCTGGGTTTTGAAACTTGTTACACATTGCCTGAAAATTCTGAAGTCAGCACTTTGACAGGTCACCGAGTTATCACCTCTTTCTCGAGGGCATGTCACGGAGAAATCACGCCGCGGCGACGGCCTTGATCGAACGAGCAAACGTTTCACGTGCTTTACGGTTCTCAGCCTTATTAAATCTTATACACAGCTATTGCTCATATTATCAGAGACCTCTGAACAGTGGGCCAAACACAGGTTAACGCTATCGAAAGGCAATAAAATAAACTTGGGTCACTGACATTTTTGACCTGATATCAGCCTCAGTGCGATCATAATGCAACCAGAAACGCCGATTTGCATTAACAATAGCGTAAGTCGTTATTCGTCGTCAACAGTCGTTCTTTTAATCCACTTAGACACGCCTTACGGGTTACGTTCCATAAGATCCAATGAAAACTGAAAATTTAGTTCGCCTCATTGCGTTCTGTTCTATTCTCCTGACGTTTGTTGGCCAGCACTCACTACGAGCGTTGTTTTTCGCCACGCAACAGATGTAAATCGTGCACAGACCTGCAGCCGTAAATTGTGCGCCAAAGGGACTGGGAAAAACGCTGTGAACTCTACAGCCGTATAATTTTGAAACGTAATATATCTTTGAATCTGATACCAACTTTCATGTCCTACAACTTGGCTGTCTCAGTGCATGACATATGATGAAGATGGAATATTTCATCTAAGAGTTGACAATGTAACACCCAACAGCATATTACGGTTTGTCCGCCGCAGGTGTTGACAGGCTGCCAGCGGCAGTTTTTAATCTTACAAGTTAGAGGCTATGTAAAGAACGGCAAACGGATGAGACCGCTGACTGGGACACCTCACGAACTAATCCTGTCCACTTGCGGCGGGCGACGGATGCTTATATGACATGTCCCCCCCCCCCCAACAGGTCCCCATTCCGTATCGGGTTTTTGATGGGACACCTCGTCTGGCACCGCCGAGCAGCTGTGACCACTCGACAGGGCCCTCCTAGTGGCAGCTAATGCCCAAAGTCTGGGATTTAAAAGACTTCATTTTGTAACGAAAACCGCAGCACTGGCATATTGCCTAAGTAAGCATGTGCTTAGCAGATCAAAGGACAGGGACGGCACCTGTCCTACAAGTAGGAGACGGCGCTACCAACTATGCACGGCTTTAACATTAGTTTTACGGTGTCGTATGAAAGAAATTCACGAAAAAAAGTTCCGGGTCTGCCAGTTTTGAGAAATGTCCAACACTGATGTTAGTAAAGCAATATCACGTGGGATCCCTCAATAAACAATGACAATGACTACGTTGTTTTAGACGGTGTGTTATTACTGTATATATAATATATATATATATAACGCATATTAAAGGTGAGCATATGTGTTTTATGCCCTAGAAAATATTTCGGTGCCTCAAAATTCAAAAAAATATTGAAATGCCTGCGTTAATGGGACCAGATGTCTTCGTCACTGATCTCACTGACGAAGACATCTCAAGACGTACCGAAATATCTGGACTTTTTATGACGTCAAACCCATATACTCACGCATACCCGGAAAAGACGTAATCATCACCTACTGACTAAAAATGTCAATACGGACTCATATCAGTCAATGACAATCAAAATGATTTTCGGCGTACACTAGCTTTTCAAGCTCATGGTTGTTTTTCACGGCTAGTAACCCCATTCTTTATTTCTTTTCCCAGCATGGTTTACGTTTTGTTCCTAATGAAGACGCCACGCATGGATTCTTTCTGTTTGATTTTCGCCGCAATTATCCTGAAGATCTCATGCTTTTACGTGACATAAGTACAACAGATTTGTTACTGGAATCATTTTGAGACACCTGTGTCCTGTCTGTCTGATAACGATCTTAGTCACTTTTACCTCGTCAACAGGAAAGCCAATCACGCATTATTCAAGAATTCGATGACACTTCCGTGTTTTGCCCGACAGCTTCGTTCCATGCTATTAAATTAAAGGAATATATATCCATAGCATAATTTAGATGCGTAAGGCCAGCCTAAGAGTTTTGTCACTTATATCGCTACAAAACTACCGAAATCGGCTAGCCTGCAGTACTGCCCCGGCACGTGCTCTGACTGTGCCATTGACCAGCCAGTTTTCCTCGGTGTCCGTGGAAAAAGAGCGCCGCGAGGGACGCCGTCGCCCGCCGTTCCACGGTCGGCGCCCGGCACGTGGCGACGGAGTTGCATGCGACCGGCCAATAGGGCGGCCTGCCTCAGCGGCTGAACGTAATCCGGCCGAGGAATGTTCCCAGCTGGACGAGCCGGCCAGCCGGCCGGTCCGACCGGCGCCGTCACAGACGCCGGGGGACCCGCGGACGACTCGCTTTCAGCAGCTTGCCGCGCCGCGTGACGTTCCCGAGAAAAATGAGGATCAGGTGGAATCGATCGATCGAGTACTGCAACATCCAGGAAATATTGATTCGTTCGGAAACACGTGGACGTTTTTGGGATGTGTGTGAATCACAAGAATCACAGATTTAGTGTCAAAACTGTGGGTCAAAACGGTGGATAGTGTCAAAACGACTGTTATATGCAAATGGTTTTGACCCGTGTGGGGCTAAATACAATGTTTATTAAATACAGGTTAGAGACCTCACTAAAACCAGCACACAGCGGTTGTGCTTCATATGTTAAGTCATGTTGATTTAGGTATATCCTCCGCAAAATGCGACCTGTTTAATGATCCATTGGAAAGTTGATCTTTTGGAGCATCCACCAGCCAAAAAAAACTAGACCACCTTTCGAATACAGGCGCGGGATTCCGTCCCGTACGCCTCCTATCCGGCCAATGCCAGACTATGTTAGGCACGTCGTTCTGCATTTTTTTTTGTCGTATTCCACGCCACATCATCCGAATTAGAGCCCAATTAATGAATTGGGTGGGGTTCACTCTGTCCGGGAGAGCCCTGGGCCACCAATATGATGTTCTCAGAACGATACCGCCAGCAACAGCAGCCCACAAACTGCATCTTTAGAATCAGGCCACTGGGATTAAAGCGTTAGTACACCGCAATGGTTTTCTCATTGTCCTCATTCCCCAGATCAGAGAAGGCCTGATAGCGCAACAGCGCCAAGTCATTGACTCAATGTGAAATCAGAAGGAAGCAAAAAGGAATGAAAATAGTGGCAGCTGGTCCCACTCACCTCATTAAATATTTGTGATAATTCTTTGGTGGTGAGCTTGTGGTATACAAGCAGGTCGTAGACGATGCACGTCCCGAGCACAGTGATGCCGTGCTCCTTGGTGAGCATTGCACAGGCTGCGCACACGAAGCACGCGAGCAGCGGGCGCCAGCAGCGGCGCGACGGTGGCGCAGCGCAGCGGTGACCGCCGGCACTTCCATTTCGCAGCGCCGGCCGCTGAGCGTCGCGCGCGTCGCGCTGCTGCAGGTAAGCGCTGTACGAGAAGAAGCTGAGCAGGAAGAAGATGGCGGCGCCAACGTCGGCTCGGCCGACGACGCCGGCCACGGCCTCCGTGTGCACCGGGTGCACGACGAACAACAGCGAGCCGAGTACGGCGGCCGGCGAGCGGGCGCCGAACAGGCGCGCCGCCAGCTGGGCGAACAGCGCGCACGCGGCGCCGTGCAGCAGCACGTTGACCAGGTGGTAGCCCCAGGGCCGCAGGCCACCGGCCAGGTAGTTGAGCCGGAACGAGAGCACGGTGATGGGCCGGTAGGACTTGTGCGAGCCGCTGTGGCTGAGCGGCGTGCCCCAGAAGTCGTCCTGCAGCAGGCTGGAGAGAGGTGTGCTCGGCAGCACGTCCGGGTTGGTCTTGATTGCACGACTGAAAACAGGGGAAAATGGCGCCATGTAGCGACTCATTCACGCTGCACTCATTGCGACATCGCAAGTCAGGTCTGTAGTTTCGCGTCACTTCTGATGCCTGAGTAGAAATGCATGTCGTCACACATGCAAATGCAAACAGGGAAATCTCCAGTGTTCAAGCACACACAAAATAACACGCATTCACGCGAAGACATGAATAAAGTGCATGCGCATATGCGTGCATATATTCCCGTACAACTTAGTGTGGATACATTAAAAAAAGAACGGGATGGAAAACAAATGGATGCTTACTCACAAACGAACAAGCAGTTGGAGCGACGAAAGAAGATAAATGGACGGCAAGCTTTGAGCGGTGACGTCGGAGGCTGTTTTTACCGCCGGTAAGAATCCAATGGAACAAGAAAATGCGTACTAAAATGACAACGGCCTTCTGTGCTTTCCGTGATACGCTTGAACTTCGAATGTCAAGGACAAATATGGCAATACTGGCTGTCCACACGTATGCGTCGAGAACACAGCGGGCATGCTGTTGAGTATCATTCGTGGAGGCCAAACTCTTCAAGGGGCCCAAACGATAATGACGCTTAGCGCAAGCACACGGCACGATAATCTTTAGCTTGAACAGTAAAATCGCTAGAGCAGAAAGGCTGTAAAGCACTGATAAAAATAAATTTGATCGTTCATAAAGCGAGCAAATCAAAATGTCAACTGCTTTATAACTTGCGCCCCAATGATCTCAATCAGTACATGACCACAAATCATCCCAGTCGTGAGTTGATCCATCAAAGAATGACCTTTAATGTAGAAAGCCGCTGTGGTTTACAAGGCTGCCCCACCTAACTGACGCTTTCGGGTCGTAAAGTCAACTTATACCTGCCGGCAGCGATGCACGAAAACCGCAGTCGGTCTGCGGCTAAGCCGTGCTGCCTCTGCCTGGTGCCCCGTGACCGGCACCAGCGTCCCGCCGTGCCGCGCGCCGGACAGACACCGGCCGCCGCCGACGGTGCCCGACGCCCTGCATCGCTCCGTATCGGAATAATTGACCGGTGGCTGAGCGGGCCTCGTATCTCATGCCCTCTAATTGACGCCGCTCGTCCGCCTAATAGCAGGCCGCGCCGGCCAGCCATGCCGGCCTTGCACGGCCATTCGTCGCGCGGGACTGGCGCGGTTACGAGCGGCTCCTTGAATTCGCTCTCGGCGGCCGTCGGACGAAGGGGCGGGTCCGGCCGGCTCGATTCCGGCTCTAAACCAACTGCAAACGGGCCGTAAACGTCCATACGTCCCTGCCGGCCGGCGCGTCAAAGCCAGTCGCGCCGTAAACGCCGCTTTCTCATTTGTTGGCGTCCGCGTCGCTCGGGACGGATTGGCCACGGCGCGGCGGCCGCGCCGGCAGCTGCCGCCCGCGCTGGCGGCGCCGTCGTCAGACGGGCCGCCGCTGCACGGTCGGTCGGCCAGCACGCTAGCGCGAGCCCGCCTGCTGGCCGCCTCACGGACGGCGACGTGCGGCGCGCGGCCGCGGCGGCGCGGTGACGTGGGGCGTCCGGCGGGGAGGCCTGATGACTTCAGACGTCTGGCCGGACGGATGACGATGAAAGGTCTGGCCGGGGTGAGATGGCGGTTCGGAAACCCGCCCGGGGCGACGTGATGACGTGGGACCGGAAAGGGCAAGCTGGTGAGCCGAGACATCCGTCGGGGTGACGTGGTGACGTCGGCCGCCAGGCCTAGCTGATCTGACGACACGAGACGTCAGCTTGAGATGACGTGAGGACGAGGGACGTCCGACAAAGCGAGCTGACGGCGCAAGGTGTACTGCGGGCCGCGCCGCGCCGCCCGCCGGCTCCACCACGCCATCAAATCGGCGGCCGCTGACCCGTCCGGTCGGCCCGATATCAGAGCGAGACGGAGAGGTGCAACTCACGCCGGTTTGAGCAGCACAGCGCTCAAACAGGGCCGTGTTTGGCCGCAGGAAGTGCTGCAGAGCCGGCTGCTCTGTGGAGCGGTCGCTGTGTGGGCTGGTGTTTCCGACAGCGCGCACTCAGACATTCGGCCGCAACGTTTGCATCGGTCCGTTTACAAACGGCGCAGTGACTGCTGCAGCGTGCCCCGTGTTTGAGATCATCGAAAAAGCACGGGGCTAGATCACGGTGCAACTGAGCTAGTGTTTCTCATTTGACTCCGACTAAGCTGACATTAGAGCTTCGCCAGATCTGGCGTCATCCCTTTCGTGGCAGCTACACGACAGTTTTTACGATCCTCCTGCGGCCCACCGACACGAACGTTGCAGACGACAAGTCAGGGTATTATAAAGTAAACAGCAATGATAGCTTTTGTCGGCTGTCAACAAGCACGGAGGGACGTCTCGGCCGGTCGGCCGGTAAAAAATCTCTTCACGAGGCTGCTGGCACTGCTGAAATTCCCGCTCACTCTTCCATCATAATGGTAAATGCTACATGCAAATACTTCGCTGCATTACAAGACGAGGCTTCTGCGTTATTTGACCCGGTAGATGTCGACACAGTTCACCGCCCCGCTGAACCACGGAAATGCGTGGCGCGTAATTGACCTTCAGTGCCGTCCGGGACAGAGGTCCGTCCCGAAGTCGTCTCTCAGACCGACGAGACACGGTACCGAGCCCGCGCGGCCGCGCACCGCCGCCAGCGCCGCATCTCGACGCGTCGTTACGCGCACGAACGCGGCGCACAATTGGCGTTAATGGCGGCCGTCGCGGCGGCTTATCTGGGCGCGGCTGCGCCCGGGGCGGCGCGGCCGGCCGCGGTGGGAAACTGGAGATAAACAGAGCGGTCCGGGCCCGATTCGGCTGTAATTGTCCTCGGCGGCCGGGCCGGTACAGCAGACCGCCATGTTCCGTCCGGCGGCGCTGCCCGTCCGGCCCAGTCGGCCGCCAGAATTAGGTGCGAATGATGGGGGGCGGCTCTAAAATCAGCCGCTGTCTTCTTTATTGGATCGGCTTAGTGGGCTGCCCAACTGTAGCTCGTAATTTAAAAATCAGGAGTAGAACGAATTTCCGACGGCCTCAGAGAGCGTTCCTGCACTCGGAAGCCCCTTTCAGAAATAACGTTCGTATTTACGAACCAAAATTATTAGGTCCCAAATTATTTCCACGAAATCCATACAGTCTCGGGCATACCAAAACCGATTTATTTTCGCAACAGCAAGAAGGAAATGCTCATACGCGTATTTCAATAGCGTTCATTCAATATCTGCGTGTTTAAAATTCATATCTCACGTACCACAACCTCTAGTCTGTCGTTAAGTGGTGCAAAAGGCAGGAATAAAAAGATAAAAAGGAAATAGTCAGGAACACAAAAGAAATGCCCAGTGCCTGCAATGACATGTGCAGATGGCAAAACATACTGATCATCGTCTACGAACAGGCACGAAGCCAAGATTTTCCTCGGGGGGGGGCAGAAATGCCAAATTTTGTTATATGCCACTGGCATACAGTGCCACTGTATAACAGAATTTATGGGAAACAGCAGTAATGCTATGTAACTGACCTCATTGGTAACGCGCAAGAAAAAAACGTATAATATATAACTCTTGCATTACATGTACAATCACTATTACATATTCCTACGAAATCGCTTAATGTCTAGTGCAAACAGCTTGGCTCGGAGAAAGGGGCGGCCCCCCCCCCCCCCCCCCCCCCCCTACCCCCCCCATCTACCCAAACAAAAAAATAAGGGTAATTTTTTTTTTTTTTTTTTTTTTTTTTTTTTATTAAAAAAAAAATATAAACCCCCCCACCAAATTCATCTTTTTTCTTTAAAAAAAAAAAAAAAAAAATTGGAAGAAAAAAAAAAAAAAAAAAAAATTTCTTCTTTTTTTTACCTTTTTTCCTATTTTTTTTTTTTTCTTTTTTTTTAAAAATTCTTTTCTAAAATTTTTTTTTTTTATTTTTTATATAGTTTTTTTTTTTTTTTTTTTTTTTTTTAGGGGAAAAAAATTATTTTTTTTTTTTTAATAAAAAAAAAAAAAAAATATTTTTTTTTTTTTTTTTTTTTTTTTTTTTTTTTTTTTTTTCCCCACAAAAAAAAAATAATACAATTTTTTTTTTTTTTTTGTTTCCAGGCCAAAATTTTTTTTTGTTATACTGGAAAAAATTCTCCATTCACTTATTTGTTTGATACAAAGACACTTATAAAGGAAGGCTTCCTTGCTCCTTGCCTTACGATTCCTACAAATGCAGGATAAGCTTCCTATGACTAGTTTGCAGAGTTTTAGTCGGGCAAATGATTTTCTCCAGTCCGCGGCGGCTCCGGTCTTCGCCCGCGTCACCGGCCCATCCACAGCGGTTTCCACCCCCAGTCGGTCCGCGGCGGTTTGTCTCTGCCCGCGGTACCGGCCGGCCCACGGCGGTTTGTCTCTGCCCGCGGTACCGGCCGGTCCACGGCGGCCTTGGTCTCTGCCCGCGGTACCGGCCGGTCCGCGGCGGTTTGTCTCTGCCCGCGGTACCGGCCGGTCCGCGGCGGTTTGTCTCTGCCCGCGGTACCGGCCGGACCGCGGCGGTTTCAGTCTCTGCGCGCGGTACCGGCCGGTCCGCGGCGGTTTCGGTTTCCGCCCGCGGCCCCAGCCGTGTCGGCCTCCGTCGTGTGGTAGCGGCCGGCGTCGGCGTTTTTGCAGCAGTGGCGGCCGGCTTCTTGCCGGGCGGCGCTGGCCATCTCGGTTTTCCGGCCGGCTCTCAAAAGACGGATAATGATGGCCCTCACGTGGCGCGCGGCGCCGCCGACTGCGTGCCCAGTCGATAACCGGTGCCGTCGGCCGGCTGCCCTGTGAGGAACCTTCACGCGCCGCGGCCCGGTCGCCGCTCTCGGCCGCGTGATTAGCGTTTTTCGTCGGCGCCCGCTCGGCCGCAGCGGGCCGCGTGTGCGCCATAATTGCCAGCCCGGAGACGGCACAGCGCGGAAAAACAGCGCCCTCCGTGCGCCGCGACGGTGCCGACCCGACCGACGCGCCGTCCGCCGCGGTCGCCGCCGCATGACGCGGCGCCAGGTCTGCCGCCGTCGAGCGCTCGGCGGGGCGCGGCGGATCTTCACACTGACTTTGACATTGCTATCGACTGTTTGCTCCGCGTTCGTTTACACAGACCCACTTCCTTTTGTATGACTGCAAGGGGATGTACAATTCTATGTTTGTCTACGTGTGTTCCATGCATCACGTGTTTACATATTAAATGGCAACAAATGTGCGTCTAACCAGGGGCTCAATGGTGATTTCAGTCCTCCCCTCAACGCTGATTTCAGCCCCCTCAATGTTGAAGTGGGCCTAACGATGCTATGCTGGGGCTCATTGTTAAAATGACATTTCATTCTGATGCAGGGGCGGAGCCAGAGAAGGGGGAGGGGGCAATTCCCCGGCCCCTGAGGTCCGAGAGGGGCCCCTCTCAGATTCAAACGGGGTCCTGTATGAGCTTCATGGGATCTCTGTGAAAACCTGATAGATTCTGAACTCATTCAGGAGGCTTCCGGGAGTGTTACATGGCCCCTGAGACGGACAGAAGAGCCCCTGAAACTTCCAAAGAGCCCCTGAGACCGTAACAAAGCCCCAACAGGACAGAGTGCCCCTGAGACCACCAGACATGTCAAAGAGTCCCTGATACAGCAATGAACTGAGGGACTGCAAAAATAGGGACTGAGCCCCTAGGACGGCATACGGACACCTAAAATGTCATAAAAGCCCCGAATAGGTTTCACGGTCCTGCGTGAAACGCTGAATGTTCCTCATGAAGCCAGAGGGCCTACGGGAGGACTAATGAGGCCCTGAGACGATTAAATGGACCCTAAGAAGAAAAAAGGCTCTTGAAGCTCTTCAAGGGTCCCTGAGACCGCAAGGGAGTCCCAACACGGCAAAGGGTCCATTGGGCTGCTTAAAATGCCAGGGGGCCCCTGAGATGACAAGACTTTAAAAGGGTGCCTAGGACGGCATAACAAACCCCTGGCCAGCCAGAGGGGCCTGATAAGACCCCTGATACCGTCACAGGGACCACTGGAGACTTTCGGAGGGCCCATGACAGTGCGCAGGAGCCATAAGAGTGTCATTTTTTTTGTAACTGCCAGAGGGCCTCTGAGACGGAAGAAATGTTCCGCAGAGACAAGATGGGAACCTAAGACAACAGGGTTTTCTGACGGTCTCAGCAAACCCGCTTCCATGGGGTCCGCTGAGACTGCTAGAGAGGGATCTTTGGGACTGCTAACTAACAGTCTCTAGCAACACAGGCCCCTGAGACGACCAGAGAGGCCCCTGCAACTACTAGACCCTGAGACGTCCAAACAGCTCCTGGAACCAGGAGCTGTTTTGACAAAGGACAAAGCAAAGGACCTAGAGGATTGCCAGAGGTGCCTCTGTCATCCACGCTGACCATTCACCCCCTCTCCCGGCGAAATCCCGGATCTACCACTGATTTGTTGAAGCATCTTATAACTTTTCAAACGGCGATGTTAGTTAGTACACAACTTCGCGATGCAGAAATATCTCCTCGCTCGGTTGAACATATCGTCTCCTGAAGGTTTCAGGGCTTTCATAAATAGTGAGAGCCCCCCTCAAAAGCTTGAGGGCACACATAGCATGCTCCAGTGGACCCTGTAGATGAAGTGAGAGAGATACTCAAGAGGAATCCAATGGACCCTACCCCGCGACTTCGGGGCCCTCCTCAAACATTCTAGGGGGCGTTGAAATATCAAAACGCACATCATGATATAACTGCCGTCGGTCAAAATAAAGGACTCTGAATCCGTCGAGAAACTAATATCTGGAGGAAGGTTAGGTTGCGGAACCCCCCTCGGCCCTGCCCCCCCCCCCCCCATCATTTACACAGGACGACACCTCTGCATCTAACGCTTTTAATGTTGACATTGCATTCTATGGATCCTTTTGGTAATGAACGAAACTAGATACGGATCTCTTGTTCAGGAAATTTGCATACGTCGATTGTTTTCAGGGAAAAACAACTATAAGGCAGCATATGCAACTGGTTAGGCCATACAACGTTAACATTTCGCACGCCATTTTTGTGGAAATCATTTGAAACTAGCTATATTGACATCTGAATTACAGATACACTGACATGCATTTAAAAAACGCGTAACGATTTATGCAGTTTTGGGGGCTTTGCCCGCCATTGTTTCGCTGTTGAAATTTAGGTAGCCATGGAGTGGAACCGCGTTATTTTCACTCAGCAAAAACAACTGCGAGTAAAACAAGAGTAGAACACTAGCTCTACGTTCATTGATGTTTATGTGCCATCAGCAACATTTGTGTTTTGGTATGTGTAATGAAATGTCAATATGTCAACAACGCCATCGTAAAAAATTAGCAAATAAAATTTATGAAAGTCAACACCTTTAACACCAGCTAGATGTTTCGTTTATGTTATTTGCAATAAATCTACAGATTGCATTATCACTGCAACAAAAACATAAATGGCCACTACACTATGCCTTGTTGATAGCTGTTTCATGAAACTTAACGGGCACGACAAAATGAACGTGCACGTCATTGCGTCTGTCGTCTTGTCATCTTGAAATGCGGTGTCTAGTGCAATGAATCATATTTTTCAGCTCTCCGCAATCGTCCCGCCCCAAATGGCATTGTTAAAATGATCAATGAAAGCAAGCTTTTATCACAGAGCAGAGCGGGAGGGGACTCTCCTGCCGAACAAATGATACATAATTATTATTTTACGATCCCGTAATGGCGGATAAATATAGACGAGCCGTCGTGGGCCGCTGGCCGAGTCAAAGGACCACGCTAAACTGCTTCGTCGGAGTCGGGTCATCGCGGAGTAACGACCTGTAATGCTAGGGTGGCAGAACCAGAGCCAGAAACGACGTCAACATGGAAACGGCCCGGCGAGCCGGACCCGGCGCGAGTCCGGCCGGAACCGCACCAACCCGAAACCGCCGGCGCGGCCGTGCAGACAAGCGTGCCGGGCAATTAAATAACACAATGCAAAGCCCGTCCGGTTACGACTCGGGTTACGCCAGCTAATACCGGCATGATTTGCAGCCTAATAGATCTGTTCCGAGTTTTGGAAAATTAACTGCGCCGTCGAATGCGATCCGCTCGCGGTTGCGCGCCCATTTGCGGGAGTTTAGTGCGGCCGGCGCCGTTAAGGGGGAGCCTGCGGAGCGCGGGTGCTGTCGGCGGCCGCGCCGCCGCCGAGCGAATCCATCACCAAACTGGCGCTCTTCACGCGACCGGCCACTAACGACCGGCGTTCACACAACGGCTGGCCTTGGGCGGCCACCGGCTTCACAGAAAAACGGGCGGCCGCGATCCGACGGCCGGCCCGTGTCTCCATAAAGTGATTATGCCCGTCTTTATTTCCTCCCATTTCTGTTTCCTAATATCGCGGCGCGGACGGCCGCCGCCCGCGGACGTCGTAACGGCTAATGGCACGACCCGCGGCCGTAAATACGGCATCGGCGCAGAGCGGCGCCGGTGGCGGCGCGGCAGCGGAGCGGCTGCGTGCGGCGGTACGGCCCGCCGCGGCCGGCCTGCAACCGCGCGGCATCTGCCGGTGCTGGCAGCCGCCGCACTGACGGCCCCTCACCCGCGGGCAGGACCGCCGCCGGGCACCGAGCGCCGACTGCGGCCCGGCCGGCGGTCGCACCGGCGACGGACGCGAGCAGATTCCGCGGCCGATATGGCGCGAGAGCGGCATTTCCGGCGGCAGTGGCACCGGTGGCCCGTATGGGGCCGCTGAAGCCTTGCACACGCTATAAAGCAATCCCCGGCGGTCACCATTAGCGGCAGTCGGGGTGCCTGTGGGATCGCCTGTCCGTGTCCGTGCGGGGAGGGCCGAGCCGCGGCCGGCCGCCGCTGCCCGCCTCCGGCCGCACAGACGGCGGGCCGCGCGACGCCGGAAGCGGTTCTGCACGGCCCGAGAGGTTCCGGGCCGGGCTGCGCCGGGGCGCGGCCACGTGGCACCTGACCAATCGCCGTGGAGAATCGGAAATGGCCGGGCCGGCCACATCAAAGGAACGGGGTGGCCGGCCGCTGACCGGCCGTTCGGCCGCAGCGTGCACCGCCCCATGACGCCTGAGAATCGACAGCGTGCATTGTGTGATGACGCCTGAGAATCGACAGCGTGCACTGTCTGATGACGCCTGAAAATCGACAGCGTGCATTGTGTGATGACGCCTGAGAATCGACAGCGTGCACTGTCTGATGACGCCTGAAAATCGACAGCGTGCATTGTATGATGACGCCTGAGAATCGACAGCGTGCAGTCTGATGATGCCTGAGAATCGACAGCATGCACTGTGTGATGACGCCTAAAAAATCGACAGCGTGCATTGTGTGATGAAGCCTGAGAATCGACAGCGTGCACCGTCTGATGCGTCTGAGAAATGACAGCGTGCACCGTCTGATGATGTAAGAATCAACAGCGTGCACCGTTTGATGATGCCAGAGAATCGTAAGCATGCACCGACTGATGATATCTGATATATAATCAATGGCGTGCACCGTCTGACGGCGCCCGAGAATCGACAGCCTACAACGCCGGACGACATGGACGGGGCCACAGATACGGACCGGGACGGACGGAAGGAAGACGAAGTGGGCGGAGTCCGTTTTCCATGTTTTGATATGGTGCAGTAAAGTAACAAAGAGATAATGTTACATTTTCCGGAGCCAGGGGGACGCCGTCGGCTCCCGGTCCCGGTGGCGCCACCATTGCCTGATGGTGTCCGAGAACCGACAGTGTGGATGTTCGGTAACAGTCAGGTATCGGCAGCGTGCTCCGTTTAACGGCGTCTGAGAACTGACAGCGGGGGTCGTCCTGTGCCTGAGAATTGACAGCGCACACTGCCTGATTATGGCTGCAAATCGACATCGTGAGACCGGTCCGGCAGCGTTTACCGAGTGCAGTGTGATTAAGGGGTCGGCCCTTTCTCAGACCATTCTAATGGTGGGAAATTGGGGTAATTCCTGATTGTCAGGCGAGGATTGTTTTGAGAGTACCAGGCGTAAATAGAAAAGAGCTTTGGTTTGCACGCGTCTCTGTTGGATAGTCACACGGTCAGCCTTTGAAAAGTGGGGCTGAAACGCAGACCGCGCCAATGGTTTAACGAGAGTGTTCATTTGGAAGGTGAAGTTTTTGTAAAAACACATTCATAGACTTACTGCTACAACGCCAGAAGTTAGCAGACAGTGCGAGGGGTACTATTTCAGGCTCGCAACGCGCATAGAATCAACGGCGTTTAGCGTTTGCTGTCTGGAGATATTAAAAATTGGCAACGTGGCACCCGCGGCTCTCTAACCCACATATTGCACGTTATATGTGTGCAATAGCTCTCTCGAAGAGTCCCATGAATCCCTAATCGCCCTCCACATCGGCTGGCACCACCACTGGCGGCCAGGCCGGCTGCCGGGCCGCGCGGCCGCCGACGTGACGTTGCGCTGCAGAGCGGCCACCGCCTCTCGGCGCGGCCCAGACAGCTGATGATCGCGCCGGCGGCGGCCGATCGTCACGGCTCGCCGCCGCCGGCCGGCCATTGTCCGCGCCGCCGCCGCCGCCGCCGCCGCCGCGGGCCACAACAAAAGCGCGGCGCGGCCCGCACGCTTCTTGTGGTCGTTTTTGCAGCGGGGCGCGCGCGCGCGACAGATGCGTCACCGTGAGTGCAAACAGGCGTCGGCGAAGCGGCGGCCGCGATAGATGGTGATCATCAGGAGCGGTGCGGCGCGGTCGGAGCGGCGCGGCGCCGCTCAGCGCCGCCTGGCTCGACTGCCTGGCTCGCCGCGTGTCGAACCAAGCAGTCGTGCGAATCCGAGACGGCTCAGACCGGCCACTCAGAACTCAGCCCGACGGAGGGAGACATCTTGGTACCTAGGCAGCCTGGGGCCCCGCACGGCGCTACTCAGGCAGATTGCGGGTGATCGGGTGGCACTGAAACAATGTGCAAAAGACGAGATGGCTCTCGACCAGGCCGGAGGAGACGAGCGGTCCTGGTCCGGCCGTATGTTCCGCAGCGCCGCCGCCGGGAGGCGGAGACGAGCGGTCCTGGTCCAGCCGTATGTTCCGCAGCGCCGCCGCCGGGAGGCGGAGACGAGCGGTCGTGGTCCAGCCGTATGTTCCGCAGCGCCGCCGCCGGGAGGCGGAGACGAGCGGTCCCAGTCCGGCCGTATGTTCCGCAGCGCCGCCGCCGGGAGGCGGAGAGGGGCGGGCCGGGGCGGGCACGTCCCGAGCGTGTTCACCGCACCATCCCGAGCCCTCAGCGCGGGCCGCCGCCAGCGCGGGCCGAGGGTGGCAGCCGGCAGCGGCGGCCGACCCCGCCGGCCGCGCGGCCGCCGCGGTCTCGGCGCCGGGCGTCGCCTGCCGGCTCGGCTGCATATCGGCCGTGCAGCCGGCAGATCGATGCATGCTATGCAGGCGGCCGGCGCGGCGCGGCGCGGCCGGCCGGCGACGGCCCGAATCTCCATTGGTAATGGCAGCGGGCTATCAGCGCCGGCCATCGGGCATTATCGCCCGTGGCGCGATCCGCGCCGCGCCGGGCCGATCGCGCGGCCGCCGCCGGCGCCGCTCGTGTCAGCCGACAGTTTGGAGCGGCGCCGCCGCGCCCGGCACCGGCTCATGCACTCGCTTCGCGGAACCGGGCATCGTACGCTGGGTCTTTATATCGGAGTTATGGCCGCCTGCATATAGCATTTCGTGATTGACAGCAATAAGCTAGTCAATCAAGCCGGGACCGAGTCGCTCAGCGCGTCGTTACTATTCCGCTGTGAGCAGCCGATGGGAGCCGCTCGGCCCTGCACGCCTCGAACCGGAGACTGCAAAGAACACAGGACGCTGGCACCGAAGACATAGACAAGTAGGATACACAAAGATCGAAGACTGCTAAATTTCGCACCGCCTAGAGTATGAGCGTACGAACATTTTTGGAGTTTGTAGGACTGGAAACAATCCGGAAGAATTTCTTTCCGTGCACCTCCAAGACGGGTATATTACATTCATCCAAAGCTGGTTTCGCTTGGCCCCACCTGACATACGGGCAGATAAGCCCTTATTTTTGCCGTTATTTTACGTTATTTTACGCCCTCATTTTGACGTTCATTTTACCGTTGTTCATTTCATCGTTACTCGGCCGTTCATTTTACCACGCTACTGCCTTCCTTACAGACAACAGACATAAAACTGCATCGTTTGCAGTAAGCTAGCACCAGAGAGTAAAAAGTACATTAACACTGAAACATCGGACACGCACTGCCACCATAAGTTTCAATAAGTTTATTGCAATAAACGTACTGCGACTGGTAAGCGATACAAACCCCGAGACTGCAACAGGAACGATGCGAAACACCACGCGTACGTAAAATACAGCAACATGAAAGACCAGACCTAAATACGGGTTGCAAACACCGAAGGCTGCCACAACTAACCCTGAATAAGAACGATGCATATTGGCAAGCATAATGATAATACACTTTCATCCAAGACGACACCAGGTGCAACATACCCCACATCAAAGACTCTGCACCTGTTTGCGGGCGCCCAAGCGCCCATACATCTCAAGTCGGCAGTCGGCACCCGCAAAAAATCACTTGAACGTTTACGATTGAGCGGAAATTTGGCCTCGTAAGCAAAACTCCTTGTCAACGTAAAGAAAACAAATGGATGTAATTAGATAAAACAAAATGCATCCCGTTTATTGGTCTATGCTCTCAATACAGCGGTGGCAAGTGTACCGCAGTGCAGCATGTGCGCGATAGAAATTGAATGGTCAGAATCATTTTTCATGAATTTCGTTACGTGCAATACCGTAACGGTCAAGTTAAATGTGCCCAAAATTAATAGGATTGCTGCAAAGCCGGTAGGGCCACCGCCCTATTTGTTCCATAAGCTGCTACACGCGTGCAATGAACGAAAAACGTAACACCAGTGCATGTCCATAAGTCTGAACATCCGACGCATGCCCTGGAGACTACAGCGATGAACACGCACTACCACCGGAGACTGCAGCGGGCTTCACACGATAACACCGGGGACTGCAGTGGCACTGATGGATAAACCCACAGAGCCAGCGATCGGCATCGTCGACCAAAGATTGATGGCGCGCTTGCAGTCATGAATTGAACAAAGCCGGAGCGGTTTGGTGCACCGCGAAAGAAACTTCTGCAGACCCTCGGAAGAATAGCTCTTGTGGTTAGCAACAGTGAGTACAAAGAACCCTCAAAACACCGGAAGATAAAACAGTCACGCTCCGTAAATCGTCAGCGAGTGGTGGAATACACGGCGCTCCGGTTTAAAAGATATCTACTTAGACTTGAAGTCTTAATCGAGCTTGCTTCCTTCAGGTTTGGAAAAAAATGCAATGATTTGCCGTGAAGAGGCTTTACGGCATTTTTCCTGGTGAGTTACTGACAGACATTCCGCTTCCTCACGTCTTCAAAACTACCACCTCACTCCCCAGCATTCCACCTGCATTCGCCATTTTTCACGTGGGCCCATAACTGTTCCAACAATGGATGCAATACATCAAGCGGAAAGCGTCACTAGCGCTTCATAAAACCGGCCGCCGCTGCGGAAAACACCGCCACTCGGCGGCCGCGCCGGCAGCCACCGGCCGGCCGGCCGGGTCACGTGACACAGCGCTGACTGCCGCTGATGCGCCGCGATAAGCGACCAACCGGTTTCCGGGAGGTGTTGAGATGTAATAAAAGCGTCACATTCGATCCCGAGCGACGCGCGCAAGCGGCTTAAACGCGCGCGCGGCGCCGCGCGGACGCGTAAGCAGGACCGGGCGGCCGCGGCCGCGCCACGTCGTCGCTGTCCGGCAGCGGCCTTTGTCCTGCTGACGGACGGCGGTGGGGAGCGCGTCCCCGCCGGCCCCGTCCGCGCACTGTCAACGTTCACTGCCTGCCGGCGCCAACCGGCGCAAAAACCGCCCGGCTCCATCATCAGCAACGAGCGCGCCGCCGCCGCCGCCGCCGGCGCCCGAGCCGTCCCTGTTCCCGGAACGACGGTTACGGCCCGATCTCCGCGTCAAATTACCGCCGCCGACGGTCGCGGTGCGGCCGGTGCGCCTCGAACGGCACCGGCGCGCCGCCTCGTCGCGGCCGTGCCGGATGCCGTGACGTCAGCCGGCGGTCTGGGCCGGGCCGGCCGGCCGAGCGACGTCCTGACGGCGGCCGCAGCGGCGCTGGCCGCCGGCGCCCGATCCGCCCGCCACTATTATTCCTCCCCGCACCGTATAATTTCGGCCGGCCGGCCGGCAGCGGGCCGCCGTAATAGCGCCGCGACCGCCCGCTCGCCTGCATTCGCCTCTAATATTGATTAAATGCAGAGTAGAAGCGGGACGCACGCGGCTGCTACCGGCGTCGGCCCACTGCAGGCAGCGCAGGGTCGGCCACGCGGCCGGCGGGCAGGGGTCGACCACCTGAGAGCCAAGCGGGCGTCATCAGCGGCGAAGCAGACACCGTCGGTCATGGGAGGCCCCGTGCTGCAGGTCACCTACACGTCATGAACCGCGAGGCATCATCATTGAAACATGCCCAAGGACGTAATCTGACTTTCAGGCGGCAGGCATGACATGGATCAAGTCTGTCAGGTCTAGTGCAAGGTGCTCATAGGCGGGCGTGCTGCACCTGCAGCTGATCTAAGCAGGACCGTTCGTGAGATGCACATTACACTGAGCGCGGTCCGGCTCCGTGAGAAGGACATTTTGACACCTGTTGGCCGGTACGGGTGACAACAACTCGGTGCCCGTCGTAAAACAACCGTACCGGCCTCCATTCAGCGACTGGCGGCGCGGAGACACCAGGCCGTCTGCGGCTGCCCGCACCGGCTCCGTAAACAGGCATTCCTGCCGTTTATTTGACGGCGATGGCCTAATAACACGGCTATAAGAGGCCGGCCGTAAAGCCGGCGGCCAGCGAGCCCGGCCGGCCGCCGGTGTGAGCGGCCGGCGGCGGCCGGAGCCGACCGGCCGCCGGCTCAACGGGCGGCACGACCGTCCCGGCCGGCGGCGCGGCCGCAGCTCGGCCAGCCGGCGACCCGTGACCCGTCACGGCGACCGCCGGCGGCCGCGGCCGCGCCGCCGCCCAGCCGCGCCGCCCGGCGGCGGACGAGCTCCATTTTGTCGGCGGACAGTGACACGCACGGCCGGATGTCGCCAGCGCCGCCGCCGGCCGCCCATTGGCACAGCCGGCCGCCGCCGCCGACGCCGCGGCCGCCGCTCCCAGCGGGCACAAAGGGACGCGCCGCCCCCCGGCCGGCGGCGGCGCTGAGTGGCCGGCCGCACCGGCGGCGGTGCGCACCCCGGGCGCGAGAGCCACGCCGACCGCCGCGCCGCGCCGCGCGGCCACGTCTTTTGTGCGGACATTCTCGGGCGTGGCGGACGGCCGCGTCAGTCGCGGCCGGCCAGCGTTTTTGCGTCATCACGCCGCGCGGCGCGGCTGCAGAGAGTGCAGTCTGCAGCGCGGCGCCGGGCTCCGCCGGCCGGCGCGTCCACACGTCCGCGGCCGGCGAGACGAGACAGGACCGCGCCGCCGCGCCGCCAGTGATATATGCCGGCAGATTAGGGCGTGGGCCGGCCAGAAACCATCGGTTAGCGGGCAGCCGGCGGCGAGGCGGCGCGGCGCGGCCGGCCGGCAAAAACACGCAGCGGCGGCGCCGGCGGACGGACGGACGGACGGACGGACGGACAGCCAAACGTCAGCGCCTCGTCCGTCCGCAGTGACGCGCCGTGAGGCAGGGCGCGCCGCTTCCAACACGGCCGGAACGCACCCATTTCCTGTGATGAATAGCAGCAGCCGCCGCCGGGCTGGGCAGCTAATGCGCCGCCAATTACCGTGACCGACTGCCGGCGTCACTCCGGAGACCCTCCGTCAATCGCCGCCGCCAGTTGGCGGTCTGCCAGCGACCCCAGGAGAAGACTGTGGTGTGCCGGCCACGCCAGAGCGCAGGACGAGGCCCAGTGGCCGGGTTAGGACGGAGAGCACGGCCCAGTGGCTAGGCCAGAGTGGAGGACGAGGCCCGGTGGCCAGGCCAATGATCCGTCCGCGACCCACTGGCTCGCTCAGGACGCAGGTCGCGACCTCCGACACGTTGCAGCCGGGGCCGCCGCACAGCCGTCCGTCTCAGGCGGCAGCTCCTGCGGCCACTAACTGTCGGCCCGGCCGGCCGGCTCGCAGCAACACAGTCATTAGCTGTCCACGCGGCGCATCCGGGCCGGCCGGCCACCTGTCGACTGCGCCGGCTGCTGCGGCGGCGCGCTGGCCGGCCGCTGGCTGCCGCCGGCCTGGCCCGGCCCGGCCCGGCCGCCCCCGCAGCGGCAGGTGTCGTCAGCCGGCCGGCCGGACGGCGCTGGCGGCTCCAGGCAGAGTGAGACAGATCTCCGACCGCTGAGACTGACAGGCTCACCCATCTCGGTCGGCGGAGCGCGGGAAATTCGGCCGAGAGGGGCGGCGGGGCGCTTCTGCGCGGAGATCTGGACGAAGTCCCATAACCGTCCCATCACGGTTACCGGTATGGGACGCAGGGTGCAGGCCCTGACCTCCGACAACCGTCAGTCTTCATGACTGATGTGGCGGCTCACAATCAGCATCTTTATCAGAAGGAAGTGAAAGATCGCGGTGTTGAGTAAAGGGTCTCATAAATTGTCCGTTTTTTTGCTACAACCGGTCTAGAAAACACAACTTGCATCTGACCTTCGCCATGAAGTCGATAAAATGTAGATTTTGGCGTTTTTCTCAAAATATTGATTACCAATCTAGGCGTCCAATGCAGTGGGAATGGCTCCAAATCTTGAATTTCGTAAATTCCAGTTAAGACAAGACCACTTAGTGTTGCATCTGAGTTTCATCACGACAGACCGTTTGTTCGCAAGTTAAACAAAGCCAATGTACCCATGAAGAATATTTTGTTTGCAGTTCTTACTGTTCAGCTCACATAAGCTAGGTACAAAGCCCTCATAAATGTCATGCATAATGATAGGAACACTAATGACAGGACACTTAACAAAAACGCCAACTTCGCACATAGGTGAAACCGTGAATACGTAACCTTACGTAACCATGCAGCAGAAAAATGCAGTAAGTCACACGAAAACGACCAAACTCAGCCGCAACACATAGACAGTTACGTCACGAAGACACCTACTGACGCTAAAGAACAGACGCTGTAAATTTAAACTGCCGTGAGATTAGATGGGCAGACTGCAGTACAGAAGTCTCCGCGTAGTGACCGCCATTCCAGCTGTCCGTTCCGGCTGATCGGCGCGTTAGTGGCCGTTTAGGGGTGCCCGTGGCCAGTTCCGAGCGACCGCGTGCTGTGCAGTATCCTGGCGCAGCTCACCATACACAACTCACCGGTGGATGCAGTCCATTCAGGACGCTACCGGAGCACAACTCACTTAAGGGATTCTCAGGTAATACTCTCTAGGCAGAGCCCAACATGCACAGTTCACCAGGGATACATTTCACCCCGTATGCTGTCGGACCACAATTCACTCAAGGGATGATCAAGGAATAGATGACTGCGGGAACGAACTGGACACAGACCACTCAGGGGTGGTGAGGAATAGCCCACTCAGACGGAAACTTTGTGGCAGGCCAGCCAGAGGGTCATCCAAGCACAGCGCCACTCAGAGGGTTATACCATATTCTGGGCACCGAGGGCACCGCCTCCAGTCACTCCTAGGTCGGAGGGTTCGCGTCCTGTCATTTCCGACTCAGAGAACCTCGTGCCCTGTCATCCTCGACTTAGAAGCTCCGTTACTGGTTTTCCAGTGCCCCACAGTCCCACCCGTGAATCATTTCTTTGTCATCAGTCACGACAACATGTCAACCGCTTGGCTGTTAACCAGCCCAGCTGAGTAGAAATTCACGACACGGGAAGAGTCACCATGAGAGGAATTTTATCACCAGCCTGCTGAGGACGACGTGGTGAAGGTGTTCCGGAAGCCAAATGTTTACAGAATTGAATGAAAAGGGGAGGCCAAAGGAAAAGTAAAAACGTTACCGTTGTTAACATATCATGGACAGCCTGATGGACTGTGGCGTTTTGATCTCGATGCGACCAATCGATGATGACTTTCCATTTCACAGTCACTGAGCACCAAACCACCAAAACACTGGCAGCCTTTGCCAGGGGAGGCAACGACTTCACCACGCCGCGCCGTACGAGATCAGTGAGCAGGGAACTGTCTGCCGCAGTTCCCAAACAAAGGCGTCCGTGACGCGCCGGGGCCTCTGGCGGCGATGGGCCAATTAGTAAACAGACGGCCTCGTGTCGGCTGTCAGCGCCGACCAGAAACCGTCCGACCAGCTGCCGTTCCAGCCGTGTTACGCCGCGAACGAGCCAAACGATCGGCAGCCACGAGACCGGCCAGGGGTCGGCCGCCCGACCGGCCAGCCGGCGGCGAACCGGGACCATCAGACCGGCCGAACACGGTCACAGGGAGCTGCGCAGTCAAACCCGCCCCCCCAACACCCGACAGCCGTCAGTTCATCATTCATCGGCCGTCCGACTGGCCGGCTGTCGGCGATCTGACTCACCAGTCAGCAGCCGTCTGAGTGACCAGCTGTCATCGGTCTGACCCATCAGCCATCGGCAGTCTGACTGATCAGCGGCCAACGGTCTGACCTATCAAACATCAGCCGTATGACTGGCCAGCTGTCAGCGGCCCAGCGGTCTGACCCACCGGTCATCAGCTGTTTGACTGACCAGCTGTCAGCGGTCTGTCAGCGTCTGTCTGTCAGCGGTCTGTCAGCGGTCGGTCTGCTGACGCATCAGTCGTCAGCAGCCGCCTGACGGACACGTCAGCGTCGATTTATTAGTCAGCGCGACTTGTCAGTCATTCGCTGTCTGACCCATCACCCGGCAGCCCACAGCTGAGAAGTAACCATCCCTCCGATTCACTAGTCGTTAGCCATTCCGCTGACAAATGAGCCGTAGTTTGACTCATCACTCAGCAGCGGTCAACCGACCAGCCAGCGGCGGTTTGACTCCTAAGCCAGCGGCCGACAGCGGCCGCCTGACCCCAGCCGGTCCGGCGGACCGCGGCAGTGACCCGGCCGCCTGATCCCGGCGGGTCGCCGGCGGCGCCCAGTCCGACCCTGAGCGAGCGCGGTCGGCAGCCAGAGCTCGAATTAGACGGCCGCCACGGCCGGGCTCGATATCCCGCTGATCTGTAATTTAGCCTTCGGCCGGCGGCGCGGGACACTGCGCCGCCGGCCGCCGGCTGGGTATCAATTTGCGCGGCGGTAACTGCCGGCCGGCCGGGCGGCGGCGGCGGCCGCTCGGCCCGGTACTTCCGACCACGGCCGGCCGGCGCCGGCGGCCTGGCCGGCGGCAGCGCCGGCTGGGGCGCCGGCTGGGGCGCCGGCGCCGCCGCGCCTCTCCCCAGAACTGCTCCGACCGAGCGAACAGTTCTAGGCAGCGGGGCGGCCGCGGGCGCCGGTCCCGGCCGCACCGCGCAGGCCGCTGCTGGTCTTTCCAGCCTGCTCTGAGCAGGGTAGCCCCGCTCAGCCGATCCGAGCAAGACAGAGCACCCTTCATTCAGTAGCACCCGGTTTATGGTGAAAAATTGCTCCACGGGGTCAAATTTCAGGGCCTGTCACTTAAAGCTGCACGGTCGTATTCATACCATGATAGTTCCGTTGTTGTCCGAGCGGGTGCGATCACGTCTGCTGGAGTTACTACAAAACAAACACCTGATCAGTGAGCGGTTGTTACCAGACCTCTGAAGGAGCCGCTCGGTAAACCTCGCTCCCACGGCAGGGCCCGGCCCAGACAGGGCGGCGCGTGGCCGCCGTCCGGGGGTAAAAACGCCCACAAAACAGCGGCCGGACGCCCGCAGCGCCGGCGGCAGGCGATGAAGCCGATCGGTGGCCGATATCACGCTGAATTCCGGACGCGCCGCGGCAGGGTGAACTGTCTCAGTTCGACACCGCAGCCGGCCCTCCCGCTGGCGTGCGCCGCTCTTCACCCGACCTTCGAGAGAGTCTGGTGCTGGCACGTGATTTACGGGAGCATCTGCTCACGAGGGACTTTTGCAAACGTGCTCAATGCCCGGCAATTATCAGGACATGAGATTTCAGACCTTCGTGGTTCTCGCTACCGCTCTCAAGGCGCGATGTTCACTGAATCTTGGTGCAGAGATAGATGAACAGCAAATTGACGTTGTTTATCAACGCTGTATTTGCTGTGCTTTATTTTACTTTGCTGCCTGGGCCGGTCCAAAGTCTCCTCCAGAGACGGATTTTGCGTATGAATGTACGGTTGCGCAACCGTCGCTAGACGCCCGCGTCGCGTTCCGGCGCCGCCCCCCAATTAGAGCCGGCGGCGGCGGCGGCGGTGTCGACCGGTGCCGGCAGCATTTATCACCTGACAGGCGGCCCGGCGGCCGGCCGGCCGACACGCGGCTCGGCCAGGATAACCGGCCTGGCTGCGTGTCAACACCAACCCGGCCGCCGAGCGCGACCGGTTCCCGGCCAAAAATCGGCCTCAGTCGGACCAGAATGGCGACAGCACCGCGCAGCCGGCCGGCCAGCATCCACTCTACCCCTGAAGACCGGAGAGTCTTGCCCAGGCCGGCGGCTAAGTGGTCTGGGACGAACGGAGCTGCTCAGTGGGTCGTAGGGGGCTTTTCCATTGTGGGATCATGTGGTAGGTATCCCGCACACGTGTTGGCACTAAATCCTCGTTTGCCTCAATAATTTTTTTGCCATCGTGATGATGGCTAAGCTCATGTCGATTAAGGGAGACTGACATTCAGGTTTCTACCAGCTTAACTGAACAGCATTGCACCAAACTTCAATTAATCACGGCGACGAAATCGTGTTGTCAAACCAATCAGGTTCACCATCTTGTCCAGATACACACTGTCCGCTTGCAAAGATATGTCAAGAAAATCCCCTGTCATTTGTATCGATCAGAACGATTCTATTATTGCGATCGGATTTCGCGATGTTGCGGATCAAAAAATGTCCGGCTCCTGCTGATAACCATCCATATTACACAGCCCTTGCGATAACCCAGGCAGTTGGGATCTGGAATATATATGACAAAGGGGATTTTCTGGTATTTGCTTTGGATTCCGCCCAACACGGCAGGTTCCCATGCCCGTGAAATGAGGAATGAAGCTCACGTCTCAAGGAAGGAAGGAAGGACAGCGCAAAACAAATCCATGGATGACAGCAGTTCCGGGTAAATGACATATTTACCCGGCACTGCTCGTGGTTAGGTCTATGGATACTTGAGCAACAACAACAAAATCATAAATAGCATTTAAACATACCACAAAGGCCTGGCGACTATCTCCTTGAAATTAGCCGTTTAGGTTTTCCGTTCTGAAAACCATTTCAATCGTTTCGAAATAATGGGTATAAAAGATACATGGTGTTGAGCGTCAGTCAAACTTCTATTGTGCAGACATACCCATAACACGGATTACGGATGCACTCATGACCATGATATGGTTGGTATTCAGCAAAAGTATTCGGTTTTGGCTTATTTTAGAGCGAATTTTTAAAGTTGGCAGTATGTGATTTCTATACGAGGCACCCTGCTGACACCTGAACACCAGAGTTGCACAAAAGTTAAGTCCAGAAATGCATCAGAATGGATGTTCATAATAAAAGTGAGGCTTCTGTGTTGTTGCTTGTCTGTTTAAATTCAATCGTCCTAATTTTGGAAGAACATTCACGTTATTTGTCATAGTAGCTGATCATCCTTGCCCGGCATATGCCCTGCATTTGCCCTGAACATACGTATAATAACGATCTATATCTACGTGTCATAACGGCCACACGGAGATACACAAGAATACTACATTTTAAGGTTTGAAATTAAAACTGAACATCAATAAGAAAACTGAAAAAATATGCATAACAATAACATGTTCTTCCATATCCATGGTGTTTTTAGACTTTGACGATCAGAGCCATCTGGTGGCTGGAGTTGTGCTTGAACATTCCATTATTTCATAAGCGATGCCAAAACATTTTGATGACGAAAAGGCGAAAAGCGGAACTTCTGATATAAAGGTAATAAAATGAGCTGACGTGTCGCTTTTCTTTGCAAAAACAATTTTTTGTCCGGTAGCCAAGCAAAAACAAAAACATTGCAAAGCGAATTAAATCCTTTATAATCGCTTCTTGCCCTACATGCTGTCTCAACTCAAGTTAAAATGTAGTCTCCATTAAGTCATATATAACAGCGTGTTGGCGCTTCAACTAGGTGCTGCTCTTGATCTTATGATGCTGGTCTAGAGCACTGGCTTAGACGTGCAGCAGCTCTAGACCACGATATTAGTACAGCGAAGCAGTCATTTTCAAGTTGGTGGATTTCTCTTCAACGTTCCTCTCTTTTTAGGTCCACGTTTGAGTTCTCGAATTGCCTGTACGAACAGCCAATGCAGCCAGCAGAAATCAACAACCATACGCTGAACAACGGCTTATGCTATAACGTCAGTTGCTATTTGTGAAAATTCGGCAATCTGTTATGTCTAATGCAACTTTACTTGTTATCGAGAATTGACCCAAGTGACGCAAGTTTGATGCTTCTTATATTGCATTTTTTCAATGCTATTCATCATTTAAATACCAGCACCGTTGTTTATTCTACGGACATAAGATTGCCTCTGGCGGTAAGCAATCTCGGCAGGCGTAATCCATAGCCTCCTAAAGCTGCATTACAGGCGCTGACCGCATCAGAGCAATTTCCGTGGCAAAAGGGGAGCATCACTGAGCGCCAGTTCGCATGAATTTATAGCAAACAAATCCGAGGCGACGCCAACGTTTCACCGCCCGCGCAGGCGTGGCATAGGGTTAACATTTTGTGATATGACGCGCTGTAAGAAGAAAAAAATCACTAGGAACTCGGCCACAGTAAAAGGATGCTCCCAGACGTCGTTATCAAGAGCAAGGGGAGTGTCACCTCTCAGTAAATGAGCTCGCAGCGCTTATCATGTCATCGGAGGACAAAAAGAGTTAATTATCCCGGCCAAACTAGTAAAGCTATTTAAGGTGACTTGATTAGCATAAAATACCACTATGAAGTCCTTCTCATCACACGGCTGATCCGGAAAGTACACCATCTTTTCTTGGCGAAGGATCCATCAGGGACGGGCCTGGCCTGTCTGGACATAGAGAGCACTTCTTCGGGACGATACGTTTTTGTCAGCTGTTTTCCGTCCATAATTTATTACCTCCTAATTGACAGCTTACAGCATAGTGTTCTCAGGCTTGACACGACGTTTGATTGGCTGAACGCTTATGAAATCATGAGGAGTATCTACGGAAGTTGGCTGGCTTTCGAAGTGGAAGACGTTTTCTAGCACTCATGGTATCGTACCACCCGCAATATCCCTGCGACTGCTTTCCATCAATAGGGGCTATATCATAAGCGCCAGCTTTGCAGACGTGGTATACCTGAGCGATCTGAATGGCATTGCAAGTTTCTACATGCATCCCACATAAAACTCAGCAGTACTTCCAGATGCCTGAATCGCACTGAAGTGAACCAAGCTCTTTTGAAACACAGAAGCGGCGGGTTTTCCTTGCAGTAGCGGTGTTTGCCAGACTCGATGTTGGCAGCGGTTCACTTAGTGGGTAGTTCTGGCGGAACCGTTTGTTGTTTGAGCGGCATAGAAAAAGGATAACAAAAAAAAGAAGAAAACTACGGAAGAACGACCCGCTCGCCGCACCGACGAAGGAAGTTTTTAGCGGGTAGGTCACGAGCACGGCCAGACCCACGGCGTTCAGGTAGTGCGGCCGATGTATTTCCGTGCTGTAATGGACTCTGAGACACATCACGGGCTTGCCCGGCCGTTCGTGGTCCTTGGTCGAGTTCAGTCCAGTCTGGTCCGTGGTTCAGTTCAGTCCGGTCCGGTCCGGTCCAGCCGTCCTCGGAACGACGGGTCGGCCCCGACCGCGCTGGCCGGCCGCCGCGCGCGATATGCAATCTTGCCGATTTAAAGTGTCAATGCATGCGGCGGATTACCATGACAATCGCGGCGCTGTGTCCGATCGGCGCGGCGGCCGCCTGGCAGCCGCCGGCCGAGCGGCCCGCTCTGATGGATAGCGGCCAGGCCGGCCCCGGAGTCGGCAGGCGCGGCAGCGGCCGGCACGCTGGCACCATCGCGCCGAGAGACCGCCCGAATTACCCGCTGAGCAGGGCGAAACGACCCCCATCGCTCAGCCGGCAGCCGGCAAACGCCCAGAGCGTCCGACGAGCAACGTGGAAAGTGTTCACGTCACCCGAGAACCGAGCGGAAACGTTCGGTCCGGAGCGGAACGAAGTAGAGGTGCATCGGCGTCCAGAGACAGCATCACACCAAAAATGCGTATAGGAAAGATGGGCGAGGTGTTTTATAGTGACAGCCTAGACGTAATAATATCTTCTGTCACTTCAACAACAACAAAAGTTCTGGACAACCATCAACACTAGTAGTGTTGATGGACAACCATCATCACTAGTATCTTTTGGGGCAGGTGACTGTAACTTTACGCAAGGACATATATAATTTCCCACAAGATAGGAATTTGGCTAGCAACAACGTCGCAGTTCTGCACCCGTCACGTGCATGGCAGGACCCAATTATTTTAGATGTCTGGACTCTCTCGGTAGCAAACCAGTTCGAGCTCCAAGCCGGCCGCGTTATCGCACTGATGGCACGCAATTCCTCGTGAGGACCGAGGCAAACACGGATGTCCTTTTCCATGGGCCTTGTAGGACCTGAGCCGTTCCAATGTTGATTTGGGCCCTACCGAAGTTTTTTTCCTTAATTTCCTAAATAATATATGTATGACATAAAAGGCGGATGGAATATATAAGGGTAAATATAAAAGCATACATATATACAAATATACGCATATCCATAGTTTGTTTGGTACTTAATAAGTTAAAAACACAAAACAGCAAAAATTGCCGTTGGTCGACATTATGTGGGCTCAGTCCACTGAGAAACTTACATTTGGGAAAGGTTAGTTTATCCGGCCCTAAGGCTCGATCCCACTAACCACCTACACAAAACGACACCCCTGGAGGCAAACGTAACACTCGTTGCCGAACACCAGACGGTGGACTGCCTGGCCACCAATAGCAGGACCCTGCACCTCGGCCAAGCCTGCCGGCCGTGGTGCTGGCGGCTCGGGGACGGGCCGCGCCGGCGGCGGCGACGGCGGCGGCGGAGCGCCACGCACGGGGCAGCGCCGCGCCCACGCCGGCACGACTTTCCTGCAGCGCAGCCGGTCGGCAGGACCGGCCTGCACGGTCTAATGAGTGGCTCCGACCGGCGGACAGCGGCCGGGACGTGCTCCGCTCCCGGGCCGGGCCGCCAGCGCGTTCGTGCACCCGCCGCACGGGCCGCCTCGGGCGCCGCCCGCGGCTCCGTGACAGCTTCGTGACGGCTCCGTGACGGTCCGGTACCGTAAGCGGCCGGCGGCGCGTGTGACGGACGGCTCGGTACCGTCGACGGCCGGACCGGCGCCGTCCGGCCGTCTCCCCGGCGTGTGAGGATCCCCGCTGGGCGCCGGTGGCGGCCGCTGTCAGGCCTGCCGCCGCCGCTGTCGGCCGGCCGCAGGGGGGGCGGCGGCACCCCGCTGGCTGGCGCGTGCGCCCGCCCCGGGGGTCCCAGCCCAAGATAATGGGCAGCTCTACTTGCCGTCTGACACGGCTTATGCGTCACGATGGTATTTTGAGGAGTGGAATGTCCCACACCAAACGTTGAGACCAATGTGCGCAATGTTGCCATGTTGTGCATAGGAAGTGGTCAGAGAGGAAGAGAAGCAGCCCTTGTACGGTACACAGACCGGCACCACTCACCTGTCATCGTAGGCGAAGTCCGCGTCTAATGTGTTATAAAACAGGAGGAACGCTAGCACAGAACTAATCACGGCCAGGGGCGCCATAGACGGCCATCCTCCCGCGAGCGGCGACCGCACAACACTGGCCGCGGACAGGCGGCCCGCTAGTTCGCGCCGACGCCGCCAGGTGGCAGTGGGCGCCATGTCGGCGGACGAGCGCCATGCACGCGGGCGCCTCGCGACAGCCACTTTCGCGCCGGGCCTTCGCTACCGGAGACACTGACGCCGGCGGTCGGCGCCGCCGACTGACCGCATTGTTCCGCCGAGTCGGAAAATCATTGGCAAATTTGACTTGCGTGACGGCGGCGGCGCTCGGCGGCCGGCCGGTGGGCGGAGCTTGCATGGAATGGGCCGGCCGGCCGCCGCCGCGGGAAACCAGCGCCGGCGCCGGCTGGGTTTACGGCCGAAGAAAAGTAAGCCAAAGGGATGGGCGGCCGGCCGGCGGACGGGAGCCAATGGAGGTGGTGGGAAGAGGCGGCCGGAGGGTCTTGCAAGCCCTCATTTTGTCGGCGTCGCAAGTGGCGCCGCCGCCGCCGCCACCGCGCATTAGGCATTCTCCCCGTAAATGTGATTGCTCCTGGAACTGTGGCGATGAGGGCCGACTGCGCTCTGCTCCGGCAGCACCTTTGTCCGACGAGATACTAGAATCCTCTGCATCATTTTAGGTGCAGTATGTTGGCGTAAATGCGTTCTTCTAGCAATTTTGTTGTGCTCTCGTCATGAGAAACCATCGGGGACAATGTTTTTTTTGCCATAAACGGTTGAGGCCTGGGCTGCTCGACATCGCGACTTTGAACGCATTCCTAGACGGGTTCGACATGCACGTAAAGAAGTAATTAAATGCTTGAAACATAAAATTGTTGCAATGTCTTGCAACAAGATGTCGTGATATCAATAAATCATTAATTTTAAAAGCAAAGCACGTAGACCCCTCTGCATCTATCTCATCTGCTACCAGTTCCGTAACTCATACCCTGGAAATAGTTTACTGTTGTCTGTACAGTATCCTGAAAGTATGGCTTGTATTTTGCGTAAATATCGGCACATCGGTTTCGCATGTGATGACCATACAGGAACAGCCTTTGTCGTCGGAATCACACATTTTCTACATGGTTCCCCAAGCAATGCGGTGCAAAAAAAAAACAAGTAGAAAATCCTGTTGTGCGGTTTTTCAAAAAAGCTGCGGGTCATGCCGCCAGCCAAGCAGTCGCCGTGATCGGTAGCTCAGCTGGTAGTGCGCTGATTTCTCCGTCCTGGCAAGACGGGTTCGAGTCGCCCCGGCGCTCGATATTTCGACCTCGGCCACGGGTCAGCCAGCAGCTGGCCAACACAGGGTCAAACCACACGGTTGCGTGTGACTTGTCATGTCACGCCATGACTACCACACGGCCATGTCGCAACTTTGGTGGCACGTTAAACTTCCGCTACAAAAATCAGTCGTTGCCTGGAATTGCGCGATCGGGGGTAGGGGCCAGAGCATATCTGTTTAGCACGGCTCCCATCCTAGTGCCACCCTAACAAAGCATTCGGGTTCAATAGGAAAGCATATGGCGAAATCTTTACTTTCGTGGTAACAAACGTCCCAAAAGCGCAATTCTACATCTCGAAGGTCACAATTCTACATCAGGAAGGTCACCGTTAAGTGTCATGTCCTGTTCGGGTCGCTTTCAAGATGTTTTAAAAGAGTCCCTCTGTTGTTATGAACGATCCCATGGTAGGGATAGATATCATTATGAGACATCGTTACGAGTCATGCGCAGTGGGATAATAAAAGTTAGGTCGCTTGGAACGTGAGGCTGTTAACCGTGCGACTTAATGATTTTCGGGTTTGCTGTTTAGATGAATGCGAAATGTTCGCATTCAAAGTTCCCTTTTTGGAAACCATATGTTTTGGAGTTTTGGGGTTTTGGAAACATTGTTGCTAGAGCAGGCTTTTTAATGATGTAGGTGTGGTACCGCAGAATTACAACTTGGGGAACAACGGCCGTCAATAGGCAACAGCTCTAGTTGTTAATTTCAGGGAATCACTTCGCGTAGTGCGACTCAACGCTTCTTCTTATGTCAGGATTCAACAGAAGCTGACTGTATTATGGATGTTACTGTGAAATCAACAGCCATTTAGCTGCTGATGCCGGATTACGAGATGAAGATGACAGTTCCGTCAGACGTATATGTAGACTATCCTGGTACTTTTAATCATCTACGTACACAGTACCAATCGGATCCAGCGTGTTGTCAAAGATAAATAAGACAAGTGAGTTATGTTTTAATACCACGAAGCCGTACAATGTTGTAATTTTTCCGACTCGCGCGGCTCATTACGTTAAGTACGTGTAAGGACTCCTAATTTCCTGTTTGACATATCGCGACCAAATCAAGAACGTTAAATTTGTATAGTTCCGTTCTGTCGAGCTGATGTGAAATCTTTATTCCCACCAGACGTGCAACGTGTTGGTAAGCATTTTTATTCTTTTTCAACACGCAGCATAGACTTGTGCCAACTTAACTGCTATGCTGTGGCAAATATATATATATATATATATATATATATATATATACATGCTTCAGTAAACGTTCATCTATTTCTCTCTTACATATCGTACATAAATGTTTGGCGTAGTTATGTAGTTATGTTGGTGCATGCCCGTGAATGATTATAAACCTATATCTTCCCCAGGAAATAATATAAAATATATAATATGTGTCTGGAGATCCTTCGACAAGTTTCCCGAAATCCGGGTGATACCCTGCATTCTGTCAGCCATGTTGGCGCCGACAACATTGGGCGTAATACAGGAACACGGGAAGACAGGTACAGAGCACCTCTCTAACAGCAGACTAAGGCCACTCAAATGTCTTTCACCACCCAGCCCAAACCAGCCCAATCGCAACACTGATCCTTGACCAGAAGCTTATCTCGAGAGGCATGCCTTTGAAGTGAGCGTGATAATTTAGCCTTGGCTCGATGACAAAAACGATGATTTTGTCCAGCTAACCTGTTATTTTGCTATTTTCCAGAAAGTGGCTGACGCAAGTTCCCAGGAAGAGATGCAGAGTTTTATTACATATTTCTAAGTCCGTCAAACCATACAGGAGCACGTATGTTTATTTATGTTTCACCAGCGATGCCAAAAATGCCATCGCAGTAACATATGACATCACTGATGTCATATGTTACTGATCCTATAGAATGTGCAGAATCTCATAAATATCAACGGGTTGCATCTCTGGCCAAAAACAAGGAAAGGAGCCCTTAAGCGTTAATACTTTTTTCCACGTAACGTCCTTCAGTATAATGTTGAATTCCACAAAACTTGGGGTCCCCATGATTCCCTTCTTGTGGCGCCTCCGCCCCCCCCCCCCCAAAAAAAAACAGTCTGCTAAATGGATTGTGAATAAAGCCATCTGTGATTTCCAGGAAAAGACAGCATAGGTAACACTGCGGCCTTAGAAACACTAATTTTGCGTTCATTTTCTGCCATGGCGCTGCATGCATTTCACACAACAGGTCAGCAGTCCGTACTAGTTGGCAATGCTGGAGGAAGGTGTTATTTTGTTATATCTGATGCCCAACATCTTAAGCGCACAATCCAAAGTGAAGGTTAACCCGGCACGTCAAGGAATTCCTGCTTGCACACGCCGTTACGCGGGACGGGGGATCAAATTGACGCCCTCCTTAAATCCAAACTAATGGTGATTGTGGACTGAAAGTGGCACCATGGGGTTGCCTCTTCCTTGGTCTTTCTAAAACCACCCGATTTTGCCTAATTTGAATGTTGCGTTTTAGGTCAGGCCAGGTCAAATGAAGGCTTGCGAAAAATTTTTCCTTTTCGGTCATTTTCACTTTTTTGTCGGTTTGGTGGCTTTCGGTGTCTTAGAAGTTCGAATACGGTGCAGATATTCTGTTCATAAGCATGCGATGCAACGTTAAAAAAACACCCGGAAGTCATCCGAGGTTATGTCAGGCCATGGTCCTCGCTGGTGATCATGCACCTGCCGAATCGCAGAGAAACGATGACCTCCGAATTTCAGTCTTATATGTCGTTGTCATGTCATGTATATCTTCCTGTCATATATATCTTAGACCTCTGGATGTCAACCTTAAATACGTCAAGAGGTTTTCGTCAGATAAAAAAACGGCTTTAGAATTGATGGGCATGTTTGAAAAAGGTGGGGGGAATTTCAGAAACGTATGCTCAAAACATACATTCAAGAAAAACTAACGGGGGAGGTGGCAAATTGTCCCACCCATGAAGGGGTGGGCTAAAATTGCTACATTTTAAGCAGAAGGGGGAAAATTAACAGGTACACGGCCTTGACTGCCATTGTTTCATTCAGAGCCATCTTGAAATTTTGTGATGGGCTGATACCTGGCCAAGTCCGATTCGATGTCGCTTCTCCAAATGCACCCAACTGTGTTGATTTCGTGATACTTTTTGTCATTTTCATGAAACGCGAACTTTTCGCTGAGATCATAATGTAATGTTGTCTGATGTGGGCGTACAGGAAACAGGAGCGTAATGAACTGTGTGGCTCAGCCAAGTCGCATATCATTGCACTGAGGACCTGCGTCATCTTCTGCGGCTACTCTGTTTAACCTGTGACTCTAATGCGTCACATTCAGATGTAACGCGTGCAATGAACTAAAAAAGAACCAAAATGCACGTAGTGTAGAAATGTAAGCCTCTCTGTTAGTTACCGTAGCAGTCCTGATAGTGGAGATATCGTCTCGATGTGGTCCATTCGAAACTTCGTTGAAACATGAATGGCACGAAACAGTTATCGTGGACAGACCCTCTTAGTTCTGAGTAGTTTCGAAAATCATGACTGATCACAATCAGTCGACTTCCGGAGTAATGTTTACGAACCAAAATTCAGATAAATTACATTTCGCCACAAACGCACCTTTGTTTCAGTTAGTACCGGCAACGCAAGGCAGACGTGACAACAACGATAAACGGGACAGTTTTGGGAAGACGTTGAAAGCGCTTCTCAGATTTTGTTTAAGCAGATCAAGCGAATGCAGCGAGCGACCACAGCAAAGCGACTCATGAATACGGGACTTGGCTGCCGGCCTGATCGATTCAAAATGATTCAGTGGCTGACGCACTCGTAAACGGCCATAGATCAGCTAAATCAATGCTCGCTTGTCATTTGCAGATACATCATCGAATTAAGGATTTGCCATTTCACAGCAGCAGCTTAGGGACATTCCAGGACAAATCCACCAGGCACTGGCCCACGACACCATACCCGACCAGACATCTACTCTGGCACCATGCCTGATCAGGCACCTATCCACGGCACCATGCCTGACCAGACACCTACCCATGGCACCATGCCTGACCAGGCACCTACTCATGGCACCATGCCTGACCAGGCACCTATCCACGGCACCATGCCTGACCAGGCACCTACCCAATGTGCAAACCGCAGTCACCGATGTTGTTCAAAATCGGTCTGCGGTGTAATATCCTGGCCCAAATTCCATAATTTCGATTTTCAGCTCCATCAGATTTGGGGTTTGGAAAATGCCGAGGTCGGAATGTTCGAAGTGATTGTGATTCTGGCGAAAATTACTCCAACATATCGCTCCTTATCCAAATACGAAGCAATCGATCAATTTACACAGAAAGCACATGGATGTGAACCGCAAGGTCTAGCACAACTTTGTATCTTCCGTTTTTATACCGATAAATGTTTTCATGCGTTTGACCTCGTGACCTAGTTTTCAGGTCAAACTTTCAAAATGTCGCCACTGAGCCAGGTCTAAGTTTACGATCGCTAAAATGTTGTTCCAGGGTTTTGGTTAACATGACCTAGGATAAACATGGTGATATTATACATTCAAAAATGGTGGAATAAGCTTTGAACGCTGGCATGTCGGTAAGAAAAGGGATGACATCAGTACCAGTCCATTCATATCGACCAGGAGCGTAGCCAGAGCAGGTTAAGAGGGGTCAGATGAGCCCCCCTTATGGGAAAAAGTTTCCAAGATTGGCCATTATCGCAAATGATTTGTTTAAAAGACAAAATCTTTTGAAATGAAAAATTAAGGTACCTTTAATTTAAAATATTTACATGAGCTTTTTTTTTTTGCATGTTGGCAATGAAAAAGGTGAGTAGATTACGAATTCTTATTATTTATTAGCTCTGAGCACCTCCGCCTGAAGAAAATCCTCGCTACGCTTCTCGTACTGACTCTTTTTGCCGTGTCAGGGTAGCCGACGCTGGGAAATGTGATCTGGGCTGCAGTGTTCACAAATTACATCGAAATAACTTATGATATTATAATCTATGTATGTAAAATCATACTAAACTCAGAACTCCAGTCATGCTAAATATCTAGCTCATCAACCGCACACCCAGACAGTTTGCTATATTTTGTGTTGGTACTGAACATAAAAACAAGTGCGGCAAACATGGTCTCAGATAGATCCAGAATTAGAAAAAAAACATTGCCACATATATAAGCTATTTTTTCAGCACTTTTCTACTTGACAGTCACTGACAAAAACGTAAGATGCATTGTGCACTAATGATGTGTCGCCAACGGGATAAGGGTAGTTTGTCGCACCCCTACACACCTTTCATCACACACTTTTTACGGGCTCTCTGCACAATAGTTCGTAACAGAATACACTGTTCTCGTCGACAGTTACAAACCCCCGAAACTTCTGTGTTCCCTTTATAACTTAGGTTTGCTCAAAGCCCAGTTTAACTACTAATCTTCTCACCGGACAGGAGAAAGCACTTGATTTTGTCGCTGATACGTATGTTGCAAAACTCGTATAGGTCGACGGCAGCCAGGATATGATTCTGTGAATTGCTATGGAGGCTCTGGCTCTGGAGCTCTAGAGGCCCTTGCCCGTGAGGCTCTGCAGACTCTTGGCGCAATGTGTCTAGCAGCAGCGCTTGTTCCATCAAACTCGCGTTTGTCATGAGAAGTGGCGGAGACAGTTCCCGCACATCCATCGGATGCAGTCGCTTTCGAGATAGCGGAGATACGGGATGAGTTCGACACACCTGAAATACGGGATGAGTTCTCTTTGGAACGCATGCACCATGACGTGACAGTATTGTGGATTACCGAGTCCGACAGAAAGCAGTGACTAAAAGGGCCGAGGACCGTGCCTGTAGTCTGACGTCTCTGTAGCACATCACAAACTGGTAAAGAGTACGGTGGCCATTGTTCTAATGGAGGCCCTGCACAGAGTCCTCCGTAACAAGGTAGAAATTATCTGAGAAGTCTTTGTTGAGCCACTTCAATCTCTGACAGTCTTTTTCAGTATTTCCATATAGTCCGCTTGCTGTACAGCCACATAAATGGTGTGTAGTTAGGTCGTGAATTGCTATACTGAGTGTCGATACAAACCATCAACTGGCTGAGCTATTTCGGCAAGATTATATCCATCCGATTTCCCTACTACCCTGATTACATCCGTCCGTTGAGATCCAGTGATTGTGTCTGACCTTAGTACGAAAATCAATCACACCAAGCTGTTCTAGTTTCCTTTTTTCACGCCTCGCTCCCCAGGACATGCCTCGCAGCTGTGATCACGCACTGAACTCTACCTGCCTGCGTACGCTCTTTTCAATAAGATGCGTGCCACTTGCCCCAGCCAAGACACAATGCCGCGGACGCAGACGAGCAAACGTAGAACATTTTTTTGGATTCCTTTCATTGCTTTCAGAACACCTATAAATATTCTGCGTGTCTCTTTACACAAGTCCGTCCTGCATCCTAACTTTTCCTCCGTCTGAATTGCGCACTAGCAACAAATCTTTTCCTCGGGACACGTCCTACCGATGTCATCGAATTCGTAGAAAGCAACGAAACTCTGCTTTTGTTGTTTCTCGGCAGCTTGTCCCTTACTCATCGTTACTATATCTGGAAGATTGTCATGCTCATTTCTCAGCTGCCTACTTACTTCAATCATGTTACGTAATGTTTCAAGGAAGGCTGCTGTTTTAGCGATGAAATTTTGAGACGGAGTCAGAACTTGTAGTTTGCGATCGTGATTCGTTAGTACGTTGAAGGCGTCTTGGAGGTCTTTCACCAACTGCTCGTAAAAAAGAAAAAAAAGAAAAATGCTCAGATTATGTGTCATGAACTCTGCTTCTAAAATGCATCAGATTAGAATGCAGTTAGCTTAACATTCTGTGCGTTCGGTGAACCGGTATCTCGTCTACGGAAGACAAGAGCCAAAACGGATGGCATGTAGAATGTCGTCACCTGGACCACGTAAATAATTGTACCTTTTGAAAAAAATCATCGTAATTGTTAGCTTTTAGTCTTTCAGTTGAAACAGACAATATTGCAAATTTCCTGATCGTCTCAGATTTCAGCAGGAAACCCAGGCATTCTTGTCTGACAAGGCCCAGAAACGTGACAGCAAGCAGAAGCCAGATTCCAAAATCATTTGATATAAATAGGTCTGGTACACTTTGCTAACGGACGACTGATTGACTGTTCGCATTGTGTTTGAATGTTTGAACTTAGGACTGCCACGCACCGGGCCACATAGGTGTTGACATGTTCGGTAAGTATCAGCTGACACATGTCACCTAACAAGCCACAGAGGCATGTTGGGTGAGGTGAACTATCTGAAATTGGCCGGGAAATGGAATCAGACTAGTTTTGTCGAATTCAAGACCACAGTGTACTGCACCTCATGGGTGAAGTGAATTATGTAGAATAATCCGATGACATGAGCCCGGAAAGTGCATGGCAATTGAATCAAATTACAGAATAAAAGGTGCTTTACACCACCATATACGAAGCATGTCGTCGCACTTTTGGCCGAATTTCTATGATTCTTCCGATTTTTTTTATGCTTGATTCTTGATGCTATAGGATGCCCCATTGCGCTAGAGGAGGTTCACTGAAGCTACAGGAGGTCCCTTGATAATAAAGGAGGGCCCTTGATCCTATAGCAGGCCCCACTGATGCTATAGGAGGTTTCCTGCGTCATAGGAGGAACCTATAAATGGTAAGGTCCTTTTTATGCCATGGGAGACCACCCCAACACTTTCTGGTGCAGGTTCCTATTGGGCCGGGGAGACTCTCTAGAGGTAAGGAGGTCTCCCTTCTGAGGATTCCCCTTGGCCGATTTCTGACTACGTGCCTGCAGTCATTATGCGACAGTTATGGCATTTAATAAATTGAAATATAAAAAGAACGCAACAAAAAAATCCGGCAAAAATACCATGCATATTGACATTACTCAAGCAAACAGACAGGCGACATCTACTAAGATACATAAAATGGGCAGAGAACATTGCGTAAATACGAACCGGCGTATCGTCACTGGCAAACTGTGATTCCAATAACGCCTCATATATCTGCTTCGTCTTTGGCTTCTGACCTGGCATTAACGGCACTTTTATGCCAGCATGCACCAGTTATTTGCATTATCTAGAGCACGTCGTTGACTGAGTTTATTTGCATCGACGTTTTTCATATTCTGGGCTATATATAGGGCCTTGATCTGGATCAGAAAAATACTGCTGAATCAGTCTCTTTTGCATTCCAGAAGCAAAAACGTCAAAGGCCTATGCGCACGCGTTCCTCACTTACATAGCTCTGCGTCAAAAGCAACTTGTAGATATTGATCTAATACAAAAATGTAACAGCACATATCCCACTGCAACATGGTCTAAGCAATAAAGAATTTACTTACTCGGAATTTGGCACTAAGACTGGTTTACTTCTGGCAGCATTTCACGATAAATCTTTCAAACCCAAGCAAGCGAACAAGCACGAGTGCGTTTAGAAATCCAATTTACCTCCACCTACAGGACTGCGTTTAGCTGTTCTCTGTGCTCACCCCCTCATTCTGTCTGAATAATAAATAAGAACAGGAGTTATTTCTGTGTATGTGTATTTATTTATGTCTGTCCAGCTGTCTGTATTTTTCCCGGTAATGTAGTGGAATTTCACACACACACCTCCGTTCGTGCAGCGACCAGATTTTGGAAAACGCTGATGGTAATCTATTGTGCTGTTATCGCGGGGCGACCCGATTTTTGTACTTGGCCATTTTTCCCCAAGTGGCGTCCAATGGCAGTGGTGTCACTAGGCCCCGATCGTCCGGTTGTCCGAGTGTTTTTAGAAACCGCTCGATGTGGCGGCAAGAAATTTTGCACACACCTCCGCTGATCTGTGGATCGGGTTTTGAAGCATTTCCGCAGAGATCCGTCGCACTGTCACTCCAGGACGAAGTCATATCTGCACCACTGCCGCCGTCTTTCTGGACGTCATCGTCCAGCACTGGGAAAACTACGAAGCATCGCACTTTTACAGGGCCACCCTGCCGGCGAAGATATCGTATTCGATAAGTTGCTCCTACAGCGTATAGGCACGTATACACATTTAGAGTTTTTAATTCATCATTACATTTTTAAGGCAGTTTTAAAAGCGCAGCGAAGTCCGGATTAACGGATTCTGTATTGCTCACAAGTGCCGTGAAACAGAACTGTCGTAAATAACGCCGAACATATCAAAGAGAGAACAGTACAACAGCGCTTACCCGGGGCATCGGCGTGTATTCTTTTGTGAGAGCTCTGTCCCCCATGTTGCTTTCCCCTCAATATTTCCGGTCGGTTTTGAAGGGGAATGGCCGATAATAACGAAAAGGACAGCCGCAATAGATAAGAGACAGGCAGAATGTAAAGAACAAAACCTAAAGTGATGTATCTGTCTATCGTTCTACCCTCTGTCTATCTGTCTATATCTAGGTGTAAATATATACACCTGGATATATGCGCATGAGGGTATATGTATTTCTTATAAACAGTAACAAAAACTTCCAAATTTCCGTTCGTCAAAATAAAGTGGGCTAAATCCGTTGAGAGGCCGATCTTTGCGGGAACGGTTAGGCTGTCGGGCTCTCGGCTGACCCCCGCCCCCCTCAGTCATTCACAGAAATCGACGTCCGTGGTGTTTGTGATGAATTAAAGACCGGGAACAGTTCCAGACAGGGGCGCAGCCAGGATTTTCTTAAGGGGAGGGCCGGGATTCAGTGTGAACTGAAATGCTACCAAACCCCCTTCCGGGAAGACGACGTGCAATGGTTTTCACAAAAAATACGAACCTGGGGGGGGGGGGGCAGCCCTCGGACGCCTTGGCTGCGCCTGTGATTCCAGAAATGCAAAACAGGAAGGCCGCAAAATACTTTTAAAACAATGAAAGATTTAGAAATATGTCACCAGAACCATGGAAGAGGCTAATGAAGCCAAAGAATCTGCAACGGGCAAGGAAAAGTAGAGCGGTAATGAGATACCGTCACTAAAACCAACACAATAAAATGACGCACTTTATGGCAGCGAGGCGCCGGTATTTGCTGTCCAACGGCTCCAAGGAAAGATAGCTAGATCTAGACTGCTTATGGGATGGTCAGATCCTTCCGATTTTTCTCCGGAATTAACCAGAGTCAAAAGCGTTCATGGAAAACGGAGCGTTAACGTGGAAGAAAAATCAGGACTCAGTCCCATTTATCTTCAACCAAGAATATTTTGAAACAAAAACGAAGACACATTGGTCACAGGCCGGCTGCAATGGTACTGCACACGTGTGCGGTACCATTGTCTTAAAACGACATGGCACGGGAGGTCGCCGGAGGCAGGTGGTTCCAGGCCACTGAAGCTCGGTAGAAGAGTCGTTGAGTCGCCGCCAGCCGCACACGAGGCTGGTGTATAGCAACTGTGCCAGCAACAACCGCGAGGTTGCGGAAGCAGCAGACCTGGGTACGTTTGGGGAAACAGAGCACGTGCGGCAGGCGGCCACGTGGTGAAGTGCAAAACATTATGAACCTTCAAGCGATCACGCTTTTTGACCAGGTTCGCCGCCCAGCTCCACCCCAGAACTTCTAGAGCAGGGTTAATGTGGTCCCCGCGTCACGTCCCGGTCACCAATCTCGTACCAAAGTTCACCACCCTGTGCACTCTGCTCAGTTGGCAACCAGCGGCTCCTCCTCACACAGTGATACAATAGAGAATATGAGGGAAGACGTGGGCGTGGACGAAGAGCTCCATGACGTCAGGAATAAACTAGAAACCAATTAAGAATAGTGAAACAAGGATGCCATGGCAACACCGAACAGTGGTGGATATATGGTTTTTCCAAGCAAGATGTTCGCCAATGATTACACCAAGTAACTTTACAGTCTTTTTTGGAATCATGGCAAAACTTAAAATGAGGATGTGAACATTTTTCCTCTTTTTATATGGAGGTTCTGGTGCCCACAAGCAAGAAGTCCGTATTTCTTGGGCTTATTTTTAGACCGCTGGACCGAAATCTGCCTTTAGCGCACGAAATGGAATCCCTGACTCGGGTCTTGAGCCACGACAGACTGTGGATGTCATGTGCAACGTGGTCGAGAAGCTGGGTGTCATCGGCATAGGAGATGAGTCAGCCATAAGAAAGGAAACTGAATGAGTCGTTGATAGAGATTAGAATGGGATTGGGCCTACGATGAATCCCTGAGCAACTCCATGGGACAAGGGTAAGGCAGCCGAGCCACCAGTGACCACCTACCTCTGGTTTTCGGGCAGAAGTTCGTCGGACTAAAGTTCGTAGGGCAATGGTTCGTTGGGTAATAGCTCGTAAGGGAAAAAGTTCGTCGGACAAAAATTCGTGTGGGGAAAAAGTTCGTCTCGAGAAAATCTGAATGGACAAAGTTTGTCTAGGACAAAAGATCGTCTACGACAAAAAGTTCGGGTGAGACAAAAGTTTGTCTAGAGCGAAAGGTTAGGTTAGGTTAGGTTAGGTCAGGTTCGGCTAGGTTGTTGTTTTAGGTCCGTTCCTTTTCCGATACGAACCTCAAGTTTACGAAGCGTCAATTACGAACCTTTTTACTTACGAACCCTTGGTTACAAACCTTTTTCCTTACGGACGTGTTCTCTTAGAACCCTTTTCCTGCCAGTCTTTTTCACGCAAACCTTTAGCAATACAGACATTTTCCATTAGCGAGACGAATTTGTTCAAGACGAACTTTTGCCTGTAAAGAACTCTTGTTCTAGACAGACAAAACTTGACAAAAACAAAAAAAAAACAAGCAAACTTGTCCTAAATAAGCTTGTCCAGAGGAAGCTTGTTCTAGACAAACAAACTAGAACAAACTTGTTCTGGATAAAAAGGCAAAAAAAAACAGGAAAACAAGAAAACTAGAAAACTAGGAAAACAAACAAGCTACACAAGCAAAAGAGTGCATGACGAACTTTTGTCCTAAACAAACTTTTACTCCACACAAGTTTGTGCGTTATACGAACTTTTGTCCTAGACGAACTTCTGCGAAAATATTTTTTTTCCCAGACAAGCGTTTGCCCTAGACGAACTTTTGCCTTAGATGAACTTCTGCAAGACGAACTTTTGCCCGAGATGAACTTTTATCCTCGACGAACTTTTACCCTCGGCGAACTTTTGCCCTACACGAACCTATTCACGAAGAACTTTTGCACGGCAAACTTTTGTCCTGGCCGAGCTTTGGTCCTAGACGAACTTTTACACGACGAACTGCGGCACAACCAGCCGGCCGACACAACGGTCGGCACGACGAACTTTTGTCCGACGAACTTTTGTCTGACGAACTTTTGTGATGCGAACTTTCGCCCTAAAATCCCTGCATCTGGTTATTTAGGTAACTGGAGAACCAGTCCAAGTCAGCCCCGCACCACTCAAGGTTGTTCAGGACACTGTTGATCGACACTGTCAAAGGCCTGGCTCAGGTCCATTGTCGTAAGAGACACGACGTGATAGGCATCAATGATTTTTGCTAACCATTCGACCACGTCGTTGCTAACCACAGCGTCCTCCGTACAGTGACTGGGTCGGTAGGCATACTGAGACGGTGACAATACATGCTACGAAGTACCTACACAGACAGTTGGGTACACACAACTTTTTCTGTAAGTTTGACATCACTGGCTTGAGAGATGATGGAAAGTTGTGGAATCGGATCTGTCACCTGACATGCACACTGGCGCGACAGAAAGCAGTTTTTCAGGTGTCAGGAAAAGTTTGTCTTGTGATCGAGCAAATAACTATGTTCAGAATGTGTGAGCCGATAACAGGAAAACAGTTCCTCATAGCAAACAGAAGAATACCGTCAATATCAGTGGCCTTGGTCTGACTCAGGCGCGCGACAGCCGCGGATAGCTCCGGCAGCGTCACGGGGCGTAGGGTGAGCGCTGCCACACAGACACGGTGGGGTCAAGGCCCAGCAGGAAGCGCCGCCGTCCCAGCAGGCACTGCCGATGCCTCGGCCGCGACCACAACGGCGAACGGTGCATTTAAGTCATCCGCGCGGCCGGCTTAGTCCACAGCGGCTAGTTTCCGTGCGGGCTGCAGGCTGAACCGATTGAGACGGTCCCAGAAATTCGCCCGTCACTCAGAAGGCCATGGCACAGGAACGAGCTCCGCGCAGTGGCTGTCGCGGTCCCGGCACTGCTGATAAGCACGGCGTTACTCAGGGGTGTACGCTCCAAGGTCTTCTGGGCTTCAGTTCCTTCTTCCATTGGAGCTGTTTCTTCCGAATTGCGTTGCAGCCACGGGCAGCTCGGTCGACGAGAGGTCGCCAAGATGAATGGACAGTGTATGTCGACCGTCAGATATGTGTATGTCGACCGTCAGATATGTAGATAAATGGCATATACACATAATGAACGAGGCAATTTCATCCGTTGCTTAACACCATAAAATTTGGTTTGACTGCAGGACTAGGACGCATATTTGGTAGTGCCTTAGGCCACAATCACAGGTGATGATAATGCGCAAGGGTGTGACAGTTTTCAAAAGCACAAATATGAGTATATTAAATTATTTACCATTCTGACTCAGTCTGGACCGAGAAAAAAATCAGCTTACCCTCCAGTACGCTGACAAAAAAGCGTTTTCGGCTGAGCTTCGAAGGACGCATGCAATGATTTCAGTGATTGCAATGCATAATTTCAAAAACCCGTTTCGCAACGTAGGTCAGTTTTTTAGTTCGTGAGGCAGACATCACAGTCGGTTATTAACCGTTTCAACATAACCATTGCTTTCAGCTATCTCAGTTCATTTAAGCGCGTTTTCGCCAGTTAAAGTTGCGAAATTTAACTCGAAAGTTTCGTTTCGGTAAGCTTTGTGTGAACTCATCACCTTGGTTTGCTTCGATTGTACCTCAGTTTCGTTCCGGTATCAGTCCTCGCTTCTGATCCGATACTTGGCCAAATCAGCTTCCTTCCAACCTTCTGACTCTCCCATCCATTGTATTCAAATCAGTATTTTACTTTCAGTTCCTCAGTTTATGGTATTTGGTGTGATTATTATCTCCCAAGAAACTCAGACATCTATAATGTGGTTTGAAAAAATCGTACTCCTTAGTCCCACGAAGTTCCTACTCATCTCCCATTCACATTATTCCCAGTCCGCTCTGAATTTTGGTCCCCCGTCGCTCCTAGTCCGCCGTGGTCTACAGTCTCCGCGCGTCGAGGGTACAGCGCTCGCCGCTCGGACCGCGTCACCCCGCTCCGCTCCGAGCTTGCGGCTGGCCGCCGCCGGCTTTCCCAGGCGCCATGTCCGGCCCGAGAGGCCCAGGAGGGCCGGGTAACCCGCCTACAGACAGAGGCAGCTGTCGGACAAAGCGGGGCCATTTTTACGGCGTCCGTGCTCTGCGGTTCGCTGACGGCGGCGACAGCGCCGGAACACGGCGGCCGGGTGCAGAGGAGCCAACGGCGGCCCGGAAACACGAGCCGCCGGGCCCCAGCGGACCGAGCCGATCGGCTGGTCGCTGAACAGGCGGCAGATAAAATCCTTCATGGAGCGAAGAAACTGGTTACTGGCGGCAGAATGGAGGAGAAGCAAGGTATTTGGGTGTCGTTTTGTGAGCTGCACTGCTGTGGTAGCTTTGCACGACCATGCGGGGTGGAAAAGAGATAAAAGGCACGCTGTTACACCAAAGCGCTGTCTCACACGTCAAAACTTTTGATAGGGACAAGATGTGACTGTCACGTTTAGGCGACGTCTCTGACGTGTCTGCAAATTTAAGCCGGTCATTAAGACTTGAAAAGGCTAATCGTTTTCTGCTGCTTGTATCAGAGAGATCGCGCCAAACAACATCCAGTAATATTTTTAGTTTGGACGCTCTTTGCAGCTGAGCCCACGCCAGCTATATGTTTTCTAGGCCAAGGGATGCTTCATTTGTGGACACAGCGGGCTAGGCACCGACGTTTTTTTTTACAAAGGACAGGGAAAGGTGAGGTTTGGGCTTAAGGTGAGGCGAGGAAAGAAAAGGTTTGGGGTTAAGGTGTGCCAACAACGAGGTAGGGAAACAAAACAAGTACGAGTTCTTCATGGGAGGATCCAGGCAACCATGACTGGAAGGCCCATTTTATTTAGGACAGCAATGAATTCGGTGGATGTGTACCTACTAAGAGCTTTTATAACAATGGATACCATGCGCCAAATGTGTCCTTTGTTTTTAGCCCTATTCTCATGACGTGGATTTCATTTGAAATCCACGTCACGAGAAGACATTTGGCTGCACCCTGAAACCTGCCGATCTATAGCCACTGATTTCGACAAAACTGGACGTGAACGAAAGCTGGTAATCTGCAAACATCTTTTCATATGCTGCAAAAGCGGCAAACAGCATCAGAAGCATCTTCAGAAAAGGAAACAAAAAAGAGGCAAAGGGTTTATTTTTGTCCTCTGCCGCTGCAAGCACTTACTTTGACTCCCATATCAAGTCTGTTGGCCTTTAGTCAGTCTCAAGACATGACTGGAAGCAATTTTTGGATCACTGACCGATTCAAGGAGTGAAACACAGGGATCAGTTATCTACAAACTTTTGGATTATTTGCCAGTCAGTTTTGCCCGAATGGCTATGCCAATTTCAATGCCTTTACGTGAGGAAGATGGTAAAAAAATATTTAGGCACCATTGGCGGGTCCACGAAGCCAACATAAGGGGCCATTGTAACGTACTGAAAGTGACAATGGCGTATTCGTGAGACGAAACCATAGCTTCCTGTTTTTTTTCCAAAAATCCAGTTCAATCATCAAACATCAAGAAGTTTCGTGAAAAGTACCGAAAAATCTTGATTCCGGGGCAAAGTAATTCCCGCGATGTTCGTTTCCTTACGACCATGTCGTCACAGCAAACACACTCGCGTAGCAGTTTGTCGGCACTGCGAAAAGACCGACCTCTGTGTGATGTAAAGACGCGAACCGGACCAGCATCAGTCACCGCGACGAGGTGGCTCAGACCAGCGCGACGCCGTGACGTCAGTCGCCGGCCCTCCCGCTCGGCTGCCTGGTGCCGCTGCAGACGGGCGCGCTCACCGCTGCAGGGAGGCCGGTCGGCCGCCCAGTGTACCCGCCGACCCGCTGCGGCCCGATCTCAGTCAGCTGCCGCGGACCCGTGGTGGCGGCTGCAGTGCTGCTCGCACGGCTCCATGGCGCGGCGACGGACCGATGGATGACGTGGACCAGACCATCAGATTTGTGCTAGATTCTGTCGGAATCAGAATCAACTCCGGGATCGATTCCGTCCCGGCCGGCGTCAGAATCGAAAGCGTTTCAGCTGATACTGCAGGAATCAGAATGTGAGTTGAATCACAAAGTTGTCTACGGAACCAGAACTGGGATCGACTTCGATGACAAAGTCATTCTCCAAAGCTGCAGTCCAGAGCAGCAGCTTTGGAAACCTCCAAAGAATGGCCCGATTTCTTTTTCTCAAAAATGGTATCAAGTCCTCTTCACAACTCCACAGATAAGACATTTAGGCACACTATATTTCTTTATTTAGGAAATAGAGTTAATAAAAGCCGATTCGGTACAATAAAATCTCATTAAATTGTGGGACATGGCCAAACAGCGCATACTGGCGGCGATTAGATCCTGATATTCTGCCGCTCATACCGACCGCACATATCCTACGGACATAGGACTTATGGCAAACCAGTGATTATAAGCGAGTGACTATATATCATTTCTGAGACGATTCATTTAATAAACGTAAATTACAATAGCCATTGATGAGCAATTTAGCTCCGGGTATTAACGATGTACGGCAACAGTACCTACCTACCTATGTAAAGTGTACTAGAATAATAAAATTGATTTTCGATTGAAAACTACTTTAATTAATTGGACTATCCATAAGACTTGTTCCCCTTCCTGCAACACAACTGCTTCATCTGTACCACGATCCTCACCCATCGCGCCCAGGCGGATGCGTCACGGCAGTCGAAAACAACTTGCCATCGAAAACAATACGGTACTGGGCAGCACAGCTCAGACGGAGAAAATGAGAGGCCATGAAGCCTCAGCAGCTAGCGCGCTCTGCAACGAGCGTCATCATCGAAGGGAAGGAATATGGGTTTCACAGTCGGAAGTTGTCATGCGAAGCTAGCCAGTGCTTGTCTAAAAGTGGTGACGACATGGTTGTAGGCAAATTGCCTCCAGTGCCTCGTCAACACTGCCGTCATCCATTATGCTTGCACAATAGACAGACCAAAAACGTGCATTAACAGCGCTCTCGCCTAGATCCATTAGAGACGGTGCCACAGCAAGTGGAACCACAACAGGCGGGATCAAAAGAGGCAATAGCATCTTCGTTCAGTTCAGCCATCTCGCCAGAGAGGGATATTACCGATGCTGGTGTCGCTCAAGGTCCGCCTTTTTTGGATGAAACGCCATGGAGAACTGGTAAGTGAACAGCTGTCATGACATCGTTTTCTGAGACACCTCACTTCGATGTTTGTCAATCATTTCACTCTTAAGAGTTACTGGGGCTTGTTTTAACAGCTTATGCAATATTGCTTTTACTTAGACGATGACAACTGGTATACTGGTATCTCAAGTGCTGCACGCGGTTTGACGGCGACCCACCTGGACCGCCGTTCCAGGGATGCCATAGAGCTCAGACTCGAAACCTTCAGCCTGAAACGATGTACATGTGTTGGAATAGGTGGTAATGTTAAATGCATTGTGGCAAGACGTAGCCTCTGGAGGACCTCATAAAATCATTTCTTACTGCTGTCGACCTACATTATTATGATTATTGAGATCAGATGGCTAGGGACAAACTTAAACAGCCTTTTCAGCAGCTATGCAGGGAACACAGAGGCTTCATGAGTTTGTGTCTGTCAGCAAGAGCAATGTCACGAGCTGTCGTGCGGAAAGCCCGTAAAAATGTGTCATGAGAAATGTGTAGGCTCGTGACAAACTACCCTAACGCCGATCACACATCACTGGTGCTCGTTGCGTGTTACTGTTTTGTCCGTGACTGGCAAGCAAAAAAGTGCTGAAGGAATAGCCCATTTATGTTCCAGAGCTTTCAGAGGCGGAGTTTCCTATCTCTTTGGATGGGCTCAAGCCCTACTGATTCTCCTTTGAGCTCCCAGTCCTATGCTGAGCCAACCCATTCGGGATGAGCAACCCATAACTTTTTTTAACTGTTTCAGAACGATTTATCATAAAAGATGCTTGAATGTTAAATCTCCATAAAGCTCCCAAGCAGGGGTGCACACACGCTTTTCCCTTCCCCCTTCGCACTGCTTTCCCTTCGTAAGGGAAGGGGGAGGGGCGTAGTCTCATTTTGGGCATGGATGGAGAATTGTTTGGAAAGTTGGCGTGGCGTCGCCCACCGGATTTCAGCCACTTCATTCCGATTTTGGTGAAAATAACTTCAAAAAATTATGTTTTTCTGCCAGTTACAGGTTTACATCGCAGTGCTGTGTTAACCAGCATTGAAGAGTGCGGTGAACTAAACGGTACACATTGCACACCCTTCGCATATTGTGTAGCGCGCCTGCACGGGGGCCGCTGCGCTTAACGCCAGTGACTGAAAAAGGCTCACATTTTCGACAACCTTCCCGCCGATGCGAGGAGCGTCCAGTGAGACTAGTCTCAAGTGTGTGGCTTCACTTGAAAGACCCAGCTAGTTCGGGCCTCATTGGCCTTTTGGGACAGAAACACCCTGAAAGGCAAAAAAGACCCTGAAAAGACTGCATTGTTCCACAGTGCCATTGTTCCATTCCTCCTTTAATAAACACGACGAATTTCTGATCAGGAGGTAACCATCCAGTGTGCGCGAGCATAGTTCATGTGAGAATGTGAAACAACTTCGTAATGTCTTCGGTCATGTCAGTGACCACCTTTTATTGGCATAAAACATGTGCATTTGTAAAATCGTTCGCGCTGAAATTGTTAACGTTCGCATTGGAATGTCTCTGAATATCACTCGCCCTTGAGGGGGGGGGGCGTCATCCGGCCCCGTCCCCCTTCTGCTATCTCGACAGATTTAAATGCGAGAAAGACAATATTGGCATGGTTGATGGGTGCTACCAGTAACTATTTTGTGCGTAATTTTAGTGACCTTAGGTCGCTTTTTATCGGGGTCAAATTAGATCAAAAGTCCTTAAATTTATGTTTTTTCCGTTTTGTGGCCTTTTCTCTAATCAATGTTCATATTTCTTGGGAGACATAATGTAGGTATACATTACAAACATGCTTGATACAATTAACTATTTACTGACAACCGAGAGTTCGAGCTGGATTTGGCTCGGTGACCTAGCATACCCTTGACCTAGATTGACCTAAAAGACTTGCATGGCGTTTAAATTCACGTGTATACCATTATATGTAAGACAGGCAGCCATCACTACCAACATAAAGGTAGCCCTTGGGAATATTCTCAGCACGCCTAACCGTTGATTCGAACGTGCCATTTCGCCCGATACTTTTGACTTTATAGGTCAGTAACTTCAAAATGTTTCGACATATTTCAAACTTGTTTTTGTTCCTAAGCAACACGTAACTCGATTATTAGAAGGTAGACAAAAAACCTGGCCTTTAGGTGTCCTCCTTTGAAAGTCACTCATAAAAAACCGGAGGGAAGGGCCAAGCCAAAAAAAGAGGGGGGAAGATTTTGCCCCTCCCGTCCAGTTAGCGTGTGAAGTTGTCTCGGCTCTTGTGGATTTTTTTCAGATTGAAAACAAAATAGACCGGGAAAAACAAGCTGGTGCAATTATAATTTTCTCACCTAAAGAATAGTTGTCTGACATATGCTGGTGACCATAAGCTGAATGCAGTGAACTGAATGTACACATTACAACTACCAGCCTGAGCCTCAAGCTGTATCGACGCATAGCGGCACCCATAAAACCAAACCACGTCCATTTCGTGCCACAGGTGGCGGGCTTTTAGCTGATCACTGGCGTGCGGTGACCTCGTCGACTGGAGCGCGATTCGTGCTGGTAGTTACGTCCGTATGGTGCATCTGTTTCAGGCTTTGTAGAAGAACACGTATGGAACTCTAATGAAAATAGTGCGCGGTGTCTGCAATGCATGAATGCATGTTGTTGTAGATCAAGTATAGGTCACATGTATAGGTTGTAAGGATATGTGAACTTTTCCAGATTGATGGGAAGTGATACACTGTGTGTCATGCATTCATCGAAGTGGAATCGCATATCATTTAGTATTGCTCTTGGAAAATGAAAACAGTACAGTCAATTACAGTTTTAGGTACCGAACCCCTTGATGACCCCCCCCGTGGCACAATCTGACTTCACCTGTGGCAATTCTAATGCAGATACGGGCTTATGTTGGTCATTGAAAATTGTCAAGCATCGAATAATTTGTTGGAAAACCAACAAAGAGCATCCTCCATCAAAGTTGCCAAAAATTTCCCGAGATTAGGGGCCATATCCCAAAATCCCTAGGTTCCGTTCGATTTCCCACGATCTTGGCAAATTCCCCAAGGTGTAATAACGCTGTGCTGTACTGAATACTGATATGACTAAGATATTTCCCCCAGTGTTATTATATAATCATCCACCTGCCCCTGGTGCCATGGGTGAGGGTTTGCAGTGCAACACAAACACTGCACATGAAACATGTCACGGATAAACATATATTCTTTGGGGATAGCAATGATCTCCACAATTTCAGAAAACGTATACTTGCCATTTGACAGAATAGCTACGAATTAACGAAAGGAGCTTAAATCAAGAAATCCTTGTGACATCTATATATATTACTTTGCAACTGCACACACATGCTATCTAAAGACACACGTGTTACCTAGTACTCTGATTACGGCCTGTTGATACTATCTCTAGGGGTATGCAAAAATGGCAGTCACTGCGTGTGCTTGTCCAATGAATGAGTCAGGGTTGTCAAAAACTAGTTTGTGCTATGTCAGTGATATTAAACGGTATAGACCATTTGCTGAAAAATGCTAACAGTGGAACAAGAGACCATCTTGGGGTTTATACCTCCGGGACTCGGAGAACCGCAAGGTCCTGGTCCTGGATCAGCCCCGTGATGGTCTTCTTCACATGGTCGGAAGTTTGTGTTTTTTTTTGGCTTTTTGGCAACACTGGTATAAACCAAATAGGCAAGTATTCCCTTCGTAGCTACTGATTAAAAAAAAGACGCGAAAGAAAAATTTTGACGAAACATATCGGTACTGAAAATTGATTACGAAAACCCGTTATTAACCAAAGGTGCGAAATCGTTTAGAAAAAAACGGGAAGCATTTATGAAATTTTGTTCCTATAATCGATCCAAATCTACTTTTCGGATCCACCCCTGAGCCCCCAGTCGTTTTCATGGAACTCCAAACCCTGAAAGTTTTGTTTCTTTCTGCATGTGCTCTAGACTATGTTTGCTACATTTGTTTCCATGTTGAGTGGCACCACAAAACATAGCAAAATGTCTTGGTGTGCGATTGACCAGCTGGGTATTTAACATGACTAGAGTTCAGAATTCCTTTGTAACTTGTGGGAAATTCAGCCTAGATCACATTGTCCGATGTCAGTTACCGTAACACGGCAAGGCGAGGCAGTATCAGCGGACGGATACAGACTTCACCACTTCTTTCACCGACATGCTGATATTTATAGCTCAGTGCAGCGTTAATGCCCGCCATTTTTATCCCTGGTTATGATAACCAATACCTGGGATCGCATTTTAGGATTCGTTAACTCTGACCATAGTTGATGGCCACTTTAAAAAAATTGGCCTGAAGACTAGGTCGCGAGGTCAAACGCATGAAAATATATACATATTTTTCAAAATAAAAACAAAGTGTACAGAACAGTAAAAATCCATTTTGACTACAGCAACATGGTTTTTGCGCAAACTGATCGTTTTTTAGATATAGAGCAATATATTGCCGCATTTCCACTCAAATCCCAATCACTCGGAAAATTCTGAGCGCCGTGTCTCCTAAATCCATGCTTAGATCGAGCGGATAGTCGAAAGTGCAAAATGTGGGTGAAAGATAACCCCTAAGACCAGTTTTTAAACGAAATCGGTGACTAAGGTGAGTATATTTGGGAAGATGCCTATTCGACTTGTCCCGTAACGCCCCAACGGTGAAGCTATCTCACGCGGAATGCAGGCGATTCGTTCTCTGTGAAACGGCTTTTGTGTTTTGGCGGCGTTGTAGTATATGACGTAATGTGTTGCCACCCCTGCAGTAATGTTTGCCGAAAGAAGGCATGAGACATTCATTTATACGGTCTTCATGGCAGGTATCTCCATGCATCAAAACAGGACTTGGGGGAAAAAGGCATTAGACATCGCCCTTGGGCCTGCTATCAGCCATGCCATTATTATTATGATTCTCTATAAGTTTGATCCGAACTTCTCCGAAATGGACGACAAAAAGACAAAAAGGCTTTTTGATCAGAGTTTATACTAAGCATTGCTTGTTGTGTAGACCCTTGATCCCGCCGCCCTGTAGCACGACATTACTGCTACTTCAATACCGCTAACGGCATTACTGCTCCGACAGTACTGCAAATGAAATAACTGCTAACGACGTCACTGCTAACGACAGAAGTGCTACACGACACTACTGCTAACGACAGTACTGTTACACGACACCACTGCTAACGACAGCACAACTTCACGGCACTGCTACTGACAGGACGGTCGGTAGTACTGTCGTGTGGCAGTAATGTCGTCTAGCAGTACTGGCAGAAGCAGTGACGTGGAACCCCGCCGCCCACGTGAACCCAACGATTTATCTTGCTGTGAAACTCGTTTTTGGGATAAAGGGTAACTTCCTAAAGCGTGCTACTGCTTTGAGTGGTGAAGTAAGCGATATTTCCTGGAGTGGTTTTTACAGTGGACCACTGGCATGCTTCATCGGCCAGTGCTATCTTAAGAGCTTTCGTCAACAAACACTCGCGCTGAGACTCCTGAATCTTTCGAAGGCTCGTCTGCTGCGTTGGCTTCTGACTCACGTACTGCACACTTTGTTTTGCTTAGTGTCAACCTTTTGCGGTCTTTACCGAAAGCACGATTAACATTTTTTGCCAGACGTCTAGTTGATTTTTCTTCTTTCGACACGTTGCTTTTATAAGGACCTACGTCACTAGATGCCATCCGTGACATCAAAAGGTGGGCTGTAGCTGTCGGAGCCAGTCGGAAGGAGGAGCAGCGTCAGGCGGAGGAGGACAGAGGACCGCACAGACGGTCGCAGGAAGATAATGCGAGCAGACAGGTAGGCGAGGACAGGTGGCACACCGCGCAACGCCTGGGGTAGACGAGCTAAGTTTTGGTCGGCGCTTTGGCTCAGTAAATGGTCTAAAAGGTCGTCAGTCATTCGCCTTACGTGACATTCTTCCCTATTGTGCTGTAGCATCCAGGCAGCATAGACACAGAAAGTTCCCCCTACCTTTAGAAGCCGCTCAGCGTGGACATGCGTAGTTCACAGACATACTTTCTTTGAGGCGGAAAGATCAGAAGAAATGGACATGATGGCTTGCACACTTTCAATTAGACACTGGATAATCCAGGTTATCAAATATGTCCATGAATAACGCCGTTTTATCGAGCACTCCTCGGTTCCGGGGATGGCGGAAGCTTAGGATATGAGATGCGTCCGATACTTTATCACTGCATGTTTGTCTTGTTCACTTTGCATTGTCCTTGCCGAGTGGGGTTCGGGTACCACACATTTACAGCTTGTCGTCGCTTACTCGTTTGTTATTTCAAGAGAGTTTAGGACCCGAACATGACACGTGACTGATCTATCACATGTAGCGGACGTGTTCCAGTTCGAAATCTTCATCACGAGTCTCCGGCGGGGGACAGTTTACCTGGAGGCGGACGGTGCCGGGCTGTGCTGTGACACGAGTCGACGGTGGCGGCCGGCGGACCGGTGGCGTTTCCCGCTCGGGTCGCGATGTTGTCCGGATTGTCGCCGGCCGCTGCTGCAGCCGGCGGAGATGTTGTCGATTGCAGCCTTCGGCCGGCTGCCGGACAGATATGCTTAAGCTGCAGCCTGTGTGCAAGACCAACGAAGCCCCTGGTCGCCCCCACTGGTCTGACCGGTACGCAGCACGTATGGCGGATAGGATAGTGGCTTTGCCAGCTCTGTGTGCCGTTGCATGACAAAATTTCCTCACAGTACTCATGACCTTGTCATCCTCAAAACGTTTCTAAGCCCGTGCAGGTTTGAGCAGTATTGAAGCTGTTGGAAGCTTTGTAGTAAGCTGCGTTCACACACTGCAGACAAAATGAGCACTGTGTTTCCTGTATGCATGTTGGCTGGAAGCATGCCATTACTTGCTTTACGCGCCACCGCCCCTTAAAACATTTAGCCCTGTGCCATTCAGGCCCATGGACATGAACTTTCCATTTGGCCAACCATCAAGATGCGGAACAAGACGACCATGATGGGTTATGGATGCTTTTTAGTAAACACACAATCTGCTGCTGACGAAATTCCTCTAAAAATTCATTTATACAGCATGAACACAATCTTTACGATGTAGAAAACAACAGCGTTGTTCGCAAGAAGAGCACCGCGAATATGCAGTGATACCAGCTTCAGTGATAATGTCACCCTACCAGCGACTGAGAAGCGCTATACATGCAAAAGATATGCAGTTCATTTGGCGTGCTGCATACATACATGCATTTTCAGATGCAGATTCTCTACTGCTCCCAGCACATGTGAAGATGTGCTCGGAAGCCTTTCTTTACATCAAAACATGGTCATAATGCAATAGGCCCGACATGCACGTTGGGTGTTTTGAGTTGTACATAGACTTCTTGTCTCAGGCAGGTGTCTTCAGAGACGGTCATGTGTGAATATGTGAATATTAAGAGCCAAATTGTGAATATTGTATGGCAGGTAAGACCATCTGGAAGGACACACGCTTCATATCTGATTGATGAACAATTTTGCGCCGTAAATCCTGAATTGCTGACATGTTTTTGCTAGCATCCAGATATGTCCGGATCTGTAATAGTATACAATGTTTATGCTATATGTCAAACGAACAATAGGAAACTGCAAACTGCTGGTTTATATTTGCACCAAAATACAGGCATTAGCTTCCGCTTTTAGCTTCCTGCTCTGTCTGATCTTTCCCTGCTTCTCGACGCTAACTCTGCTATGGCTCCCAGTTTTTGGAACGCCACTGGCCATCGCTGCGTGACGGCCACCCGGCAATCTCGGCCAATTTGATCCGTGTCACGCACACCGAAATTGCACGCGGTCGGACCGAGGGACAAAGAAACGCGGCGTAACGTGGCGGGTCCGGCCGACACGTTCCCAGAACGCGTAACTGAGACGGCCACCGGCTCATGCCCGACTGTGCCATTACCGCACGCTGTTTACTGAAGCATTTCCTGACAGCGACTCACCCGAGGCGGCCGCTTCTCCGAAAACATTGACCACTACAGGCTGGCTCCGTGAATTTTGGCGGCTGCGACGCCGGGAAGGTTGTCGTAATTGAACCACAGATGCCGACTGTAGGTAACGTTAAACGAAACGGGTTTTTTAATGTGGAAGCGCACTTGAAAAGGTAATGCCGCACCGATCCACAGGAACAGAAAGGTACATATTATGCTCTGCTTGGATACAAAAGCAGCTAAGGCGGTTTGGTACCAGGCAGACTTCTTAATTCGTGCGTAACGCCTAACACTGCACGAAATCTATGGTATACGTGTAACGTTTCAAATAAAATGTGCCTAAAATTTCGTGAGTTGAAGGGTTGCATCAAACTTTATGGCCTGGTTTCCCATTAAATTTGGATTCCATAACTGAAACGTGTTTGCTTGCAATTAAATGAACAGCAAAAAATAAGAAAGTGCTGAAAACAGAGGGTGCTGAAGAGAGGGTCACTCAGCTGCAAAGCAATTTGACAAGAGCAAACCACGCCGTCTTTCATATCTGACATACTTATACGAAATTCGCTCGTTTTTTTGGGGGGAAGGAAGTCCCGATTGAGAATATGACTTCTTTCCGCTCAGTCATATTCTCATTTTCATGAGGTTCTAGAAGTTCTTTGAGTTTTTTCCATTCGACTCTTCAGACAAGACAATCCAAAGGAGTCAATGAACCCAACCTGTGGAGTGCAATTATTACGAGATGCTAACGCTAGGTGTCTCCAAAAGTTTCCACATTTATTTTTAAACCTTTTTTGAAATGGAGACTTAAAAACTAAATGCGAGTGAAAATATTTCTTATCAAGAATAATCAGAACAACGCAACATTCTTTAACCGAGAGAGGTTGATTTATGTATATATACATATATGCCTAAATGAGAGACTGGATGCTTCGGCGTTAGGCCACCTCCACTGGTATCATAAAAATGGCCCACCACCAAAATGTCGAGTTGTTAATTTTTGTGCGTAAAAACACCAAATCTAAATGATACAACATCAATAAATAGAAGAAAAATCGGCGTCTCTCGGCATAAAGAAGTTGATTTTTATTTCAGAATCACGAAAAAGATCCGATGCCGATTAGGGCCTTGGTTTATTTCATTAAGTTGTATATCCAGTATCATGTTATGTCACTATATCACGCACACTAGAAGCCTTGCCAAACCTGGTAAACATCATGTGCTCCAAATGGCCTCATTTCGGCTTGCGAGCTATGGTCGCCTGGACATAGCTCGAAAGACACAAAACAGCGTTTCTACAAGACCTTACGGATGCGCCGAATGCTATTTTTTTTAACAAAGCTCCTGGGTCTATCGACACTTTCGGGTGATTTCTTCGAAGCCATGTTTTTGTCTGCCCATATGAAAAGAGTCTTTTTTATTAACATTTACAATGGACCAGATCAAGCTATCTTTCAGACGTCCGAAGAGTTAGATCAAGCAATCCTTCCGGCTTCCGGAGGGTCAGACCTAGCGACCCTTGGGCGAATATAAAGAAAGGAAGGGCGGAAGACATCGAGTACGAGCTGTAAGAAAGCCCAAAAAGTCAAAGCAAGATTTCTCACAGCATCTGGGAATCTAAGGCACTTACAGTCTACAGCACTTGCATTTCAAGGGTTCGCCTATGGTCTCTGGGCGGATGTACTTTACCTGCAGGGGACATTGGTCTGATCTTCCCCGTTCCCTCCAATTGTCTTATGGAAAACGTCAAATGGACATTCAAGAATACTCGTCAAATGGCATTCAGGAATGCGACTTAGGAGGAATCGCCAAGGGATCCTAATGATCTCAGGAAATGGACCCAGAGGATTCGACGGAGCAGTGCTGAAACAATAAGCATCTGCGTCACTTTCGAGCAGCATCCATCCGGGAAACACTTGCGTGGAAGCCGAAAAGGGGGTCATCTGGAGCACGTGCTGCAGTGCAGTTACTGGTGACAGGAGTCAACATTGTCCAGCCCTCATTGTGCTTCTGTCAACATCTTTGCGTGCCATGCTTTGATCCGTTTTTTGCAATAACATTTTGACGCATAGAACATGACAATCGGCTAATGACATAGATTAAGCAGACATAAGATCATGTAATGCAGAAATATACGTCTAGGAGAAGGCAGCCAATAACTTAGATGAGGAATTAGTCGTGACACTAATCTAACGACCCGCGGGTGAATTGTGGACTTGAGATGCCCCTGTGTCTGGCATGGTCGGAAACAAGACGACTCCGGCCATGCATACTGTCGTGCCTTCTAAATATCACTCATACCAAAACAATGCTGCCGCGAGTGAGTATCACGCCACCATTCGATTCGTGACGTGATGGCCGCGAATGGCGGCTATCATGGATATTAACGATGACCCCTCGCTGTACGTAACGATGCTCAATTGCGCGACAGTCGTTGGTCAGCGGGAATGATGTTTACCTACCGATCCAACCCTTTTCTTCGCTGGTCAAGAGGAAACAGTGAAACGAAACGAACGTGAAACAAACGAATGAGTCTTCCTCACTTTGAACGTGAGTTTGTTATATTTGTTTGCTAGAAAATTCTGGTCACACAGTGACTTCATAATTAAAAGCAAGAGCACTGAAATCCTCTGAAAATAAAAAAAAAATGAATCCTCTAAAATCTCATCCGCCTGCGGTGGCATAACGAATCTTAGCATTCCGTCAATCGATATAGGCAATGTAGTCTGGACCCGAACTAAAACAAGGCGGAGGAAAAGGAATGAATAGAACAAAAGGAGGAGAAAAAGGCGAACTTCGAACTGGACCCTGATTTGCGCCGTGCGTCCGTCGGCGCTCCATGTAGCTACTGGCCACTGACCAAATGCCAGTGCAGTGACCATAAAAGCACGTTGGAAACTAAAAGATCAGAAGAAGACACCCGTGCACCTACATTTTGACGAAATAATTAGTATTTTCTGCATATGTGAATGGGCTTGAAGATGACGTTTGCATCCCCTCAGATTTTTGTCCTGTTCCGTCCCCGCCTAAGAGTGATAAGAAGCGAGGGAGTGGAAAATCACCGACGCAAGGAAACATGCGGCTGATTGCGCATTTTCCAACAAACAGTGAGACACGCACGGCGCTCAGAGCGGGTCGTGCGTTCTGATTTCTCACGGTGCATAGCGTGAAACGCATGGTCATACCGGGGAGAAGCCGACCGAAAACCAGGTCTTCCAGTTAGACGGACAATGAGGCATTTGTAGGCAATAGGGCGTATGCTGGACGCGTATGTAGAAGGCAAACGAGTTTTGTTCTCGCAACCGTACCAAAAACAATCACCTTCTCTCCACTCCTGCGCCCTTGCGTGCATATAGCCGTTTCTGACGGCACTGCCAACGTAGGTCACATGGCTCGTCCCTTAATCGCAGGCTGGAACGGCACAGGAGCACATTACGTATACCATTTATCTACTGTGCCTCAGTACAATCGTGGCACCCTGTGGATTCTGCCCGTATAGATTACGGGGCTCGTCGCTTTATCGCAGGCTGGAACTGCACAGGAGCACGTTACATATATCCACGGTTTGTCTACTGCACCTCGGGACTATTTTGACGTCCTGCAGCGCGATCGACCGGTCGTGCTGCAGAGCGATTGCTTCCGTTTACCTTCCGAAGGCACAACAGTCACTGTTTCCCGGGCAACCCGGCGTTACAGGATCCGGTCACAGACGTGGCCGGCTACCCACTGGCGATGAGGCGGCGCTGGGGTGAAGGTGATCAGGCTGGACTTCCTCGAGTGCGACCTTTTTCTGTTGCCGAGCAGCCAAAGCTCCAAATGACCACACACGTCCTCCTATGCCTTCTCCTTATTGACCTGTCAGTGGCAGACGCTAGGCAAAGACAACCTTTGGAGCAGTTTTTGCTTGATTTCATCGCCGTAAAGAGCGTCTCCTCCGTCGTGTTCCACCAGCGGGGGATCACAAATAGAGGTAACGTTGCCTCAGCGGCGTCATGACTGCCATGTTATGGAGCTGAGGCTGTGTTTCAGATTGACAATGCGGGTTGATCTTGAACTGCGTGGTGCTAATATTCACGGCGAGAAAATATGTAAACCAACAAGACGATACATGTTTGATATATCATCCATGACCATAAAAAATAAATTTACGCAGCTTATTTCAAATGACTTGGTTTACATGTCAAGTGACCTAGTCAGTTTAAGTCAGTGGATGATTTTGTGTTGCACTAGACGTTCTTAGGTCGGACGACACAATTTATGTTGCAGATCGAGCAGCAAGCCTTCAGTTGGACGTTCCGCTGATCCAAGAGATACAGCAGTGTACCGGCTCCTATTTCTCCGTGTTCAACACCTTAGCTGCATCTGGCGCTGTGGGAATGGTAATGTACTTCGTACTGCAGGGACGGCGGAAGCGGGAGAGGGCTGTGGGGAAGCTAATCCCCGTAATTGGGAAAATTTGACATTAGCCCTGTGGCGTTGCCTGAAAAGATAAGACTTCAAAATGGCTCTTGATCCCCTCCAACTGCGATAACGCTGTGGTGTATATATCTCGTTGAAATATAATATTGGAATGACCCCACTGAAATATAACAGTGAATAATATAGTCCATGGTTCTTGCCTTGCATTATCGCCATACATGACGCTGTATATATATATATATATATATATATATATATATAGATATACGTGTTTGTAAAGATGACCGCACATCTAGCTTTGATTAGCTTTTGGGTTCTCTCTTGACTTCAGGAGTTTCGTTTGATGGATCGTTGAAGATACGTATTATATCATCAATGAAAATCATTTAAATGTATTCATTTTGTTTCGTTTCGCCTTCTTTCACGCAATTTCAAAAAAATGTTCATTTGCAGCGAGGTAAGTGAATACAAGTTTTTGAATTGCATACGATTATCAAAATATGTGCTACGATTAGAGGTTCTTCTGAGTAAAAGTTTGCACGTGAAGCAAATGCTTACAACAACAGCTACAAAAACATTGATAAAAAAATAAAGGACATCCTTGACACATTTATGGAACAAGACCATCAGAAAGAACAGAGCAGTAGGCAACAGCACCACCCACAAACTGTTCTGCAAAAGCCAAATGAGTCCGGCGTACCGAGCAGACGAACGTGCGCTTAAAGAAATCAAAAGAAATGTGATTTCTTGAAATTAGAGAGAAAAGATGGGACTTATCATTTTCTATAAAAGCAAGAAATCAGCTAGCCCATCATGAGAAAGGAAAAAAAGAAGAATCATCCCCTGAAAGTGGCCGATATAGTATACAAATTGACATGCCGACATGACGACTGTAAGCTTCAAGCGAGTCAGGCATGCTACATCGATCACACGACAACCACTCCGCCAAGGAGACTGACATGCCATCTCCAGTCCGGTACACCACAGGCACACACCAAGACAAAGGTCCCGACAAGGCAAGACTTAGCTGACAGCACCGTGATCCTGGCCCCAACAGGGAACGCCTGCGAATTGTGGAAGGGTTCCTGGTTCGTCAGCAACGCCCGGCCCTAAACACGGAGCGAGACTGGCAAAGAATACCTGCCCCGTGCGATGCGTTCCCAGGACTACAACGCTGGCCTTTTCTTTCCATCCTAGTGAGATAAAGAAAACTTTTACTTAAAAGAGCCTTTAATCGCAGCCTATGTTTTGAGAAATGCATGTCACTCAACAACTTGCACTCACTGATCTCGCTGCAAATGAACATTATCTGGAAACATCTGAAGATGGGCGAAATGCATCTTAAACGAGCCTATCGAGCAAAACACCCGAAGTCTAGAAAGAAATCCCCAAAAAGCTAGTTAATGCTAAATATGCGGTCATCTTTACCAGCAAATGTCTAGAAGGAGGATTGCTTCCAATGGTTAATATATATGTGTATATATATATATATATATATATATATAACGGACTATGACAGACTATGTATAGATATATACATTCGACGTTTCATCCTCCATGCGACATCGTCAGGAGTGGTTGAGGGTTGAGTGTTTCAGCATGGCAGGGCTTAGGACCATTGCGAATATGCTTAAAACGTTTGCCGCGTAACAACCCGACATTATATTGCTTCTGCCTGTCCAAGAATTATACTATGTCATTATATTATGTCAATAATTATATCATGTCAAGAACCCGACAGTATATTGCTCCCGCCTTCGGCCTTCCCTTACAACTGTCGCACGTTTCGTTGATGAAGTCGTTCTGAACTTTGTAGTATTGCTGGAATCGTTCCTGAAGATGTTCCATGGCATATGATACGTCGAATCATAGACTTCTCAGCACTAGACTGCGCGGGAAATGGCCTTATTGCACAGGGATCCCGGATCGACAAACCCGATTTTCAAATGTAATCGTCATTTACTCAGCAACCAAGCGATATATAAATGTGATTTTTTTCGCAAGTCGTGAGTTCGTGGTACGGAGGAGATATCTTGAAAAAATGGTTGCGATCTGACCAATAGTTCCTTGACGCTGCAGTAGTACACTGCAGTAGTACTGCAGTAGTGCGTTCGAATATTATCGTCCCTCCTAGCCGTGTGATCAAGGGAACCTGAGTCGTATAGATTTGGCGTGTGAATTTGCGCGGAGCCTTTCCTGTAGCCCAAACATTGAACTATGCCGTGCGAACTAGCAATGGTTGTTATGTAAACGTTGGGCGATTTGGATTTCTGTGTTTCGACCATTAGGTACAAGTGTCGAGCAGTGATTCACGGGCCGGATAGGTAAAGCTTGTCATCAGTCGCTGGACATTTGACGACATTTTAACTCAGCGGCATTTAAATGCTCCAACAGAGCAATTAGTTGACATAGCATAGCAATGTCAACATAGCAACATGGCAATGAGTTCTGCGTCTCGTGTGTCAGCACCGACACGCTAAGGTCTGAAGACACGGAGTGAAGTTGGCAGAGCCGTCCTCCTGTCAACGGAAACGTGTTCGATTACTCGATTCCCCACCAATAACTCACTGAAGAGGAATGCAGAACTGTCTCGCCTCAAAGTCGAACAGGCGCAGAGAGACGCAACCGCGCGGGCCGCGCGGACACGCGCTCAGACAGAGATTGACCCGACATGGTCATGCTGATGGCTTGTCAACTCTCAGCGTGGGAGTTGATGTACCTCCGTCGGACCCTGTTCCTTTTCGCCGCTCCACTCTAAAGCCCCTGCAGTCGTCTGCGGAAGAATGAGGTGACCACACGAAGGAGTGGGTTAAGGACGTTCAGCGTAGAAGCCCCACAGACGGTCATACCAGCGCTCAATGCCGTGCTTTGACAGCGCACATGCAGCGCTGTCAAAGCTACGGCTTGAAGAAATTCGACGCTTCCCAAGTAGACCGGGAGTCGGCAGCGGCTCCCCTAATGCACCGGGAACCAGCAACAGCTCCTGAGGCGGACAGTCGGCAGCAGTTCCCCTAGTGCACCGGGAACCAGCAACAGCTCCTGAGGCGGACAGTCGGCAGCGGCTCCCCTAATGCACCGGGAGCCAGCAACAGCTCCTGAGGCGGACCAGGAGTCGGCAGCAGCTCCCCTAGTGCACCGGGAGCCAGCAACAGCTCCTGAGGCGGACCAGGAGTCGGCAGCAGCTCCCCTAGTGCACCGGGAGCCAGCAACAGCTCCTGAGGCGGACCAGGAGTCGGCAGTGACTCTCCAAGTGGACCAGGAATCGGCAGTGACTCCACAAGTGGACTGGGAGTTGGAGACAGCTCTGAAAGTGGACGGGGAGTCGGCAGCGGCTCCCCTAGTGGGCCGGGAACCAGCAACAGCCCCTTAGGTGGACCGGGAGGCGGCAGCGGCTACTCTAATGGACCGAGAATCAGCAGCAGCTTTTGAGGAGGACCGGGAGTCGGCAACGGCTCCCCTAGTAGATCGGGAGTCAGTAGCCCCTTCCGAGGCGATTATTCCCGGTTCCATTCTGCTTGGACGTCATACCTGCGCGCTGCCTCTCGGATTGTTCAAGCCGAGCGTCGCTGAAAGCAGAAGGGCTTGGCGGTGATCACAAGCGGTAGCCGACCAGTTTTGGAGGTGGTGGCTGAAGGAGCACTCGCCTATGCTGACCTGTTGTCGGAAATGGACGGCGAACTATCGAGCACTGCATACCGGCGACTTGCTACCAATTGCTGACGACCGCGTGCCGCGATGACATTACCGGCCCTTGGGCCGGTAAATACTGGTCCTACAAGGTGCAGATGGGCGCGTACGCCCAGGACGTGTGCCTTCACGCGGTGGACTCATGCATCGACTGGGAGCTAAGCTTGTTGGAAGAGGCAACGTGGTGCAGTTGATTTGTATCCGTCTCTCACCCTGCCGGGGGGGGGGAGAAGGATGTGATCAACAGAGCTGGAGTCGCCGTATAGTTTTTGGTGCTAGAATTTGCGCGAGACTGTTCTTGTAACCCAAACATTTAATTAGGCCGAGCGGAATAGCAATGGCTGTTAGGTGGACGTTGAGAGATTTGGATACTGAAGTTTGGACCGTTAGTAAGAGATGTCCTGCATATAAATGGTCTTTACGGAAATGGTTATTTAAAACAACAGAATATCACGCGATGCACACGTGTGATAAGTGAAGAGTAGTAACTTTCGGCATGAAGGATGAACGGAAAATACAGCTAAACAAAGCTTTTAAAAAGGCCGCATAATTTTGCTGTCGATGTAGATGTGGGTTTTTGGTCCATGACGAGCATGGCCTCAAAAATCTCTCTCTCCTGGTTTCTGCAGTGTTTTACAAGAGAGGTGCTGTCCAAGAAATGCTGTCGTCGAAATGCTGAGTGATGAGCTGTTTCGGTGTGAAACTTTGGTGCCCCTTCCCGAAGGTGCATGGTGACACGGCGCGATAGGGCTATTGCATACTGTTGCACCAATATAATTGCCATTGTTACGAAGTCTGCAGTCTTGGTTTTGGCATTGACATCTGTAGACTGTATTGGTACTTTTCAATCTGTCACTCTAGCACGCAAGTTATTTTTCATGAATAATTTTCTGGCTTTTGAGTTACTGCAATAAATAAAGAAATTCTGATACCTTATCTAGACATTCAATGTTGCTATTAATGGTGTCCGTTAAAACATGCGCATGTCTCCTTTCGCTGGGGGTCATTTGGTTTTTAAATACATTTTGGTGTCACTTTGGTTACATTTGCGGCCATTCTTGTGTTGTTTCTCGTGTCATGAAGCCAGATATGTCTTTGTCGATGATTTGATTTGAACAGCCACTGTTGACGAGTACCTCTTTTATAAGAGTCAGTTTTTCAGATAAGAGTTGCCAGGTTGAGCATGTCTTAAAGGGTGGTCTGAGAAACGACCTTAGGGCGCTTAATCGGTATCTGTCTGGGCATTCACTCTGTGCATCGACGCAAATACCTTTCAGCGGTTGATTTAAGGCATACAGAAGTTATGTATGAGCCTGAACTACCATCAACTTGAATATTCAGAAATCGAATCCTGTTGTCTGCGTTCCTGTCTACGTACTATGCTTATCACGCTTTACAAGAGGCGTTGGACAACTGTTGCATCTGACACTGTTTATCGGCTACGTGCAGACTTTTTACAGTGTACACGTTGGTTACTGTCATGAAATAATAAATGGATTCCACCTGGATATGTTTGCATGCAACTGTGTTTGTCAGCCAGCTACCAATGTAGAAACATGCATTCCCGCGAGAGCAGCTGTTTCCGCAGCAGCGCGAATGGTTTCTCGTCATGCCCGGTATTTATGGTTAGAACGGCTGCTGACCGGGTAGCGGGGATAGGTTGTCACAGATTTTTTTTTGTGAGAGGGATAAGCTCATTTCATTCAGGGGAAGGATTCCATTGGGTTCTTGGCCGTTCGTTTATAGTCACTGCCGGTAGGTTCCATCCTAAAATTTCCTCACAGTGGGGAGTTCTCGTGGCTGCTTTCCAAGTGATGTCCGGCCACGTGAGATGGTCTTGAGTATCATGTCTGATCCAGCGTTGGGGACAGTTGTCTTTTGAAATATCTATGAACCGATTTTCCTTTTTTAGAAAGTACGTCACAGAGGGACATGACAACACACATGACTGCTTGTTCCCAAACGTTCATAATGCAGCACCAGCATCCACAGCACAGAAACAAAGCAAGAAAAGCAACATTAGCCGTGAACATTTCCACCATGGCGAAACATAACAAGCTTGATGTCCTTGCAGTCGTAACAAACGACAAATGATGGATGATATGCTTGAGTCATTTACATCATGACGCGAGATAGGCGACAAAAGAATGGTGATATACGTTCATTTATCTTTTCTGCCAGAATAGACAAAACTCCAAATAACGAGCCCAGCTAGTGGGAGTCCGAAGAAAAAGCTTATTTACTGAACGCAAACATTTTTTGGTCATCTCTGTCAAAGCGCTGGTTAGCAATGTGTGGCTGAGTATGGTTACGAGTGAAGCCGTTGACCGACCGTGTCTCACTTCAACCAGTACAAAATAAAACGCATATCAACGGTCCGGCCCAGCTTGTTCCGGCCCATAACGCTTTCTCCGTGCTAAAAACTTTGTAACCGCTGTACACTGAATTATGAAATTTTCTCCAGAAAGTGGTTCAGCTTTTTAACTTTGTATTTGTATTCAAAATACGTCATCTTGCAAACTATTTGGTCTGCATGGCCATGCCACGGAGTGGTGTTTTTCTTACCATTTTTTCCACGAGTGTTTCTGAACCGCTTAGTCACGTCAACGAACGATATGATGGGAGCTCGTGACGATGAAACTTTCTCTTCCTCGGGCGCACACTTCACAATACTGAGACAGATCGATAAATATCCGATTGCGTGAAATACAACAGGGGAATGATAGGTCTGAGCCATATTTGAAGATGCATTTTAAAATATGGCGGGAAACGAAATAGGTCTCGCCAGTCATGCTCTTTTTATGTTGTTTTACTGGTACTGTTCATGACGTAGGTACATATTCAATACCTTTAGCAAGTATGGTGCTGCTTAACCCGCGCAGTGAAAGGGGGTTTCGCACTAACGCGCACTGGAAGGTTTCCGTTTCCGATCTCGAATCTTTTCCGTTTCCGATCTCGGAAACGAAAAGAGCTAGAAACATGAAACTTTATGGACAAGATGGGGCTATAATGATGTATACTTTGTGCAATTTTCATGGCCCTAGGCCAATATCTTTTGGGTTAAAAAAGGGATCGAAAAGATCAATTTTGGACACTTTCTCGGCCCGTTCAGGCCATTCCGTACGAATTTTCGAACGCAGTATGAAAAAGATGTTTGTTTGGGCTTTAAAACGTGGACTACGGCAGGTTCCATTCATATGACGTCTTCACTGAGGATTCCGAACCGAGGTCACGTTAGGCCATTGACCTATGGCGCCATTTTTTTCATCTTGTGCAGATCAGATTTCGAGCAACACGGGATAGCTTGAATATAAATAAGGGCGCTAAACGCATCTTCTGTATTTTCGGTGAAGGTAGCCAACATCGGCACATTTGATCACTTCTGGCGTTTATATTTATGTATGTATGTATATGTATACATGTATATCCATGTGAGCATCAATGCGTCCAACTTGTTTTTATGACGGTCTTTGAATGCATATTTCATACAAATCGACATATTGCAAAACAAATCTGGACCAGGTCACAAAATAGTTGCCCTTTACCTTTGATGATCTTGACCCGAAATGACCTTGGTTTATATAAGCGTATCCATGTGTGCACACGTGTGCTTATTAGGATCTTTGAATGCATATTCCATACAAATCGACATGTCGCAAAGCAAATTTGGACCAGTGCACAAGATATTTGACCTTGACCTTTGATGGCCTTGGCCTTCACTGACCCTGGTAAGTGTAAGCGTATCAGTGTGCGCAAACGTGTTTTTATTAGGGTCTTTGAATGCATATTTCATACAAAGCCACATGTTGCAAAGCAAATCTGGATCAGGTCACAAGCTGGTTGGCCTTGACCTTTGATGACCTTGACTCTTATTGACCCTGGCTGTGGTCTTGGTACATCCATCACTAATGCCCGAATGACATCGCCTGATTGTGTTCAAACGGTAATCTTAGGTAGAATGTTAGTCCTTTCACAAAGTTCCCATTTGTACGCGACAAACCGTCGTTTTTGTTATGTTTGACTTCAGATGCTTGAAACTGAAAAAATTACCGGCTGATTTTCAATTTTTCTGTGGCAATCGACGAGTTATTCAATTGCCATAAATGTCGCAAAGTATCAGCAACCAGCTCCGATCCGTTCTCCAGATGTTCAAGAAAAGAAGGTGGTGGGGGGGGGGGGGGCACAAAAATTCTCCCTTCCAGCGCGTGTGTCAGTAATAAAAATGGTCTAACTTCTTGATTCCAGGAGAGGCTGAGTTTTGCGTGAAACATGCGTATCAACATTGCGCTCAATATTTTGGCTTGAAGCTGCCTTCAGAGTCCACTCATGAAGATGGCCTAGAGCAGAAACTTTGTACCCCTTATGAACGGATAAATTTGGATATAAAAATTGCCTTCTCCTGGGATAAAGAAGGGTATTTTCTTTCACGACGTACGTGCTACTATACCATGCGATGTCATATCAGTGCTATGACTAAGGAGTGCTGTGGATACTAAGGAACTTTCACTACAATGATTTTTCCCCACAGCGCGAAGACACCTGTCATGTAGTGCTAGAAGATGACGATTTCACCTTGGACTACTTCGATAAGGTGGGTGGATATTCGAAGCAGCCGGATCCTCCTGACATTCATGCTATTTTGATGGCCTTATTCCAATGACTGTAATCTCCAATATCCCTGGGTACTGAGGGATCCGTTTGGTTTTGAGAGTCAGCAATGATATCCTTTTGTGCTATTTTATATTACCAAATCACACAGGCGCAACATAAAAGGAAGTGATTCTACTGAGAGCAGGCTGCTTACTATTTCAGGCAAGTCAGATTGCGCGTTTCAGTTATGTGAGCGCAATGGAAGTTAAAATCGGCCTCCTTCAGCCCGCGTCACAGCCGTCTCACGCCATGCTCTCGCGCCTCCATGCTCCTCAGCGCTTTATTCCCGACTGACTGGACGACCTTGCATATTCCCGCTCGCAACCGGACCAGAGCTCGGGGTAGGCTCCTCAGCCCTGAAATGGGAAGCACTGCAACGGCGGGCACTGCCCTGCTTGCCAGTGCGAACGTAAATAAATAAATGAACAATGCTGCCAACAGTTGCAAGCCACTTGCAGTCGCTCAAGCACACTACCCAATACCTATTTCGATGGTTCATGATTTGCCGCATTTTCTTGATTCTTCGCCACTTCGTCATTTCTCACAAGAACAACTCGAAGGATACGGCACCGTTCCTGAGAGTTGCAAACACTGTTCGTGATGAATTGCCCGGTGATGTTATAGCTGTCAAGATAGTATGGGTTTTATGCGAGCGAGGAAAGGATATATATATATATATAAAGCTAATATGATGGTTTGTTTCTTCTGTCCCCAGATGAAAGAACAGATGTCGCTGGCAACACAGAGGAGTATGTCTCTTGCTGGGTAACACGACGAGTGTCACCAGGAAATTAAGAAAACGGTTCATTCCCGTGGATACAGAAGTGAGTATCACTTCTTCCCTCCTTGTACTCTTGCTTGCTCTCTCACTAGATATCTGCAAAGGTAAAAGGAAATGTCACAGGTACTTGTTAACTAGTTAATTGTTTTAATTAAATGTTGTTATACAAGTTAATCTTGGTTCATGTGGCTATCTAAACCTGTTATCGTATCCCATTTGTTCGCAGCTGTTAGAACAGAACATTAATGACTCCGAATCACGGAGATGCACCGGCTTTGTAATGTCTCTACCAGAGATGCTATATTTTGGAACGGCGGATTGAGAGCACCCACGCATGCGTTGCCATGGTTAATTTAAAACCACTGGACTGGTCATTTCGTGGGGTTCTTTAAAGATTCGTAAACATGCGACGTATACATTGTGCGCAGAAATGAATGAGGACATGGAAAACGTTGAGTATACCACATCACCTGTCAAAGTGATGATGACGCACAGATTAATCAGTGTATGCAAGATGTATCCGTAGCATGCCTGAATGAACGCATGACGCGCAAATGAGCAAAAATTGATGGGCCCAATCTTTAGGCCCAATAAGAAATTGGGATAGTTAAGCCACCCAAGCGGCGAAAATGGATACGTGACATCTCTCGATATTTTAGTTCATTCCCAAGGGCCCGTCCACAAATTTTCAGTTGACTGGGGACGGAATCTCAATCGTTCGGAATCGAATCTCAATCCTTTCTTTCGTGGAACATGCCCTTCTGCCGAAAATAATTCATCCTCGGATTTCGATTGCTTCATTTTGTAGGCGTGTTAAGTTCAAGGGAAAGAAAAAACACCGCAAAGCGTAAGACGAATTTTCACCGATGTTGGGGAACCATCCCAGCTAATGAAAGTGTGAGATGGGCGTATTTTCCTTGGTATGCTATTTACAGCCGTATTTATATTATTCCGTTTTTGGCAGCTATGCACATAAAGTAGATAAAAGTGTTTTGCTGGTGTAATGCCTTGGTTCTAAATACGTTACAAGCAGAGTTTGTTGCACAGTTTCTGGGCCTTGCACCCGATTGCGCGGTTTCACTTTTCTAGCAGTGTCAAGTTCCGTCGGGCACAAACTTCACGGCCGCAAAGCGAGCCACCTGACCGGCTCCTGGCCAATCTTCGTCTGACACTCGGGCCATGCACTGAGAACCGAGACGACTCGAACCACGGGGATGACGAGTAACCGGGGGCGGGGGGTCACCGTGGTAACATGCTGTCTGCTGGTTATCCAGCACAGTTTTATGCTCCCATATTCGGAGGGTCATGAAGACAGTCTGCACAAGACGATGAAAAGCATCTATAATGTGCCGGGGAAAAATCCGATGGTCGTTAAACGACAGACGACGAATACTGCTGCGAAATCATAGCCATGTGACTGGTGCAACTGCTATGACTACATGACAGTCAGTTTGAGCTGATAATAGACTGCTTTAACAGGTGATGGTCGCCGAGCTGTCCCGCTCTGAGGGCGGACCGACTCATGTCCGTGTGATGGAGGTGTATCACCTGGGGCGAGACACTCCCATGAAGAGCTTTGAGCTCGGCCAGTGGAACTCGGTGGACGGAATGGTGCGCTGGGACAACAGGACCATCTTCGAGAGGCGCAATGACTGGGCCAGCCTCAAATTACGGGTCGCCTCAGTACAGGCAGGTGGTAACATTGCTGTGCCGATTTTTGTTTGGTAAACTGATGATCGTGGTATTACAAGCAATCGTGAATTATGTTTGTGGAGTTATATGTGTCAACATTGCGGTAATTTGTTTCTGTTTCATACTTGTCTGGCAGTGCTGGACTTCGCCCCTATTCCGTTTTTGCTTTTGTTTTTGTTTTTGTTTTTTTTTGCTTTCGTTACTATTCAAGACAACTGCATTTGAGTTTCATAGACGTATCAGTCGATCCCCTTCAACCAGTACAAAAAAGAGCACCTTTTCGTAATACTGGGCTACCGGATATCTTATAAGCGCGAAGTGTGGCCAGAGGCAGCAAAACAAGGCATACTTATTTTGGTCTAGGTCAAGTGAACAACGAACGTTTTGACGACATTTAAAACGGCAAAGGGAACGCCGCAGCTATTCAACGTCAAAGCGTGAAATGAAATCCCTCCCAAGAAAGAATGCTGTAACCAAGACGAAATGTGGATGGGTTTGAAGTCTCCACCCAGGTCCTGGTATGACTCTGGCCTCGGATAAAAATTCCCGTTAAATACTTATGACTTCGTAATGACCCCTGAGTCACTGCGGTGACGCCTGTCTTCCAAAAACTGTTCATCGAAGGGATTTTACTCAGTAGAAGTGACGGTATGACATCACCACCCAGAAGGAAAAGGGATAAACGCAGGGGTTTTGACCCGACAAAGGTCAAGGCGAGACCTTTTCATTAAGGAAAATTTCGGAATATACGGATATGTGCGCCAAAAGTGATTTATGTGACGATCTTGGCCCAGCAGAGGTCATCGTTTGACAGTAATTTCGGATGAAAAACTCCGGCACTTTTTTGGCCCTGATCACTACCTTTGTGAGTTATCGCGATCCTTTGACATTAGAGGCAAATCAACGCGTCAGACGTTTAGTTTGGGTCCAAAATTGGAAGGTCATGCATTTTTTCCGATGTCTGTAACATTGCATCTGCTTCTGTAACAGATTGCTTACGCCTACTGAACTGCTTTATCGTCATGTAGTTGCAAAAAGTGGATTTCGCACCCTCCCGCAAAAGGAGGATCCAAAGTTGTTTTCGTTGCATGCTCACATGGGTGGCATCTTGCCACTGCTCTGTGGCAAGCAGTGTTTCCTGTGATGACGTTTGTGACTTCGCGGCCCACCACTAATTTGGCACCTCCAGCATAAGCGGTTCCTGTACCAAAGGCCTGAATGGCAAAGGGGTACACCTCAAAACACCCGTCCCGCACACACCAACCTGAAGCTGCTGGCATGCAAAACAGCCACATATACGGAGTGGCACGTATTACATGGTCCTGCCCGTCAATTTTCAACATCCTGGAAATCGTAGTTCTGTGGAAGTAAAGGAGGGGTGTTAATCGCTTAGGCGCCCTGCGCTACACGTGCAAGTTGCATTCCCGTTTCGGCCTCAATCCATCGACATTGATCGTCCAGCTGCCTGTCCGCCTTCCCAAACCATCATTGCATCAACTGCGCTGTTTGGGTCTCGGCGATTGGCCTATGAGAAACACGAGTGTAAAAGGCACAAGAGCGCTGCACATGCCCCGTTGCACCTTGCTTATCATATGGGGTACCGTTGGGTAGCTCTAGTGCTGGTTTACCTACCCACCAAATTTCAGCCGCTTAGGTCACTGTTTTCGGTGCTCAGAGGTCCCTGAGCCCAAATCAAAACACGTGCCTGTGGATCTCCACGTGGATCGCACGTGAGCGAGTACCCGCAGATCGGGCCCATGCTGTCATTAAGTCTTGAGTCAGCAGCGCCGTCGTTTAACCTGTGCTCGTGATTAACTGAATTTTACGGAGTACCGGCTCGCGTCACGTGGCAAGTGCCATACGCCAACCAATCGCTTTGAAATCAACAACACCATAATCCGTCTGCCGAGTCGTCGCGCCCGACGGTACCACCAGTGTCGCGATCGGCTGGCGCGTTCGGGCGCTTAGAGGCTCCGAACCAAGGCTATATATGTAAACCAGGCAGAACGCTGCGGTCCAAAACGGTGCGACGACGGCAGTTTGGCTGCAGCGACCGCCGTGACGCGACTGAGAATTTGATGGTCGGTTGGTCGCCGTACAACACGAAGGTTGATGCTGCTAAATACCGCAAATTATCAGTCCGATGCAGATGCCTGAGGTCTCGAACTGACGCATACTGTTTCCTTTACACATAAGAGCCATTACAATGTCGCGGCATAGCCAATCGTCGCTACAAGATGGGTACCTGTGTCTGCCTGTCGACCGGTCAGCGGTCGCGCAACTTATCTTGAATTGCTATGCTACTGCAGCCTATGAGACCAGTTCCAGACAGGCACGGTCTCAAATTAAGTTTTCATGTATTCTCCGCATACTGAAACCAATACCGCGCTGTTCATACCCAATCGTCGATGCAGGAGCAGGTAGGAGGGAGCCGACTGCCGAGTATGTGCAAATGCAAGTTAATTTCCAATATTAGTCGGCACCAGTTTGTGCCTGCCACGATAGCTAAAAAAGTGTGTTAAAAGCTTGACATTAGGATGTTTGAGTGGACGAAACCTGGGAATATTTCACTCGATACCATGGCTGGCGATCAGAGGGAGAGTTCAGACCAAGGAAGCACCGGATACCCAGTCCGGCTGGATATCCGACCGGATATTTAAGATTATCCGGTATCCGGTATCCGGCCGGGTGCTTCTGTGATCTAGCCAGATTCTGCCGGATATTTGGCGTTACAGTGTACAATCGATCGTGTACGATCGAGACGTTCTTATGTCTGGCCCACGAAACCGTTTCAGGAGCAATGTGCGTTGTTAAATCAGATTGTCGATGTAACTGACAATCCAGATAGACTTCGGTCTGCCTGGAGCACTACTTTTCTTCCCAGCTCAGAAGGACTGAGACATAATTTGCGAGGGTGGAACTCAAGCTCAAAGCAGTGCAACAACAAGCAGCATATGTTTAGCCGCCTACTTCATGGCGCATCATCTTTCTATTTTCCAAAAATTTTTATTTGTCTCAAATACCCTTGTACACATGCATTAACCCTCGCCCGTATACGAAGGGGGGATGGTGCAGCCCTCCTGAGGTTTTCCGACGAAGACTTCCGAGCGGTTTGTTTGATCCATCTCAAACTTGATGTACCTTCTAGGGCATCCTTTCCGCATCTTATGGTAAAAAAATTCTACGTTGCCATGGTAACGAGCTATGACGTCATAATGGAGCCATGTCAGCCGTTTTCGCGAGCCGACGCGGCCGGCTTACAACGGCCTCAGTTTTGTCTCATGTCTTTTGTAAGACATTTGGAGTGCACAAATACGATGATACATGCGTATGTATACGTATCAATCGACTCCAAATTGTATGTTTTCTAAGGCTATATGCATATTTAATAGGCTCATGCTCACTGTCGGGATTATCGAGGGTGTAAACTGATGTCACGAGGTACGGCAAGAAACATGTTATCTTTTAGCTTTGGGAATGCGACAGGAAACAGGTATCGCAAAACAACCCATATATTTGGAGTGCTTGAAGCGTAAGGAATCGAATGATATAAATCCTGGCGCGATTTATCTTTTATTTCATCAAAAGAGGGCGCAATGCAGCGAACGTCTGAGTTTTGTTCCGACGGGCGGAGAGACGTCGGCTGCGGAGTGATGAGTCTAAAGTACCACGACATGCCTAAAATTAGATTTTGCCTTGGATATCAACCCCCCGAAAAACGCTTTTAAGTCATCTTAGTCGCAACTTTCAGCTAATCTGAGGCCATCCTAGGTCACTGGCCTCAGATAATTTTGGACAACCTTGACAATAAGATGACCTTGGATAACCTAAGATGGCCTTTGTATGTTATTTGACAATAGTGCTTGTTAAATGAGATGCTTTATTTTACTTCAGCATCTATTATTATCCACAAAAATGCTTCTGCAGCTCCGAGAATACATCTAAGCCAAAGGCCCCGCTTGACAAGGACTGACCTAGCATGGCCTGGATTGGACTCTATAGGTAAAATAGAATCATGTGGTGTACCCATAGACTCACAGTTGATTGACGAACACTATGATACCCGTTTCGTTTCATGATCATTTATTTTTTGACGATCATTTGCGTTTATATTCGAAAAAGTATTATTCTCTGTCAATCTTTAGCCTTTGATTCGACATAAAAGGTTATCCATTGACCTGAGACCTTAAAAGGGGATACCTGTCGCAAAATCTCATCACATGCAAAACGCTGTTTTTTCCCGCTACGCTCTGGGACGCACAGTGTGGAAATGGCTGGGGGGTCGTACCAACCCCCGTCCCCCTCTACTTCAGCGTTATGCAGAAGGCCCTACAGGGGCAAGGGTTAACACGCGCAATGGAAGGGGGTTTCGCAGTAACGCTCACTGGAAGAGGGGTCTAAAAGTGCCCCCTCTCGAGGCTCGGCAACGGAAAGAGCTAGAAACATGAACTTTTGTGGACAGGGTGGGGCTATAACGATTTACATTGTGTGCAATTTTTATGACCCCAGGTTGATATCTTTAAGGTCAAATGGGGTGGAAAAGGTCAACTTTGGGGACTTTCTCGGCCCGTACAGGCCATTCCGTACAACTTTTCGAACGAAACGGGAAAAGGGTGTTTGTTTGGCCGTTAAAACGTAAATTACGACAACTTCCATTTATTTGGCGTCTTCACTGAGGATTTTGGGTTGAGGTCATGTCAGGTCCTTGACCTATGGCATCATTTTTTCATCTTTTGCAGATCAGATTTCGAACAATACGGGACAGTTTGAGAGTAAATGAAGGTGCAACATGTATCTTTTGTCGTATTTTCAGTGAAGGTAGCCAACATCGGTACATTTGGTCACTTCTAGCGTTTATATTTATGTATGTATGTATATGTATATATGCATATACATGTGAGTATCGATATGCCAAACGTGTTTTAGTGTTTAGAATCTTTGAATGCACATTTGATGCAAATCGACATATTGCAAAGCAAATCTGGACCAGGTCACAAATTTTTTAAATAAAAAAAAAAAAAAGTTGCCGACCTTGACCTTTAATGACCTTGACCTTCACACCTTGTCACATTTTTATAGTTTCAAACTATATTTCAAACAAATCTGGATCAGGTCACAAGCAGTTTGACATTGACCTATATGACCCCCCTTTTGGCTGTGGCCTTGATACATCCATCACTTATGCCCGAATGACATCGCCTGATTGTGTTCAAACGGTAATCTTAGGTAGAACGTTAGTCCTTTCACAAAGTTCTCAATTGTACGCGACAACCGTCATGTTTGCCTGACTTCAAAATGCTTTAAACTTAAAATATTTCCGGCGATTTCCGATTTTCCTGCGTTTTTCGACAAGTTATTCAATTGCCATAAATGTCACAATTTAGCAGCAACCAAAACAGGTGTGTGGGGCACAAAAAGATCCCTCCTTCCAGTGCGTGTGTTAAGGAACAATACGTATACTTCAATGGGCATACTTGAGTATTTGTATGGAATGCTTTTCAAGCTAGGTATTCGAGGTCTAGCAAGGCGCTATAATGGCACTTTGCGTATTTCGGAGCCTTGATCTTTTACTTAAAGCCAGGGATGGCGAGCTCCGCTATAATCGTTTTGTTTTTTTATTTATTCGTTTTTTTACAGTGAAACATTTGGAAAACTCAGTGACTGTAAGCGCTAGGTGGAATGATTCACAGACTATTAATATATGTTTTTTATTTAATATTTTTCAGTTTTCCAGGCCTTTATTTTTAGCTCAGTGTTTTTCGTTTGATTTTTCGGCAACAAATAGTAAATCGAAATGGGTATCCATAATGAACGGTATCCGGCCGGTTATCCGGCGCCCCGATCCAGCATATTCGGTATCCGGCCCGACCACAAAAATCCCGATCCGATGCATTCCTACCTATGACAGTTTTCAACGTTTCGCAAACGTTTTCCCAGATGCCGCGCGAGGTCAAGCTGATTGGGTAACACACTCTGAAAGATTGTTTGGCTGACGTCAGGCTCCTTTTCTGTAGATGGCGAAAAATGGAAAAAAGAAATGTCACCAATGTGAGGGTTTCTTGCGCATGCGCGGAGTAAACGTCCGGGCGTCTATGAGCCGAGGCTCATAACGTAGGTAATTTTCAATGCTGAATTCGAAATCAGTATAACAAAATGTCTCGAGAAGCAAGTAAAAGATCTACCAATGGCAATCGAGTCCATTTCATGTCAGCTGTTACCAAATATCCCTGAAAAGGTCAAAGTCAAAGGAATGTGAGTTTGGTCATCCAGTGGCATCGTTTTGCACCACTTTAGTTTTGAATCAGGTATTAAAGAAGGCACTGGCCGCGGCTCAGCATTTGGCCTCTACAGGGGTAGGTTTGAATATATTTTCGATCATCCGGGTGTGACCTGGCCTGACCTGATATTGACCCGGCACTTTGTGCACTGGTGGAGGACAACTTAGCCTTTTATATCTGTTCTGTTCTTTTGCTGAGTTAATTAGAACGGATGTCCTGCATTTTGAAATGATTTGTGACTTTGAACCTAACCTGACTTCGTGACCTGACCTCAGATTAACCAAATTACTTTTGTAACTGTTTCCAATTAATTATTTGCGCCGTCATATAGAATTCTTAAGACCATCCTTATAAAACTTGATTTTTGAAAACGGTTTTAAGTTAACCGTAAGAATGGTTATTTGTGAAAACCATGACCCGATTTGACACGCTCTAGCTGTGTGGTTTTGAAAGACATTGACAATGTTCTAGCACCAAAAAATGTGATATTCAATTTTGTGTAGCTATGCTAAATTTGTTGCGACTGTACCACACCGGTCGAGAACTATTTCGGAAAAATTTAGGGAGGGGGTCAAACTGACCCCGCCCGAGCGCGAGCTAAACGGCAGCAAAGTTGCCTGCGATGCATGTGAGGCTTTCATTGACATTTCTTCGGATGTGCGTATGCATTGCGCTCGAAGGCAAACTTGGTTATCTCTGATGGCCTTGGATGGAGTGCCTACATCCAGGGATATTTTTGAAGGGGGAGAGGGAGGGAGTTTCCCCTCAGAATTGCCGTACCCTTCTTCACATTTCCCCGCAAGAGCAGAGGAGAGTTAGGGTATTTCCCCATTCAACTATTTTTGGAAACCTAAATCACTGACATTTGCCAGCTCGGCCGCCTGTGCAGCCTGTCGTCGCCGGCCGGGCCTCACGCTGCGGCGGCGGAGGGACGGCCGGGATGGAACGGATGGAACTCAGGTCACGGCACCGTCCGTGGCCACTGTGCAGCGATAGAATGCAATAGGTGCTCATTAAATATGGAATGCTTATTAGTAGCATTTAGGTGGGCCAATGTGTGGGATTTTGCACTATCATCAGAAGAATCGTTTCTGAAGACCTGATCACTGACTGTATGAAGCCTGATCCCTTCAGGCTTCCCTCCGGTACACGTGCTCTTGCATTCGTTTTCCTCTCTCTCCCCACCTTTTGAACATGGGTGAAGCATGAAGTGTAGACGTTTACAACAGTCGGTGGAATCGCAACGCCTGCGGTTGCAGCCCGCACTAAAGTGATAAGATATACCCAATTTTATCTTTATGGGGGACGCTGCGATAGGGGGCCGGCGCCCCTGTCAACATTTGAGGTGGGACAGTGTGTTCCCTACATGAAGAAGTTTAACAAAATGGTGAGTTCTTAGAGAAAGGAAAGGAGGAAAACAGGAGCCAAACATAACGTACCCAAGATCAGAGCGGTTTTGGTGGTGGGGAGAGGGAGGTACATGGTGTACCCTAAACTTCAGAAAATTTCTAACTGGAGATGCAGGTACACCCCAAAAAGTTCAACAAGTTGTCCTTACACCTATGGCGCTGCATGAAAAGAACGGCGCTCAAAATGGCGTTTGCATCTCTAATAATTCTGAAAAGTTTCACTCTTGCTGAGTACCGACCAATGCAGCCTAGCTTCTCCATATGCTTGTGTAGAACTATGATCTAAAATGGGATTCCCATCTCTAGCGAGAAATTAACATTACGTCGTGGCGTGGCGTATAAATAATTCAAATTAAACGGCATTTGGATTCCTATTAATTCTTTCGGGAAAGGTTCGGCCCTGTCGGGATGCCTACATCTGGCCAGCGATAGACAGCTAATATAATGGTCAACCGACAGAGATGATCAAGGTCAGGTTGAAAGTTATAAGAATTGTTAGTGATAAGTTTTTTTATGTAAGACGCCCTCACATTTCATCCACACCCCATTACAAATGACTCGATGCTTCAAAGGAAGCAGGCCCATCAACACTGCCAATATTTCTTTAGGTATACGTAGCAGATCCTTGTAAAATACGGTCAATATCCTGCGGCGTATTGTCTCAGGAGGCATGAGACCGCTTTGAGAGAATCAAATGTCAGTCGATAGTCATACATCAGTGTTTTCCAGAGCTGTTACACAACCGCGAAATGGCCGTTTCGATTGACTTTCTAATGTAAATTGACGCAAAATTAAAAATAACAAAAATAAATACCGGACATACAATGATAATCAATAGCTAACACTCATGTGTACAAGCTGTCTTCATGATCCCTTCTAAGCCTTGCAGATATGTCGGTGTGCGTCAAGACTGTCTCCGTAAATGTCGCGAAATCACCCATCATATTTATGCATTGTATCAGATGTTTGCTGTTATTTTCCAGGATGCTCCGTATACTACCCTTACCAACAAAGAAAAGACGAGATTTTTCGGGTTTTTTTGGGGACGTCTGGAAACATGTCTCAGGCATCCTGAAATTTGAGTAAGTATTTGTTTCTGCGTTGCTTTCATGATGATATAAACCAAGAATAGGTAAATGAACAGCAGCCCCAAAATTTCGTACATCTTGCGTCGAGTTGACATAAAACATCGAATGCACCATTGTGTGAAGACATGCATTTTTTTCAGGGGCGATTTTGGTCTAAAGCAGTAAACAATGTGCCATTCTACACATCTAAAAAACAAACTGCTTTACGAAATATTTTTTAGTCTACAAAGAACCTTATTTTGACAAAAACGATATGTTTGTAACAGTGCAATAGCATTTCCGATTATCTACCTCTAGAATCATTAATTTTTTGCATTAACGATAAGCCAATGCACCGAAAGGACAAAACACCACATGCAATCCCGTCAGTAATATCATTTTCATCCTCATTGCCAGGTACACCGTGCAGCCTTCTCCGGACGGACATTACGGCATGCCTACCTCCCGACGGCAACTGGACCGGCATGTTGGGGATGCTGTTCCGAGACGAAGCGGATGTCGCTGTGGCTGCACTGAGCATCACCACGAGTCGCAGAACTAATTTTGACTTCACCGACAGTCTTCTATGGACCCAGTGAGTGGCCAAATACCAGACATCCATGTTTGTGAAATTCACAATAGATGCCGCGCATCCAACATCAGCTCCCTCCAGCGGTGACGTAAAGTTTTGCAGAGCTGCAGCAGTGGCTCATTTAAATGGATAATATATGCATTGTTTCGCTAGGTAAAATTAACTTTCCTACGATTCCCGACCGTCTGCCAAGGATCGGCTTTCACCCGGAACAAGTCACGCTGCGGCAACACGTAAGTTTTCGGGGGCGTGACCTTACTACTCGCATTCCACCTCGCACTACCACTGTGTTGGGACGGGATCAAGAAACAGCAACACATTAAGCGGCGTGTTTTGACACAGAGTCGAAACCATGGAGCAGGGGCCACCAATGACGACATTGAGCTCCAGAACTATGACGTATCTTGCAAAGCTCCGTGTCCCACAGCTTTTAATGCCCCTTACAATGTTCAAAAATGATTTTACAGGCTTCACAAAATGAAGTCACATTTTGTCTTCTTGATTTCGTCGTTAAACCTTACGCTGAACCGTCCAATTTCTCATAACTTTCCATGGTACTGAACGAGATTTCGACAGTGATAGTGTTTAACTCGTGCTATCCGCACTCCCATACGCCGGGATGTGCCTTGAGAGGTGGCGTCATCTCATGGCAAATAATTGAACGAATAGTTGATGGCAAGATGGCGCCCTCTCTGTGAAAGGGGACTCAAACGCTTCGACAGTGCCTGGCTTGACCCAAGGGTGGATCCACGATCTCGCCAGGGGGGAGGACGGATGGTCAGTGCGGCCCCTCCCGGTCGGATCCCCATTTTTTGCTCTTCAGATATGGAAAAACGTCCATTTGCTCGGGTCCAGGCTGAAATATTTGATGAAATTTTGCGTTTTACCATATAAAACAACCGAAGGAAATCCAAGCGCGTCACCTCATTTGGGGAAATGTTGCGTTTTGTTCCGCTACAGAGTGACCGAAATATGACAATAACGGCGGGATTTCAGGCGGCTGCGTCCCTCCCTCTTATTCAAATGTCATTTCTGTATCTGGTTAAGAAGCCCTTCTACTCACTCGTAATTTCTGGAGACTTTTGCTAGCTTTTTGGTCGTCTGGCATGTCGGGGCAATATAGAAGTCTCAGGTTCCTTTACCAGTTTTACGTGTCCCTTGAGGCGTCTCAGGCCTTCCTTTGGCAGCTTCAGGGAAACTCAAGCCATCTCAGGTTCCCTCCTGTCGTCCTTGGGGAATTTTGACCGTCCAAGAAACCCCTCAGGTAGTAACAAGACCATCTATAAATCTCTCTCTGCGGTGAAAGAGGCGCCTCTGGCAACGTTTGAATTCTATCGGCCGTTTCAGGAGCTGTCTGGACGTCTCAAGGCTTAGTAGTTTCGGGGCCCTTTTGGTCGTCTCATGGGACTCCCTGTTGCCTTAGGACTTCTTGTCGTCTCCGGGGAACATTTTTGCCGTCTCAGGGGCCCTCTGGCAGTTACAAAGTACTTTTTGGCGATTTCAGGGCCCCTGTGCAGTGTCTTTGACCCTCTGAACGTCCCCTTAGTCTTCATGGCTCTATCAGGGGTCTTCCTCTGTTACATGTGGTATATCTGGCAGTTTTAACCCGGCACCGCCTGACATGTTTTTATACCCGCAACCGCCTGGGGGGATCAAAAAGGACATCCCCTTCCGTCTAGGGATCTTACCGTTGGATCTGAGCTATTCTACCACCAATCGATAGCACTGGGTCTTGCGATTCGGAAAATAATATGTTAGCCCTGGTCACTTGACTTATGACGTAACAGGTAACATAAAACGCGTAATACGACGTCGGTAAAACTGACACCTGTTCGCACATCATATCACCAGCAATACTGGTCTTAGAGCCTTCAACTGGGTGTCAAACGAAACGTCACGATCGTCTGCATCAGAAGCATGCCAGAATGCTAAAATGATGTCGGGTCAAGGTCGGTCTAGGTCAGGTTAAATATTGCTCCTACTTTACAGGCTAAAGATCGATACTGACTCGCAGCTGTTTTGATCCACGTGCAAAAAAGACGAAAGTGAAACCTTCTGATGTTTAGTTTTACATTACCTGCTCTCCATTCAGTCAGGGTCATTCTAGGTCAGGTCAGGTAAGGTTGTATTATTCTTCCCTCCAAATAGAAATAATTAATTGCTGGGATTCTTAACTGCGTCAAGTACAGAACTAAAATGACATTTCGTAATGATGAAATCTGCTCTCTCTGCTCCCTCTTGGGTCAAGGTCATGCCAGGTCAGGACAGATGGTCATTCTTCATCTTTTGACTAGGGGCAATAATTGCTTTCTGCTGCTACTGAACGATCCTCCACAGACAACGCTGTATTTTATTTCTTTTTGATTTTCATCTATGACGTAACCTAACGTGACCTTACCTTGCATTTGGTGAACCTTGTTAAGAGTGGCGTATATATTTGCTTGTCTGGCTTGAACGATGGGGAGAGTTAACGTCAACCACTTCTGTCTCCCACTATGCAAGTCATGTCAACTGTCATCATGCATGTTACCTAGCATGACCTTCAATGTTGGCGTGCCACGATTGTATATCCTTTTGGGGTCGTGTCCTATGCAGACATTCGCGAATATTATAAAAAAATTGTTCGCGCCACCGCTCGAAGAGGCGAAGACATGAATGCAAGGGTTCGCGTGTGACGTCATATCTCCACGACCTAACCTAGCATGAAAATGATTTTGATGTCAAAATATGTAGAATTGATTGATAAAGAGGTGCTGCAAAGTTTGGTTGGGCTAGTTCTTATGGTTCAGGAGCTATTCACGAAAAATCGAGGGAGATACCCTATTTGACGCCCTCCAGGTGGTGCCGAGTTAACGTCCCTTTAGCCGTATCAGGAGATGTTGTTGACGCTTCAGGGACCTCCCTGGCAGTTTCAGGGGGTTCTTTTCTGTGCCAGAAACTCGGAGGCAGGGGTGCAGCCAGCCAAGGATTTCGGGGGGAGGGGGTCCTCGCCCAGCGGTGGGCCCCTCACTTCATGTGGCCCCCCTGGACAAAAATATCAACATAACATGCCACTAGAGGTTTTCAGAGGGGTATGGCCGGCCCAAAATTTCGGGGAATGCGTCACCAATGGTGAGCCCGTATCCTATGAGTAGGCCCCCTGAATGAAAATAACCAGTGAAAATTTTACACAAAGGACGCTTAACGTTGCCTAACTTTATTGGTTGCAACCAGATAGCTCTTCTCTGATTGTCGATGATCGCGCCAAAGACAATGTTCTACTGGTAGCCTCCACAGATGTCAGAAGGCCCTCTGCACGCCAGGGGGCCTCTCCACAGGCCGTAAGTGAGCCCCTCCACAGGCCGGCAGGGGACCCCGTAGGCGGCGGCAAGGGCCCCTGCATGTCAGCAGGGCCTCTTCATGCTGACAGGGAACCAATTACAGGCAGGCAGGTGGCCCCTTCCGACCGGCAAAGGGCCCTCACAAGCTGGTAGGGCCCATAGAACAACAGGGAGTGCTCTGCAGGTCAGCTGGGGGCCCTACAGGGGCGGCAAAGGCCCATGCATGTTAGAAGGGGTCCCTTCATGGCGACAGGAAGCCAGCTACAGGCAAGCAGGGGGCCCTTTCCGACCGGCAAGGGCCTTGCAAGCCGGCAGGGATCCATAGAACGGCAGGGGGTCCCCACACATGCCAGCAGTGGCCCCCGAAGTCTGGTAGGGGCACAGAGGCCGGCAGGGAGGCCTACAGACCGGCAGGTGGTCCCTGCAGGTCGGTGGGGACATAAAAGACCGGCAGAAGGCCCCCTACAGGCCGGCAGGGAGCCCCTGTAGGCCGGCATAGGGCTCTCTCAAGGCCAGAAGGATCTCTACACACTGACAAGGGGTCCTAAAGGACGACAGGGGCCCCTACAAGCTGGCAGGGGGCCCCCGGAGGCCGGCATAGGGCTCTCTCTAGGCCAGAAGGAGCCCTACACACTGGCAAGGGGTCCTGAGGGCCGGCAGGGGCCCCCTACAGGCCGGCAGGGGGCCCGCACAGGCTGGCATGGGGCACTACAGACCCATGCCAGCCTACCCTTTAGGGAGTCCTTTACAGGCCATTAGGGGTGCCTCTATGGACTTGGATCTCTTGAAGCGGTCTCATGGACCTTCTACTATGTTGGAGCCCCCCCCCCTTGGGGACCCTTGGAGTGTTTCAGGGGCCCTTCTATTCATCGTAAGGGCCATTGTGCCATTTCAGGGTCTAATCAGCCCTTCTGGAGGCCCTCTGAGTGCATCAAGAATCTTCAGTCCGTGAGACCCATTTGGGGCCCCTATGCCATTCCAGGGGTCCCTATCCCGTCCTAGAGACTCAGTCCTCATCTTGGCCGTCTCAGGGGCCCTGTGACCCTTCCGGCGGTTTCATTGGCAATCTGCGGCGCTGGGGTCCTGTTGTGGTCTTAGGGGCCATTTGGGAGCTTCAGGGGCCCTTCTACGCATCTCAGGGGTCATCTAACCCTCCCAGATGTCTCCTGATTGTATCAAGAACCCGTCACGTTTTCACTGAGACCCCGTGAAGCTCATACGGGTCCCTCTGGGGCCCCTTTTGAGTCTGAGAGTGCCTTTTTGAGGCCGGCCCGAGAGGGACCCCTTCGCAGGCTTGGGGGGGATCGCGCTTGACTTGAACTGGGGCGGATCTCGGATTCCGCCGGGAGGGGGGGCACACGATATTGTGGTGCCCTCCTGGCATTTGGTGCGCCCCTCCGATAAAATGTCCCTGGGTTTCAACAGCTTCCTTTTTCCAGATGCTGTTTATTTATTTATTTATTTACATTTATTCATTTATTTTTAAACACCGGAAACCATTGTCTCGGGCGCAGCCCTGGACGGCTAGACGAGTAGGTATATACATTAGGGTGGATCGAAAATATATTTTTTGTCGCAAAACAACTTCTTAGGGGTCAAAACACGTGCGCGTGGATCTGAAAACACGGAAAATAAGGAGTAAAAAGATATTAAAAATATTCTAGAAAGGGCGCACGAAGCGTCTTTGAAGTGAGTTTCGCCGTTCCCCAGCATTAAAGTCTCCACTGGTTTAGCATTACGCATAGCAAGATAGCACCTCGGTCACCATCCACCGTTTTTTTTGGTTTGTTTTTCGGCCTTTTTTGTTTTTTTTGTTTACGGATAGGTGATGAGCATGGATTTGAGCAAGTAACAGGAGACTGCCAGGTAAAATAAAGTGGTAGACAGGCAGTAGCCCTTACGAGCTAAGACCGCGCACCAGTGAGCCTCACGACCTGCAATAGATGCGGACTACAGAGTCCGAGTCGAATTCGTGGGCTTCCCACACATATCGTTGCCCACGCTGCTCATCTCTGAGGACGCTCTTGGAAACCTTGATCGGTGCCGGTAAACGATACCTCGCAGCGAAGCGCTTTGTTGTCATCAGAGAGCGGTCGAATCAGACAGACACGTCAGAAGAGTAGCGCGCTGGTCTCTGGACTGTGGCGTGGTGACCAGAGATTTAGTACTCGGGTGTGTTCCGTCAGCATTCGGATCGCAGGGGGTGACATTCTGTGACATTCTGTGACAGTGACATTCTGAACTGAGCTAAAATGAGTAATCCAGGACCATCAACAAGACAGAGAACATAAACACCCTCTGCTGCAAACAGGCCCGGACGCTCTTCCCATAAACCAGCTACCGTGGAAAAGAGATGAGTATGCCTTTTACGTGAAGACACGGAGTGAAAGGACAACGCCTTCTGGAAAGAAGCGGACAAAACGAGAAATAGCAAAAGCAGTCAAGGACGCCATAGTAGACATCTGGGACAGAGCCAGTCTTATTGCGTGGATATCAGTGGACGACGGAGAGGCGTCCCAAATGGGTGGCACGTCGGCTAAGACCGAGAGAGAGATGTCAAATGTTATTTCGGAGAACAGGATAACTCAGAACGTAGAAAGACTGGCCATAACGGGGAGAACCTCATGAAATGGTCTTCGAAACGCGAACGGGAAAGGGTCGAAAGTTCGTGAATATGCAGCGAGAGTACGATGGCTTATTTGGCATCATGTGGTGCCGATGCGATCTTGCTGATGTCCCTTGTGGCACGTGCCCAACTTCTAAAAGGGTGCAAGCTCAAGAAGTAGCTTTCCTCAAAGACCAGCGAGGAGAGAAAAAGCTCTACATAGGCGGCGTTGACCGGAAGACAACTGAGGAAAATGTCCGAAGGCAGAAGAGAAGGGGGAAAAGAATGAAACTAGCGGGAGAGACAGAAGAGGGACAGGCAGCACGATGCTGAGGAAAGGCAGCTGACCGAAGGGGATGCAGATGACGACGATGATAGCAGTGAAAAGTGTCAGACGGGTGATACGGAGGCAGCTGATGCCAGCCGCTCTTATTCACCTAGTTCTGATGATGAGGCGGACGATGTCGCCGTACAGAACCGACATCAGCTTCCGAATTTTTCGCGGATGTGTCATCGGTACGGTACCTCTGATCGTTCCGCGGCTTGCTTGCTGAACGTAGCTTTGGTTGATTATGGGATAATCACAGAGCACAACAAGGCTGAGCTGACAGACCGCAGCAAAATCCAGCGACAGAGAGACAAATGGGGTAAAGAAGAGGTGGTTGGAAGCTCATTGCAAAACCGACGTGACCGCTTAGCAGAATTCTATTACGACGGTAGGGAGGACAAGACGCTGCAGAAAGTTGGTAAGAAATTGACGTTTGCCAAAGAACTGCACGAGATAGTGGTTACTGAGTCCGGCCATCGGTATGTCGATCACGTATCTCCAAATAGCGGAAGTACTGCAGATATCGCGAAGGAGTTGCTGGACGTGATATGGGACAACGATGCGCATCCAGTGGTGCTTGGATCAGACGGCATAGCGGTAAATACCTGCCGCAACAATGGTGTGAACAGGCGAATCGAACTGGGTGTAGGCCGTCCGCTCCAGCAAGCTATATGCGGCATCCACATCAACGAACTGACGCTGAGACATGTGTTCAAGGATGCTGATGGTGGAACGAGTGGCCCAGCATCCTTCCACGGACCAGTTGGCAAAGCCTTTCAGAGAGATCTGACCACACTGCTTTTGGCTAAGTTTGAGCCATCGCTAGTTCCTTCAATTCCGGTAGAAGTTCGAAATGAGATGAGCAAAGATCAGCAATACCTGCATGACATGTGTAGGGCCGTCCAGGCAGGACCAGAAGGTGTTACCCAGTGCTTGTTGGCCTTAGAACCAGGGGCCATCCATCAAGCCCGTTGGGTTACACTTGCAAATAGAGTACTCAGACTGTACCTGTCCACAGAGGCTCCAGCACCGGTGCTTGTACGGCTAGTACATTTTATACTAAACCAGTACGACCCCGGATGGTTCAGGTACAGACTTCATTCAAATATCAGCGACGGAGTAAAGAACCTGTTCTTTCTGATATCGCTGTCAAGAGAGCTGCCGGAGAGAGACCGTAACATCACGCAAAAGGTGCTTCAGCGCAACGGGTTCTGGGCCCACAGTGAGCATGTCCTGATCGCTATGCTGGCCGACGATCAGCAGGAGAACAGGATGCTGGCGGTAGAGCGCATAAGGAGATGTCGAACCAGAAGATGCCAGGACAAGGATCCAGATGGCATACGCCAGTTCGTTATCCCTGACATCAGCTTCCATGCCGAGGAGTACCACCACATGATTGACTGGCAAGATACAACGGAGCCACCTTTGGTCATGGAAATGCCAGACGAGACCATCGCGGCTGTTGTGGAAGCACCAATGGACTTCAGTGACTTTCCCTGCCACTCCCAAGGGGTCGAACGATGGGTGAAAGAAGTCACATAAACGGCAGAGAAGAAGGCGGGACACAGTGGACGTCATGCACTGATACTGGCAAAAGCCCAGTCCAGGACTGATCTGCCAGTGATGGACACGAGGAGGGACTTCTATGACGGGCTTCGAGTGACAAGTGACCGCTGAGGCTGGTTTATTAGTGTCAGCGGAGTTTGTTGTGGAATGTCATTCATCACAAATAAATAGTCCTGGTTTAACGTTGTGTCTGGGATGGCGTTTCATGAATGGTGAAGATAATGATGATGATGATGATGACGATGATGATGATGGTGATGACGATGACAATTATGATATGTTTCGATGGTTGCCGACATGACGCAAACAGCGTTTGTTCGGCGCATGCGCTAAACGCCGAAAATTACCACTGACAGGATTCACATAGACTTATGAAGGGTTACCTTCTTGTGCAAAATGTTTAAAGCAATGGAGACTTCAACGCCTAGAACGCGTATTCCTGGTCCCAAAAATGCTTCGTGCGCCCCATCTAAAATATCTTAAATATTTTTTTGCTCCTCATTTTTTCTTGTTTTCACATTCACGCGCACGCGTTTTGACCTCTAAGAAGCTGATTTATTTTTTTCGATCCACCCTAATTCCAATCAAGGGCGTTCAGTTTCTCCGAAGGCTGTTGGATCCTGCGATTTTGAGGTGAAGTATTTTGAAAAGTATGTGACAAAATGAATCAAAAGCTGGCTGACAAATACCACCAAAGTCAGACGCGATAAAGGTCGCATTTTTTAGGGCGCTGACTTTGCAGTGAATTGTTCAAAGCGAAAGCTGTAAATTGTACACAAATTCTAAATCGTAACGACTCAAGTGGCATCGCCTGGCTCGAGTACTGAAATGTTGTTGGTGGTAACGAAGGTTTTGCGTAGGTTTTCGAAAAAAGCGAAGCCAGTGAAATTTTGAAACTTCTGATGCCATATATTTTCTGACAGTGAAACATAGCATCATTTTCCTAAATATGTAAAAATGTTTTAGTTGTGAGTCGTTACAATGAGAATAAGCGAATCTTGTGATGCATGTTTTGATTATAACGAAGGAGCACGAAATTTGCTTACACTGGAACTGCGAAAAGAATGTAACTGCAAGCAAACATAAGTAATATGGGTATCACAGATTCAACAACCGAGGGAAATTGAGTATACCGCGCTGCCTCGCCGGCGAGTAAAATTAACTTAGGCATCTCCACGGAAAAATTCGTCCGACTGTGCCGCGGCAGGTCAACACAGAGTCCCTTCCAACAGCGTAGGGTCCTCCGAGCAAACGAGGAGAACCCAAGACCAATTTGGTGGCCTCTGAACGACTTGGCGTGCTCCGGCAGGTTTACATATATGATCCCCGGCAAGAGCGCATGGCCCTCCGAGCAAACAGGAAGAACCCAAAACCAATGTGGAGGACCCCGAGCGATCGGAGTGCCTTGGCAGACGGACATATAGGGTCCCCGACAACAGCGTAAGGCCCCTGGGCAGCGCAATGAGCCCTAAAACTTCTCCAGCCACCACTCTCCCAGTAAGCCAAGAGTTCTTTTTGACTTTGCTTGTGGGCCCTTCATCTTCGTTTGGTGCCCCTCCTGGTCGCCTGGAGGCCCAAAGACGATCATTTTTTGCGTTTCGTGTTAAAAACTTGCATCCGATCGGCCGGTGATGGGCTCCTTAAGGAGCTCAAGGGGAACCATGGCCCCATGCCCCCCCCCCCCTCCCCCGCTGGATCCGCCACTGGGCTTGACCCGGCTGTGGTAACCTTAGCGATGTGGATTTTTTACTTGAGGCAAACCAACGCGCTACAGGATTGGTTCGAGGTCAGAATCGAAGCTTTGTGTCGCACGCACACCTCTGCACCCGCTTAGTACCTGTTGTATCCGACACAACAAAAAAACAAATTTCTGAGCCTGACACGGTGGAACGCGCTACTACTGGCCGACAGTATGATCGCGAGGTGCGGTAGCACCATCTTTCTGCCAAGTCCCGAATGGCCTTGCATGCGTGATGGCGGCGCCTTATCGGCCGCCGGCGGAACTACCCACCGAATGCGCACCGAGAGGATAGATCGGTACCGAGCCCATAGATCAGTACCTTGATCTAAATAAAGGGACTGAGGAACGTATCCTAAACTTTTCGCAACGGACGATCCCAAGTCCAACAAGTCGCACGTTCACATGGATGGCACCTGGCTACTGATGCCTTAAAACTTGCTTGTCTGGGTGGTGTTTGTGACTCTGGTCCGCCACAAAATTTGACGTCACCAGTATCAACGGTTCCCAAACCAAAAGATAGAACGGTAAGGGGTACTTTACCTTACTTTACTGTACTTTACTGGACTTTACTTTACCTTAGCTCAGCACCTGCGTCCCGCACGCACTAGGCTGAAGCTATTCACTGGCGGATCCGGGGGGGGGGATCTCGGCCAAGGCTCCTTTCAACCGCGATTAGGGGGGAACCAAATGGTCATTCCCCAAAAAAAGAAGACACGGGTATTTTTACCCCACCGGAGTTCGAAGTTGCCGGCACTCTGAATTCAGCCTATGGCCAGCGTCTTCCACACCCCCTCCGCTGTCGATGACCCACGATCCATACCCAGCCGCTGAAGTACACTCTAAACCCACGGCCAGCGCCTCCCACCCGCTTTCCCCGGTCAGCGACTCCGCTGACCTACCATCTAGATCCAAGAAATTCTTGTTTGTCTTCCCCCGCCAAGCGGAGCCGCTGGATCCGCCCCTGAAGCTTTTGACGTGCGAAACAACCATATCTATTGACTGCCACGTATCCCGTGCTCTTGCCCGCCAATTTTCAGCATCCCAGGGGTTGTAAATTTGCGGCAATGAAGGAAGGGTGTGAATCCTGGGCAATCGCTTCACGTGAAAGGCACCCCGTTTCGACCTGCATTCTTCGAAATTAATCGTCCAGCGGCCCGTCCGTCTTTCTAAACCATCATCGTACCAAACTGCGCAGTTCAAGCCCCGGCAGTTGGTCCGTGAGAAAAGCAGGGGTGGAAAAGAGGCGCACGTGGTCCATTGGACCATGCTCACCATGTGGGATATCTCTGGACAGCTCTAGTGCTGGTCTATTTAGCTACCAAATTTCAGCCGCCTGGGTCACTTTTGACGACACTCGGAGGCCTCCAAGTCCAAATGGAAACACGTACCTGTGGATCGCCACGTGGACCGCACGTGGGTGCTGACCACAAAAGCACTGCACCTGCAAGTGGGGCCTATGTTGTCCCTAAGTTTTGAGCTCACGGCTCCCGCCGTTTGACCTGTACCCATGATTAACTGAATTCTGCAGAGGCCCGGCTTGCGCCACGTGGCACGTGCCAGACACAACGAATAGCTCTGAAACCTGCACCGCACTCTGTCCGCCGAGTCGGCGCACCCGATGGTGCCACTTGTGTCGCGATCGGCTGGCGCGTTCGGGCGCTGTACGCCCTGAAGCTTGGGCGGACCAACTGACTAACTCTGACAAACTGACTCGATTTGAACTTTTCCAAGTGACCGCCATGTATGAAATCTCACTCGTTAAAAACGCGCAAAACACGCTTTTACCTCTTTCGATTCCGATCTGGAGGCAAACCAACGCGTTACGCGATTGGTTTGGGGTCAAAATCGAAGCTTTGTATCGCACTCAGGCCTACGTACATGGGGAGCTGCAGGGGCCACGTTCCCCGCAGTTTTCCAGAAGTGGTTATTTGCCCCCCCCCCAATTTTTAAGGTATGAAATAGGCATTTCTCGCTGGCGACACAGTTTCTTGAATTCTGAAGTCCAGCAAAACGTATTTTAACCGTGGTTTGCAATGCAACGCACGAAAGAAGTGATTTTTAATCCACGCCCTACCTATTCTTGGATGGACTGCGGTCAGCTTTTCCTCCCCCCAATTTCTGAACCCATTCCTATGCACCTGAATTAGTATTAGCATTACTCCAATGAAACGCCACCTGTTATCCTTATCTTGCAGGCTGAAATAGGGATGCACCGGATCGGGATTTTTGTGATCCGGCCGGATACCGGATATGCCGGATCGGGGTGCAGGATATCCGGCCGGATTTCCGGCCACATACCGGATATTATGGATAACTATTTTTATTTGCTATTTGTTGCTGGAAAATGAGACGAAAAAGACTGCGGTAAAAAAAGGTCTGCAAAACTGAAAAATACTGAACAAAAAATATTTCCAATTTGTGAGTCCTTCAACCTATCGCTTAGAGTTATGGCGAGGTTTCCCCATGTTTTATTGTAAAAAGAATAAATAAAGAACGCAGCGATCATAGCATAGATCACCTATCACCATTTCTGACTGAAGGCAAAGGGCAAAGGTTCCAAAATGCTCAGAATGTCATTATAACGCCTTGGTAGACCTCAAATACCTGGCTTGATAACCATTCTGTACAAATACTAATGTACGTTCACTCAAGTATATTTCTCCTTAACCCCCTTAGCCAGGGATTTCTTGAGGAGGGAGCCCGGAGCCCAGTGTGAACTGAAATCATACGAAAACCGCCTGGTGGGAAGACGATGTGTAATGGTTTTCACAAAAAAACGTGGGCCTAAGAACAAAGCCTGGGCCCCGGGCCAACCTTTCGCTTCGCCAATGCCCTTAATGCTTGCCCGTATAGGGCCTTCTGCATAAGGCGGACGTATACGGGGGGAGGGAGCTTGGTACGACCCCCAGCCATTTCAACACCTTGCGTCCTATAGCATCGCGGAAAAACCAGTGTGTGGCACGTGATGAGATCTCACGACTGGCATCCCTTTTTAATGTCTCTTGTCAACGGATGATCTTCCAGATCGGGTCAAATGTCAAAAATTGGCAGAAAGTGGTACTTTCTGAGTTAAGTGCAAGTGAGCGTGAAAGAATAAATGATGATGAAACGAAGCGGATATCACAGTGTTCGTCAGCCAATTATGAGTCTATCTGTACACCACAGGATTGTATTTCATCCCTGGAGTCCGATCCAGGTCATGTTAGGCCAATCCTTGTCAAGCGGGGTCGTTGGCTTAAATGCGTTCTCGGAACTGCAGGAACATTTTTTGTAGACAATAATAGATGCTGATGTCAAATGTAGCATCTCAATTAACAAGCACTGTTGTCAAATGACATACGACAATATGTTTTTGTCGTAGGTTATCATCTTAGGTTATCCAAGGTCATCCAAAGCCAATGACCTAGGGTGACCTGGATTTGGCCGAAAATCGAAACTTAGATGCCTTAAGAGCGTTTTTTGAATTGAGATCCAAAACAAAATCGAATTTTAGGCATCCCCTCGAACTGCAGACTCATCACTCCGCGGCCGACATCGCTCCGCCCGTCGGAGCAAAAGTTCAAGTGTTCGTTGCACTGCGCCCTCTTTCGATGAAACAAAAGACAAACCACACCAAATTTACACCATTTTTTTCCTTGCAACTTGAGGAATCCGAATATATATGGTTGTTTCGCAATACCTATTTCCTATCGCATTCCCAAAGATAAAAATAAGGTGTTTCCCGCCGACCACATGACATGAGTTCGAGGACCCTCGGAAAACCTCAGCGGGGGTTGCACCATCCACTCCTCCCCTTATGGGCGAGGGTTAATGAATTGGTAAAAGAGTATTTGAGGCAAATAAAAATGTTTGGAAAATAGGAAGATGATGCGCCACGAAATGGTCGGCTGAGCATGTGCTGGCTGTTGTTACACTACTTTGAGCCTGAGTCCATCCCTCGCAAACAATGTCTCAACCCTTCCGATTTAAGAAGAAAAAGTAGTGCTTCAGACAGACCTTGGAACTGTCAGGCACATCGACAGTCTTATATAACAAGGCACGTTGCTCCTGAAACGGTCTTATAGGCAGACATAAGAACGTCTCGATCGTGCACCGGAAGGCCAAATATCCGGCAATATCTGGCCGGATCATGGATATTTCCGGCCGGATACCGGATAACGGATAATCTCAAATATCCGACCGGATATCCGGCCGGACCGGATATCCGGTGCATCCCTAGGTTGAAATAAATTGTACACCTTCCCACAAAAAGAGGATCCCAAGTCCAACAAGCTGGCTACGCTAACATGAGTGGCGTTTTGCCACTGATCCTCTAAATCTTGCGTATCCTTGATGGTGTTTAATGACTTTCTAGCTCACCACAAAATATGACGCCTCCAACATCAACGATTCCCAAACCAAAGGCCTGAATAGCAAACGGTTACACCTCAGCACGGGCATCCAGCACACATCGGACTGACGTTACTGGCGTGCAAAACAGCCACATGCATCAAATGGCACGTGCTCCTGCCCGCCGATTTTCAGCGTAGCAGCGGTAGTAGTTTTGCGGCAATGAAGGCAGGTGTTAATCCTGAGCACCTTGCGCTCCGCTAAGCTGCACCCCGTTTCGGCCTGAATCCAACGGCCTGATCGACCGGCTGCTCATCCGCCTTTCCAAGCTATCATTGCACCAAACTGCGCTGTTTACCCCAGGGGAAATTAGCCCATAAGAAATACAAGGGCGGAAAGAGGCGTACGCGCGCTGCACGTTACATGTTGCACGCTGCCCATTATTTCGGGTACCGCTGGATAGACTTAGTGCTGGTCTATCTTGCTATCAAATTTCAGCCGCCTAGGTCACTGCTGACACTCAGAGGTCCCTGAGCCCAAATCAAAACACGTGCCTGTGGATCGCCACGTGAATCGCACGTGGGTACCAACCACAACAGCATGCATCCGCAAGTGAGGCCCATTCTGTCCCCAAGTCTTGAGTCTGCAGCACTGGCCTTTTGACCTGTAACCTTGATTACCTGAATTCTGCAGAGATTTGGCTCGCGCCACGTGGCACGTGCCACACACCACGAATCGCTTCGAAGCTTACACCACAATGTGTCCGCAGAGTCGGCGCACCCAATGGTGTCACTTATGTCGCGATCGGCTGGTGCGTTCGGGCGCAAGACGCCCGGAAGCTTGGACTAACCGACAAGCACCTCGATCTGAACTTCTATTTTCGAGCGACGGCCATGCATGAAATTCACTCGCTAAAAGCGTACAAAGCATGCTTTTACCTCTTTCGATTTTGAATTCACTTGGTTTACGTTATCTATAGAGTTTAAAATTCACATAATTTTGCAATGCCCGGCGACAGCATTGCAAAAACCTGGGGTGTTGGGTTTGATTTATCTTCTGGTCTGGTCTTCAGCTTTAAAGGCCTTTACCTCCAGAATGTTTAGGCTGATCTCTCTTTTTTAAACGATATATTTGGTCCTCATCTAGAGATGATAAGGAAAAAATAGTACATTTTCCTTTTTTATTCCCTCGCAAGCGATCTGTGGAAAACCGATGGGAGAAGACGAATATTGCCTCCTTCCATTGCGAGTCTTAAAGGCATCTTTGTGTCCCGTGACGCATGTTTGCACCGTACGTCTAGTTCCTTTGAAAACGTTTCTATAATCGCAGGCCAGGCTACAGAGCTATACGTCCACACTGATCGCGTAGCGAATGGCTGAATGGCTGCGCTGCACGGTCTGGAATACTGAGAACAGATGAGAGGCAGGTTTGCAGTTTGAAGTCACTGCCTACTGCCCTGCCAGTGGAATCTCAAAATCACGCAGAACTTATGTGCATACCGTTTCTGCAAGGATAAATGTGTGCACTGAACGATTTTATCGTATTCCAAGTCCGTATTTATATTACTATTTCCTTATTTATATCAATATATATATATATATATATATATTATATTATTATATATCATAATCTCTATTTATATTATTTCAGCTCTAGTTGCGACTACTTGAACATGATCTTAAACCACAGGTAAACTGTGTTCTCAGAGAAACTTCTCTAAAGACGAAGTTTTGTCCTAAACGACTGTGAAAGACGAACTTTTGTCCCGGAAGAGTTTTTGTCCGAGACGAACTTTTACCCTAGACGAACTTTTGTCCAAGACGAACTTTTGTCCTATGTTGGGAGATGAATGTTTGTCTTACACCAACTTTTGCCCCAAAACAAACCTTTGCAGCGAACGTTTGCACGACAAACTTTTGTCCCAGACAAACTTTTACCCTAGACGAACTTCTGCACAGCGAACCTCCACACGACGAGTGTTTGCCCAACGAGCCTGTGTGTGATTTTCCCTTAAATCAGCAAGTTTAAGATCTCTCGGCGTCATCTGGTACGGCACGTATGGCAAAGTTCTTTTGATATTCGAGTTTGGTCGAGAAGGGAGGCTATGGTCTGCACGAAGAGCCGTGCAATACCTGTCTTGGTCACGAAATTGCTCGCTTTATGCGCTCAGACCGCGCAAAACCTCCGATTGTGGGCCATAGCGCTTGTGCCTTGTTCTCAGGTGTCACGTCTACATGAAAAGGCCGTCAGTGCTGGACCTTAACTGGGGTACGTTCTTGGCCGTGTTTGACCTGGAACTATGGATGGCCGTGTGCGCAACCATCGTACTGAGCTGCTGCGCCATAAACGGCATGTACCGACTGGAGAGGAAGTACCATCTGGCCAAGCTGCACGAGGGAAACTTCAGCTGGGCTGACAGCGTGCTGCATGTTTTTGGAAGTGCCTGTCAACAAGGTGATTCTTGTTTCACATGTATTGTAATCGAGTAGCAGAAGCAAACTGCGCACAAATGCGTATCTTACGTCTGCTTCATTAATTTCCCTGGATATCAAGGGAAGTCTTCACATTGCATAATTGTCCCACATAACTTTATCTGATATGCGATTATGCGTACAAGGGAAAGGTCGGTGTAGATAATCGTCGAAAATTTTTCCTGACAGCTTGATTATAGTTGTTCTTGACACACGCACTGACTTATGTGAAAGGTGCCCACCCCTTATTTTTGCACATGATTTTTGCGGCAGCCCCAAGAGAGTGGTGCAGCTTTGACTGTCTTCTGCTGTGCTCCAAGCGTGTCTTTTACATATACAATTTTAAAAACCGTTGGTAAATTTTCCCACTACGGCCCGGCAAAGTTGCAAGACCTATCGTACAGCCGGTCCATCTCCGTCAGTGGACGGCCGCACACGTGTCGGACCGTGGAACGGGCGCCGTGTTGCACACGGAGAAATTACTGCCGGGTAGCCAGCTGCAAACATAGTGGAGAGTTAGCCTGTGTCATCAACTTTCAGTCCCAAGGAACAGACAGTCTACGCCAGTTAACGAGGTAAACCAGTCAAATGGCGAATAACCAGGAGCGTCGATTTCTTTAAATGATTGGGGTGGGTAGCGAGCCGAGGGCCCGACAACCTAACCTCCCCACAAATGTCGGTTTCTCGCGGATTTGTCCAACTTTATTTTGACCAAAAGAAATTTACGAGTTTTTTGTTACTTGTTTATCGAATAAATAATTAAGATACATGTATATATAGACATCCATACCTATATATCATATATATAGGAATATATACATGCGTTGGTAGAAGATAGAAATATGTATGCATCGTTTTTAGGGTTTATTCTTTACTTCCTGCTTATCTCTTATCTATTGCGGCCGTTCTTTTCGTTGTTATTTCCCATTTCCCCTTAAAAGCGGCAGAAAATATTGGGAGTAGGAACGAACCTACACGGGGGTCATTTAACATGGGGGCCAGGGCCCTCACAAAAGAATGGAAATCGACGCCACGGCATACAACATTTTGTGTTTTTCAGCAGATCTGTTCATCGCGTCTCAACGAAACGTTGTGGATAGTTAGTCTGCAAGGTGAATGTGTTCCGAAGTACAAGCGAGCCAACTTAAGGCAGTCAAGGTTCTATGAGGATGCACTTTGCTGGTCTTGGTGGACCTTGGGTGACCTCAGATGACTTAAACAAGTCACTGAACATCTGGACATGGAAGTGTGGCCTACCTACTGACGTCCGAGCAGACTGTGTAATGCTCCATTAAAAAAAGAAAAATGCGGGAATTTGAAATATTGGTTTGGGCTAGCCTCGACTGACGTGACTTAAGTCCGTCTTGCCTTACGGTATGCAAATTCATTACAGCGACTGGGATCTCACGGCGCAATAGATCTTAAGAAACCTCTGATGGAAAATCATTCCAAGGCAAGTCAAAACTAACCCAAAACTAGGCGAAAAACTCAGTCTTTACTAGAGTAACACTAACCAAGAGTTTCCAAAGCGTTTGGTTTCGGAGGAGTAATTAGCTGTTTGTATTCGGGTGACCGTTGACATTCAGCGCGCTGCGATGCCATGTTGTTCTCATTGTTTTGGTGGCGCGTGTTGCAGTCTGTGCTACCATTGGCGAGTAGCGAAACGTTCCATTTTAGTCAAGATGTGAGGAAACATCGTACGTAATGCAAAGACGAGGCGTGGTTATGGAAGTGCGTCATAGTTCACTGCCACTGTTGTGTGTAGAATTGGGACATATTTTGGTGTGCAAAAATAAATTCATCGAACCGTAAAATATCACACTGACAACGTATTTATGGAGCCTGATTTTATAGAACAAGAAACCACAAGAACGGCTAGACATACTGGTATGGAATTCCATGCCAATGATTTCCTTTAGTATGGAAAGCTCCATACCAAAACATGCAAAGTTACGCCCGGCATGCGCTTGCCAGATAACTTAGATCAAGCAGGTGATACATGAGTATCAAGACCAGTCGAACATTCTGTTGTGCCACCGGTGGTCGTGCTTATAACAGTTGAGCCCATGTAGTTACACACCTGCACTCAGTGTAAGGTGAACAGATCACGTTTTTTCAGGAGTGGTAGGTAGCTCGTCACGTTGCACCAATTATCTGGACACCTCTGCTTGGAAAGTGTGCAGAGTCCGTTGGCGCTCAAAGCCGTATGGCACGGTGGAGGTGACGGGACGCTGAGCATTGGTTAGGACTGCGTGTAGACTCGAAACATCCTGAGGGCCGTCTCGAGACAGTCTACCGTCTCGAGTTGTACAACCAAACGAAAACCAGTTACATAGCCAAACACATTTGCTACCTGAACGATTGGTGTTGAAATTGTGAGAAGAGAGAATTCCGAACAGTGCCTACCCACGTTTGCCATGTTATCTTGGTCTGCTGCAGAAATGCGTGTTTGCATTTGTTTTGAATTTTGTATTTTGTTGTTGCCATAGTTTTTCCTAGTTTTGCATTGGTCAATATAGTTAACGACTTCGGTCAACATAGTATCAACTAATCAAGTTGACTTGCGTCCGTTAGCCTAGCGTCAACTAAGCAACTTTAGTTGCTTCGGTCAGCCCAGTAAGTTTACTTTTTGTAATAAAGTTAATTTCGTAACTCCAAAGTTCTGCATTTCTAAAGTAGTGTCTAATACAGTTCTTAAGACTTCTAACGTAACTTAGCGTCAAATCAACAACATAACGTGTACCGATCACCTTGGATAATTTTGCTTTTTGTAACAAAATTCATTTCACCATTGCAAAACTCTCCAGTTTCAAAGTAGTTTGAAGTACAGTTGTAAAGGATACCCACGTCATTATTGGTAGCAATGGCGCCAAAATCGTCTTACTCTTCAGCTCCTCAAGTTCGATTCTGATATTCTATACAAAGACCTTTGGCCAGTCCATTAACGTCTCACTTATAGCAGAAGGGCTGTCTAGCTACTTCACATTTATTTCTAGCAATCTGAAACGATAATTCTCGTAGAAAACTCACTCATGGCACCAGCCGTGCGAAGCAATCCCTCGGTTTCTGATTTTACGTAACGGCTTACGACCATTACGTCACCACAGTACGCCCCTAATTCGATTAGTTGTCGTCTCCTGTTAGTTGCCATCACGTCACTTTTGTGCCTCCTGGTACGGATCTTTTCCGTTTTAGGGTGTAAAAAAGGCGAGACGATGGTAGACATATCTCTCATTCTACTTTTGTGTTCATCGTTTGAGATTCACTGTGTGTCGCGGGTGTTGACGTTTTTGGCTGTTTAAATAATGCGTCAAGAACAGAAGTTTTGTACGTTTAAGATGTTTAGTGCCTAGTAACGGAACTCGAGAACAGAGACTGAGAATGACTGCCACGAATGAGATCGTTACTTATAATCCCGCCATGCAGGCAGCACTAAAACTGCTACACCTTTGCTTTTTGGTTAGTTTTCCGCAGGACAGACCGGCAACTAAGGCATTACAAACAAAACTCAAACAAAGAAACGAACAAAAGTCAAAATTTTCACCCATCAAGAAAGGATGCTTCTTATCCCACGCTAAACCTCAACCAGAGATACTGATTTTGTGAGGACCCTGCTCCCCATATTTTCTGCCGGTTTTAAAGGGAGATGGACAGTAATGACGAAAAGGACGGGCGCAACAGATGAGAGACTTTATTCTAGACTGGAAGTATAGAATAAAGCAGGAAGTGATCTATCTTTTTTCATCTCCTATATATACATAGTTCCAAAAAACTTATAAATTGCCATTGGTCAAAACAAAGTGTACTGAATCCGTTGAGAATTTGGAGGAAAGTTAGGCTGTCGGGCTCTCGCCCCTCTCCCTCCATCACTTACAGAAATCGACGTCCCTGACCTCGACAGACTCAAATAAGGCCAACCATTATCTGAGGGTTGTAAAATCACTATGCACATCTACAAAACGGCCGCTGCAATCGGTTCAATGGATCAGGAGATAGAACAGAATATGTGTATATATATTTCTGCAGAATGTCCCAAAACATCCTGGTTGCTTTTTCTTGCAAGTTTGTTTTTATGAAATTATGTTCTTTATTGCATCTTCTTGCAGACAGTTGGAATTATTAAAAAACATCTTTTTCGTCTCAATCCGGTCTCATTTTTTGCTAATCAAATATCGATGATCAAAATGATGGTCATGGCATGTGTGATAACACGTAACGTTGTGTCAGAGGCGTATCCAAACGAGAGGGAGAGGGGGCAAAGGGTTCATGCCCCTCTCATGGGGCTGTAAATGCAACGTCTTTTATATACGCCAAAAAAAAAATAGAACCTAGGTTTGTCTTGACGCCTTCCATGGCGAAATCCTGGCTACCTGGCTACCCCTCCGTTATGTCAATCATGACATGGATAACGAAATGAAATTGGCAGCCAGGGGGCGCAGATGGTGAAACATCTCAGCTGACGCTTCGTTAAAATTTCTGCTGACTTTTAAGAGATACTGAGAGAAATTGTTAGTGACTCTTCACTATTGTTTTTCAGGAATCAGTGACCTTCCAACTGGACTTGGTACAAGACTCTTCTTCTGGACCTTTTTGGTCACAATGATGACGGTGGTCGCTGCATATTCATCCACACTGGTTTCATTCCTTGCTGTTCAAATGACGGAACTCCCTTTTACAAGCTTCGAAGGGTTTCTTAAAGATGGTTCGTACAGTTTAGGGGTGCAAAACAGCACGTCTTATCTGAACAGAATGCTGGTGAGTACATGCATCGAGAGCTGCTCTGTTGCATTTCTATTGGCAGCTGATACGAATTGATCCTCGCCGTACGAAATGACGAAGTTGGCCGCCTCGTCAGTTTTTTTCTGCAGCTCCCGAATGACGTCAAGCAGCCCTCTGAACCTTTAGGTAGACGAGGTCATGTCAGTTTACGGAGATATAGATAGGCATGTTCTGGGATTTCCCCATTTTTTCGTACAAGATAACGAACTGCTCGTTCAAAAGGAGACCAACACTTATGCCTTACCTAACCAGAGATGATTTTTGAGACTTCATTGTCTCTTGTTGGCTTTCAGTCAAAGGTAAAAAGGCCAATGATCCAGTTCTACTTTTTGGATTGATGAACATTTTAGACATTAGGGAGACAACGGAGACGGTAGTATAATCGTAATATGTCAACTTGGTGTTGGATTTCTAGAAACGGGTACGAGAAAAGCATTGCACGACACATGAATGGAAGGTACCTGAAAGCAGTCCACTGATGCGAGGAGCGAAAAACAACCACTGCTGACCCAGCTTGATCCAGCATACAGGGTTAACTGCAAGAGTTTCTTAATATATATGTAACCTTCATTAAAGGATACAGAACGAGCGATCACATGGCGTTCCTCCGTCAACCTGTCAGTTTTTCATTCATTCATTAGCGCTCTACCCCTGTCAGTTTTCCAAAGGCCAGTGGGACCTAATTGGCCCCCTCGAAGGTTGCCGTAGAAAAAATGGCCGGCAGGGCGATGACGAACTCTATTCCCGGCGGAGGGAAGGGGGCCGAATCCGTCTCCGTCGGGTGCTTTTGTTTGCCAGTTTCAGGGTTTTTGACGCAGCATCACGAAATTTGCTCACTTTTCCCAACTACTCCTTCTACGTGCTGTGCTTAAATTCCATAACATTATTTTGCTCAGGGGATGAGCCACGTCACATTTCTGGGAGGCACCTAAGGCCATTTTTGGCCTTGTGAAAGGTAGAACAAAATGGTTGTCAAAAATGTATCTTTTATGATAAAACTTGGAACTCTATATGGGTGTATAGGTAAGCAGCTGGGCAGGCATCACATTCTTTTCTTAACCACACATCAGTTCACAGGGTCAAGCCAGCGTCAGAGGTCAAACTCCAGTTTTAGGGTAATTATGTTGCCGCTAATTTTCCAAATGCATTCCAAAATGTATATGAGTGAGAAGAGTGCCCTCTACTTGTGTACTAAGTTTCAGCTTGACAACAGGTCGGGTCACGGAACCATAACCTAAAATGTAGGTGCTCGTACCCTATATCACGACAGCCATAAACTGGAATTTTATAAACAGAGTCAATGCAAATTACTGGAAACGTTTTCAAACAATACAAAATGCATTCAAGGTCATTCTGTGTGGCTCTGAGATCATTGGAGGTAATTTAAGGCCAAAGGTTGCTAGTTAATCTGCTCAACATCTGACCATGGCAGACCCCCTTTTTTGGTGACTCTGGCGCCGCCTATGCTGACATTATACAAACAACGTAGTAGGATTCGTACTTGTTCAGTATAGCATGACTTGTAAAAGCCAAAAGGGGTTTTTAACTTTTTTTGTGCAGTCAGTCTAAAAAAATAGCCTCCTCATCTTTAAAACCCTGCGAAAGCACAAAACAGTTCCAACGTATGGACCATTGGTAAAAGCCCCGTCCATAAGCTATCGATTCATATCAGTTGCATCAAAATCGGGCCATACACAGTGGACTGTTATAACACGTCCAAACATATCCCCCTTTTTGGTTTTCTGTCCCCTTGTGTCCACCCCTTTGAAGATTCTGAAAACGTTGTTTTATAAAAATGCAGTTGACGTCATGACGAGTCGACTGTCGTTTACGATGAAATCGGATGTGTAGTTCTCAAGATCTCATCCGGGAAAGGGTTAAAGTAACAAATGCTTACTTCCATAGTCCATAGTCATCCATAGCCACAAACACTATGGATGGCACCATGGATGTCGTTTTCTGTGCTTTCACGGATGCTTCAGCACCTCAGTGTTGTTTGGGTACTCACCAATTTTTTTGTTAATCCAACATGCGGCGATATAAGGTGAGCACCCAGAATTATTTGGAGTCCTCAAGATAACGCATGGGTCGATATTTAGCCTAAGCACCGTAAAAATCCCTAAAACGATTGCTTTACCATGACGACCTTCGCCGCGTCACGATTTCTCAGTAACAAACCCCCGAGAAAGAAGTCATAGGTTAACGACCTTTCAAGCTATTAACCTGGAATATTGCGAGAATACGTAAAAAAAGTTTCCTTCCTAGTTATGGAAGATTTCAGAGCAATCCAAGGTATTATTGCACGGAAACCTGCCAAAAAAACAAACATGCGGATGGGGGAATTGCACCAACCCCTCATACTGGTTATGGTGAACGAACAGGAACTGAATGCCGGAAGCAATGAATGCCATGTCCGGCCACATTATTCCAAGTGGACTAATGAATGTACTATGGAAGACAAATATTAGATTTCGGTGTTCGGAATAGAACAAAGAAGCTTTAAACTCCCTTTTATAGTTCCTTTGCGTTGCGCTCACTATTTCGGTGTTAGGAATAGCACAAAGAAGCTCTAGCTCCCTTTTATAGCTCCTTTGCGGCGCTCACTTCAGCATACATGATGAATGGTTACTGAAAAACAGTTTGCTAATATGCAGCCATCAACAATGCCGTGTATTGTTGTCTGTTATTATTTCCTCAACAGAGGTCCTTTTACCTACGAGTTGAAAAAAATACAGTCTGCCTACAGGTACGCCATTTTCGTCAGTTGCCGGGGCGCGTCAGAGGCGTGCGTACGTTCTGTATCTTCTGCTGATCTTGATAAATGAAACGTTAGGTGCAATGAGTAGTTCGCCTCGGAGTAATTACTTGTGTGTTGTTTTTTTCTCGTCTTCTAACGATGTGTTGGTTTCATTATCATCCCTACATATGTAAAGCAGGTCATCCAATGAATATACCCTGTTTGAATGTCTGTTTCCAGAACTCAAAGAGCCCTGTGAATTCAAGAAATCAGTTCGCAAGCACTTGATTGTTATGAATGACTGGAGGACTATGGAAATAATGGCAGCCAACGATAATAAGTTTTCATTCCTGGAGGGATACAGAGGTAAGCGGTTTGTTGAAACGTATGAATTGACGCAAAAATCGTGACAATCATTCAGCATAACACATGTGACAATTTTTCTATCTCACATTGTCGGAAACTGGGGTTTACTGTGAAATCTCTTACCCTATGTCAGGTAAGCTGTCAACCTTTTTTGTCATTCGTCGTTCGGGTTGCACGCCTAATTCACTGATTTTAAATTTTGAGTGCAAGGGCCAGTGATTCATATATGAAATACTTCATATATGAATATATGATTGAGTGATATGAATATATGACATATGTGATTCATATATGGAATATGGCATGCAAGTAGCAATTTTATCCGCGTGCCCTCTGACATCAGTTCAGGTGGTGTTTTGTGACATTTTTTTCAGTTCGCATCCGAACATGAGTGATTGGTTTGCAGTCCTGGAGGTTTAGCATTAGGAATATGTGGTTTGGAAACACTGATATTTGGTAAGATCCTCATTGGACGTCGGCGACTTCATGCTACTGGACCCGGCTAAGGTCGTATGACGTTTTTGAAATATATTGTTGGTTTTCTTTGAGCACACATACGTCTTTTCATACAAGTTGTATTGTTTTTTCCCTAACTTTTGGTCACTGAAATGAAAACCAGCATGGAGTTCATGACATACAAAACCTGATACCACAGTTTTCTGCGAAAATGATACATATCACTTTGACGTCATATGACCTTCTCGTAGCTAAATATTAACCTAATCGTCCCAAATTATTTTTGGCTTCTTTCCTAGGTTACTCCAAAGGCGTTTCTTACGTTTTCTTTGGCATTTATAGTTCTCAAGAGCTTAAGTGTTCTTGTGGACCTCTATTCTGGCGACGATATATCGACGGCGAGGGTTAATTTCGCCGGACGAGAGGGATTGCCACCCCATGAGGTTTTCTTAGATTTCTGCGTACGGCCCTCGTCATGAACCCCAACTCGAGTAAATCTAATTCTACGTTATTTCTACAAGCCTACCCAAAAAATGGCACCAGGTCGTGCCAGGTCACCGAGTAATGACGTCATTCTCGAGGGCCTTGCAAGCCGTTTTCTCCAGACCCCAGCTATGTTTTGTTTATTTCTCAAGAATCTGGCGCTTTTAGTACGGGATACGGGGACTGTTGCGGCGCATCCTGGACATAGGGGGCCTTAAAAGTTTGGTGGTGCTTGCAAGGTCAGGTGAGGTCACTGACTCTATATGGGATCAGTTTACTTTGAACCGGCCTTTTGGAATTCTTTGGCGCTTACTTCATCAGTTGCTTACTTCACCACAAATATTTTTAACGCTGCAGATCATCACAACTTTTTTATGTGATGATAAGGCATATTTCCTGGCACAAGCAGAATCATAACGAACGACAATTGTACGTTCGACATTTGGTCTTTACCCGAAGGAAAAAAACCCTGGCTTAAACAACTTCCTTTTTCTAACACCAGGCTTCTGTGAAAGCACGGTTTGCCAGTCTACGTCTCAAAAAAGACCCAGCGTCTTTGGAACGAGGTGGCAACTGCGACAGTGTGTCGCGCCATCTGTTGGAACAAAATGGAACTCAGGAGACGCGTGTCGCCTGCTGTTTAGTGCGTTGTCAGGAGGCTGAGCATACATTACTCCTACGCTCTGCCTGAAAATGGCCTCGCCGGACAGAACTGAATGGAGATTCTATGTTTTCATGAGGACGAAGCTCGGCGAGGATGCAAGGCAGATTCAAGCTGACCTGAACCAAATTGTAGGTGGGCATTGTCCTTGATGTCACACAGTAGCAAGATGGGTATCGTCTTTTAAGAATAGGAGAGAGTTATTTGAAGATGACCCACGAACTGGACGTCCTTCCACGTCACGTACCGAGGAAAATATTGCTGCTGTCAGACGAATGACCCACGAAGATCGACACACTTGGACTCTCTACTGGCAGATCGTATGGCAGTATCCATACGACCATTCATGAAGATCTAAAGATGAGGAAGGTTTGTTCTCGATGGGTGTCGCATCTCCTGTCAGACGACGAAAAAAGGAGAAGAGTTCAGTGTGCTTCGACAATTCTCTCTGAATTTGGTCCTGAAGGTCAAAAACGCATCACAGACGTGGTGACTGGTGACGAGAAGTGGTTTTACTTCTTTCAAGTGTCACACAAGAGGCAAAACATGGTTTGGCTTGGAGAAGAAGATGCACGACCTTCCATTGTCAAGGGAGGATTTCGTTCAGGAAAACAAATGTTCATCGTGTTCTTCGTTTCAACCGGCCCTGTATCCCTTGTGACTGTGCCCAAAGGTCAGAATGTTAATGCAACTTACTATATAGAAACAGCTCTCAAGTCACAAGTGAAAAATCTAGAAAAAATAAATCCCACACGCCTTGCTTCAGGAAAGGTTCACCTTCACCATGACATGCCTCCAGTCACACTGCTGTCAAAACTCGCCAGTTTGTGGAGGAAAGCAAGCTGCAACTCATTGACCATCCACCTTACTGTCCTGACCTGGCACCATGTGACTTTTGGTTATTCCCTAAGTTGTCAGGAAAACTTGCTGGCATCAATTTTCACAGGGAACAGGATCTTGCCGGAAGGATAAATGCAGAACTGAAAAGTATACCTGCTTGTGAGTACTCTGAGTGCTTTGTCGAGTGAATGACACGGCTCCAGAAGTGCGTAAACCTTGGAGGAGAGTATGTTGAAGGAGTGTGAGGCTCAATAAATGTGCATCTCTATTAATTTTATTTTTGTTACCTTGTTGCCAATTTTTGTTGTTTTTTTATATATTCTTGATATTTTTCTTCTAATAAAAAATTCTTCAATATTTTTGTTGAACACCCCTCGTAAAACCACTAAGATGATGATACGCGCTGGGCGGCAAACGTTGTGATACCTCCTTTCGCTGTGATCTGAGAGATCACCAGGTGGATTGAAATAGGATCAAATGAAAATATTGCTTGAACCAAAAAAAAACTGTCTATACATTCTTTTTTTGTTTCATTACTCAGTCGCAATTAGGAGTGAAGGGGAAGGGGTGGAAACCACCACCTCTCGTCCGACGCGTACGTGAAAAATTTTTACTTACAGCGGATCTACAAGTCTGATGTGAAGCAGGGATTATGAATCACAGGGTATAATTAGTAAAAAACACGCTGTCCTAGGGATTGCGTCTGCGACGAAAACTAAAAAAGCAACCACGTGTTTATTGAAGAAGCGACCAAAACAAGGAAAAATACGTCTTCATATGTCCGTCAATTACTAAATTTAAATATGTCTAGAATTTAGCTACTTGATTCATTTGGTACAAAGGTATGCTAGGACTATACCGATAATAATGCCAGCCATCGTGTCCCTCATATCTACATTTTCTATAAGGCGCTCCGGATGGCACCGGACAGCGGATTTCTGGTGACCATACGTGTTAAACTAATGGCACTCCGTGATCGCCAGAAGCATTGATGAGAAACCAACCGGAGGTCTCCGTGGTCAGCACCCAACAAGTTAGATATGATTGTTGGGCGCCCTTCGTCGAGCAGACATGAGTTGCACGCGATCTATGGAGCAGTTGTCAATGTCTGCACGTTAAACTGCTAAGCCACATTGCGTACTAGGGTCAGGCATGCGTGGGAGGAAAGGAGCAGCCGCCCACCTGGATCTTGACTTTTTTGGCGCACTGACCCACTGAAGGAGGGCAAGAACGCCGGAAGTGAAACCCTTAGTCGTCGAAGGCGGGTGAGAGCATGGAAGCATCCATGAACTAATATGGTCCTTGGATACCAAGGCACCCTGTCGTTAAAGAGCGTGTATGTAACATTGTGCACCCTTGTGACAGGACATGGACTTGCTTATGTATATTGATTGATTGACTGACTGATTTGTTTATTTACTTATCCATTTATTTACTTATTTTTTCGTTTACTTACTTGTTTATTTATTTATTTATTTATTTATTCACTTATTTATTCATTTATTTATTCATTTATTACTACAGATTGTCAAGGCATGTCAAGGACGGTACCGAGCCCTTAAAATGGGCAGACAAGTGAGAAAGCTTCGGAGTTTTCACTGATCCCCTCAGATGGTTTGTTTTTTTACCTACTCTTTTATCTTGTTTTTTTTTTAATACCTCTCACTAAGTCGCTTCTGTCCGTATTTTAACCCCTTTTATTTGTGCAGTTATTCACAACACCTTCTTATATATTTCTGTTAACTTAATAAAATCAGCTCAATAACTTGTTTTGTGCTCGAGTACAAATGCAAATACACCGACCGCAAAAAATACTGTAACCCACCAGCCAGTTTGCATGCAGTACGTTTCCATGGAAATGAAGAGTTTTGTCTTTATCGCGTAGCATTTGACTAAACAGTATGATCGGTTTGCTTTTGGGTTTGTCCCGTTGCAGGTTTTTTTTGTTCATTTTGCCTAAGACTTGTACTGTCAGTAAGCAGAGAAAATTCGGTGCAGTCCATTAATTTATCAATGCATAAACGAGGATTTCGGCCGCAGAATTTTGTCAGTTTTACATATTTTGATACCAAAATTATTTCCATGCCAAGTCACTTCATGAGGATATGACGTCATAAGTGAACCTTTGCATTCATGTTTTCGCGTCAGCGGGCGACGACTCGAACACGCTTCGTTTATTTTACTCGCGAATAAAATACATGGAATATTTGTATATACATAGGATACGGTCCCAAAAAGGATATACAACCGTGACGCGCCAACATAACAGGTCATGCCAGGTCACATGCATGATGGCAATGAGGCCGATTTGCATTGTGGGTGATAGAAATGGTTGCTGCTAACCTTCCTCATCGTTCAAGGCAGACAAGCGAATCTATATATGCTTCTTAACTAGGGTCGCCAAATGCAACGTGAAGTCATGTCAGGTCACGTCATAGGCTGATGTCAAAATAAAACAAAATACGACGTTGTTTGTGGAAGACCATTCAGTAGCAATAGAGAACAATTATTGTTCCTCGTCAGAAAACGGAAAATGACTATCTCTCCTGGTCTGGCTTGACCTTGACCCGACAAGGAACAGACAGAGCAGATTTAACCGTCACGAAATGTTATTTCACTTCTATACTTGACGCAGTTAAGAATCCCAGCGAGTAACTATTGCTCTTTGTTAGGAAGAGTAATGCAACCTTATCTGACATGACCTAGAATGACCTTGGCTGGATGAAACGCAAGTAATGCAAAACTGGTCATCAGAAGGTCATCTGGTAATCAACTGGTCATCCTTACATCCTTTCTGTGGCTGGATCAAAACAGTTGAGATTAAACATCGATCTTTGACATGTAAAGTAACAACAATATTTCACATGACCTAGGTTGACCTTGGCCGGACACTTTTTAAATATTTTGGTATGCTTCTGATGCAGAAGATCGTGACTTTCCGTTCATATCCATCTGAAGGCTTTAAGGCCAGTATTGTCGATGATATCATGTACGAACAGGTGTCAGTTTTTCTGACGTGCTATGCGTTTTACGTGGCCTGTGGCGTCATCAGTCACGTGACCAAGGCTAACATAGTATTTTCTGAATCGCAAGACTCAGGGCTATCGATTGCTGGTAAACCGGTTCAGATCCGACGGTTAGACCCCACGATACCAGGGGGTGCCCGTTTTGACACCCCCAGGCGGTCGCAGGTATAACAACACACCAAGCAGTGCCGGGCTAACGTGCGGCGCCACTTGCGACGAAAACTGGAACTTGGCGGGGGTTCAGTGCCACACCATTCTCCCTCCTTCCACATTGCGTGAAAGCCAATGACGCGCCACTTGTGAACTTGCGGGTCCTTATCCCACAGGATGGTACCGTCGACGCACTTGGACGTCCTGAGCACGTCAGCGATGATCGCGTCGTCCCGTTCCGTGTAGGCGTCCTGGGACGCAAGGAATCCTGTGGGTGCACGTCTGTAGCGGAACCTGGCCTGCTACGTCAAGAACTTTGTTTTGTGTCGGTGTTCGGGTTTGATATCGTCCAAGTAAACCAAATGATAGCGTCCAAATAAACCATGCGCAGGGTAGATAAAAATACATTATAAATTCAGCAGTTTATAATGTCGCAGTTTTTTATGCAATTATAATTTCCTCTCTGCAACGGACGACAAAACATGTTGCGTGGTATTCTTATGCTGAATTCGGTTTCCTTTGAAGACGTATGCATACCAAGAAAAAGACATCATACACAGACGATAGAATAACAACGTAGGAGAATTTACTTCTCTACAATGAGAATCTAAGATCAGAATAGATTCTCTACATTCTATGTTAACTTAAAAAAGCCGAGATGCAACCCTTTTCCAAAGGTGTTTTTTTCCAGTTGTAAGCGTATTTTGTATGGAACCCTAGATAACACCAAAAATATTAAGTCACGCTGCGGATGTCGTCGTTTTCATCCACGGTATTGCATCACGAGGGAGATTTCATCGAATGATGTTCTTCCATTGGGGAGAGGGGAAGCAAATCTAGAAATGGCAGGGGAACCCGAACCGTTTTCACTGGTAAACAAGTGATGGTTGCAGTTTTTATCAAACAAAATGAATGCCTGAATTGATAGTCATCACGAAGCCAACCAGGGATGCAGCCAGGATTTTCTTAAGGGGGGGGGAAGGAGATCAGGGTGATCTGAAATCATACGAAAAGCGCCGGCCGGGAAGACAATGTGCAATGATTTTCAAAAGTTGTGGGCGTAGGGGTGGGGGGAGCCGGGCCCCCGGTCCCCCTTGGTTGCGCCTCTGAAGCTAACCATGTACCTACCCGACATCATTAATGCGATCAAACCGACACTTTTTTGTGGGAATAAAGGGAACTGCTTTGAATCTGGAATGAAAACATGAAGAGAAACTTGGAGGATTCTGCAAATATTTGTCTCAGGACACTGTCCTCGCAGCTGTCGTTTTCTGTTTCAGATATTGACTGTAAGTTTGCTAGCTTCAAGGTGGAAGGATTTGCTTTCCCTTTCGCGATGGCTCTTCAGAAGAATTCACCCTACAAGATTTTTCTTGATCATTAGTAAGTCTGCTGAACGTTCGTCTTATGTTAAAGAAACCGATGCATTAAGAAGGAACTCACAAGGATTTTGCACTTCTTAAACCTCCCAGATTGATCTGACACTGCTCATGACGGATCGTTAGTGTCAAGAGGTAGCAGTTGGTTTCGCAATTCTTGGTTCGACTGAACGAATTCCTGACACTTGCCCATTTCGACATTCGCTCTAAAAGAGCGGAGTTCGTCGCTGGTCCTTCGACGTTGTTGGGCAGTTTAATCCCTGGAATTCGTTAGAGGTGGAAAGAAGGGGCGGGATGCCCCCTAGTTTTGTGGACTTAACCATGGCTGGAGATCCTGGAGTGTTTGATGGGCTAGATCCCCGCACTTTTCGGAGGTTTTGGCATTAAGCCTGTGACTGGAAAGAAAGGGTATGAAACCCTTATCACCTCTACCCCTCAATATTCTCGGGAAATCACCAGCCACAGCTTTAGCGTTACGTACACGGGAGTTATCTTCGGGAAGAGCTGTCTGAAAATTTCAACGTGCCCCATGCTACGGGCCTGTGTTGGACTGCTCGATCAAATCCGCCTCGCGGGCTAGGGGTCGTTCACGTGAGACTGTCTCCACAGCCTGCGTCGGCTAAATGAAGCTGGGGTGATTGACAAATTGCATAGAAGTTGGATGTCGCTGCCTGCTGACAGGTGCTCATCGTCTGAATACACCGTGAGTTTCAACAAGACCTCAAGTCGCCTGTTGGGCTGACCCGTCTCCTTAACGAATGGCCAGCCAAGTGGATGCTTAGACAATAGTTGTTTAAATGCTTAGCAGACATACAGGTTTTCATTTGACTGCGAATGACATTATTACGCCTAAAACGTGGCCATTTTATTTTTGATAACATTTCGCTATCAGGACGCCTTCCATGCCCGTTTCTTTTTATTTTCAGAAGGAGTTTTTCCTGTGGTCTGTGCTGTTGGAGCGCAGGAATTTCCGCGATCTTCTTTGTTTGGCCACTGACCTGCACGCAGAACATGGGAATTCACACGAGCTTTCCGTTCAACTGCACTGTTCTGCTGGCAGAGCCCGGGAATGGCTGCGGTGTTCTTGGCCTTTGCTCTGCTGGCGGTGGGCGTGTCGGAAAGCGTACTGCTGCTGGCGGCGGAAGTGTTCTGGTTCCGCCGGAAGCAGAGGCAAGTTCTGGATCGGAAACTAGTTTCCAGCTAAGAGCTGATAGCGCGACTACCGGGATCTCCGACGATGTCAGTTGGTTTGTTGGTATCATCTTGGGTGAAGTTGGCAGTGATCATCGCTGTGCACGAGCAAGAAGGTGTTCATGATCAGGTTTGGTGCATGTTTGTCACCTGTACGTCCTATAATTCTGCATTGATCAAACTGTGCTCTTTACTAAGACGGTACGAAGCTGAAATTTCCTGCACTTCCAAGCCATCAGAAAATGGATATCAAATCGTGCTTTGCATTCTTCGAGCGTAGAACTGAAGAGCAGGTGCACTGTGTTAACCCAGACTGATGTGGAAAATATGTGAATGTTTAAGTTTGTATACGACTTATATCGTATCCGCAAATAGCGCGAACATTATACATGTCTAATTCATATTTATTCCACAAAAGAATCACCACAGTTTATGCGTCTTGAAATTAGGAATCGATATACTTGTACATACAAGTACGACATACTTGCATACAGGAGAGAACGACGAGTGTTCTTGCTTGTTCATGACATAGTTTTCGACAGCACCAACGTGGATACCGCTCGTAACAGTGGGACTAAAAGTTGATGATACAAAGCTATCCTTTTTCTTCTTTTGTGACGGACCGATGGTTATTAAAATGTCGTTTTCAGCACTTAATACAAATCTGATATGATGTCTTTGCAGGCTATCAAGGGGCTTGGTGGTACTGATGAACCCCAACTATCGGAAGAGAAAGTTTGAGCAAGTTTAAAGCAACATAGTTACCTCTGTTGCTCTCTTTTCGAGATTCGAAGGGGACGACTACTGCCACCTGGTGATGATGGCGTTACTGTTTCCTTCCGATCGGTGCTTCACCGCAGCGAAGCAGTATCGAAGAGTGGTGCACCGACTCCATGACACTAGTTCCACTGCACCACCACTATCGCGGAATAGCCCACACCTAGCGAAGCCCGTGACGTGCAGTCGGCGGTGCGACCGCGTTGCCCTGTGTGAAATGAATCAGTCTCGTCTGAGTCAACAGTCGTTTGCTGAGTGTAGCTCGCGGTGCTCCCTCTCTGTTCCAACCTCGATAAATGTGCTCGACCGCATTCCGTGGCGAGGCGCAATGCTTACAGGCACTGTGAACAATCCGGTTGACCCACTGAGCTTCGTTTTCCGCAACCAGCATCCGATCCGGACTGCTGAGACTGCGTCAGTACATCTTTCCGCATTGTCAGTACCCACTAACAGCCCTTTCAAGCTTGTCACAACGAGCACCGTACGTCAGTGAGTTGCGCCACTGGACAATGGGTTTAGTTTACAGGCAGCAAGGTCTGCTTGACATAAATCTGAGCCCAAACCCACTTACTCAAACTACGCGGGTATAATCCATCCTAAGCAGTGTCGTCATTTTGTGGTTCGCATTTGTCCGTTTGCATTTCTGATATGTCCCTTTTTACATGCAGCCATTTTGCCATTCACCATTTAGCCATTTGCTATCTCATTTACCATACTGACATGTCGCCTCTTTCACGTGCTTTTTTGCATATTACCCCTTTTTCAGTTCGCTATCCGGCCATTCGCCATCTTGGTATATCGCCTTTTTAAAATATCGCCATTTAGTCGCTTCCCATTTGGTCAGTCACCATTTTAACCTGTCGCTTTTTTACTTGTCTCTATTTTGCCGTTCGTCATTTAGCCAGTCGCCATTTTAACCCTATTCCCGGCAGGGGGGCTGAATCCTACCCCCCCTAGGGTTTTTTGCTTGCCAATTCCAGGCTTTTCAACGCAGCTTCACGAAACTTGGTGACTGTTTCCTAGCTATTCCTTTTACGTGTTGTGTCAAAATTTCAAAGTTCTGTTTTGCTCAGGGGCGGAGCCAGGTCGCGTTTTTGGGAGGTACCTCAGGCCATTTTTGGCCATGTTGAGGGTAAAAGGAAAATGTCTGCCAAAACCAGAAATTTTAAGATAGGACTTAAAACTTTATATCGATGTATAGCCAAATAGCTGGGCAATGTGCGGATAAAATTTCGTTTATTTTAGGTAACTTTACAAGGTCAGGTCCAGGTCAAAAGTCAAAATTTGTTTTTTTGCGATAATTTCGGCGCCGTTTTTTCAAATGCCAAACCCGGAATATGTGTCACGTAGAAAGATGCATTCTACTTGTGTACCAAGTTTCAGCTTGATATCAGGTCGGGTCACGGAGCTATGACCTAAAATGTCAGTGCGCGTACCCCATATCGTTATAGCCATAAAATGTTTTTTTTTTAAATAGAGTGAATTGAAATGATTGAAAACGTTTACAGATAATTTTAAACGCACACGAGATCATTTCAAGTGGCCCCAAGGTCACTGGAGGTCATTCAAGGTCAAAAGTCACAAGTTGATCTGAAGAACGTGTGACCATGACAGTTTCCCCTTTTTCCATGTCCCTGGCAGTGCCTATGCTAACATTACACAAACATTGTGATGCGACTTGTACTTCTTTAGCATAACATGACTAACAGGATCCAAAAAATGCCTTTGCCTTTTTTGTTTATTCAGTTGTTGGAAAACTATTCGTCCTATTTTTGAAACCCTGTGAACGCCCATGAATTTTCCCAAAATTTTAGATGTGTTTACCAGTGGTAAAAGTCCTATCCATAATCATTCATCGATTCATGCCAGTTTCATCGAAATCGGTCGATAAACAAGGCAGTTATAAGAGGTCCAAAAGTACCCCTGATTTTGACATTTTTGCCCCCCTGTATCCACACTTTTCAAAATTTTAAATCTTTTCTTTATAAAAATGTAGCTCAAGTCATGGCAAATCGATTGCCGTTTGTTGCGATGAAATCGGACGAGTAGTTCTCGAGATCTCAGGGGGGGCCGAATCCGCCCCCCTGCCGGGAATCGACCATACCGTCTAGTCCTCCGGGAAAAGGGTTAACATGCCGTCGTTTTTATAGTTTCGCCATTCAACATTCGTCATGTGGCATTCGTCACTTTTACATTTCGCCATTGCATCAGGACATCCGTGCGCAAGGTAATCGGGACTGTTTCGAGGCTTTACATGTGCCCACAACTCCTAAGTGTCTCTTTTTAAATCTTAGTGTCATGTAGGCAATAAAACATGCATTGCATAACTCGTTATCACGGACGTCAAATTTAACCCAATCTGTGACCTTGGTTTTGGATAACCTTGGGCCAGGTATCTCTCAGAATATTGGATCAAGATGCCAGAGATATATTCCCATGCAAACTTCAGTCTCGGGCTACTCTTCATTGCGATTAGGCAACTCTGGAGAAAGGGCCACTTCTGGTTGTTTGCACTAGCCTGTAACGTCATCATTGACCCAAATTAAAGAAAGAAATGGATATGTCACAGTACCTCACGTTTCAGCGCCATTGATCGTCGTTTCAGTCGGCTGAATCGGGCCATTGTTTCTCGAGATAGCCGGAGGGGGGGGGGGGCGCTAAACGCCCCGTCCAGTCAGTGGAAGTTGGCGAAATACCCCAGTCAATGCCGGGGTGAGCATCCCCTGCGAGGGAACCAATTCTTGGATTTTCTTATGCGGGACGTTCATCCCGTCGCAGAATTACTATCTAGGAGCAGGACATGGTCCAAACCATGTTTAAGTCATCACTGTGCCTTTTCTCTGATCTTAAGTGACCTCCAACTTCCAATTTGATTCTTGTCACGCCCATTTTCATGGCGCGCTGAATGGTGAGCCAATGACTAGCCGAGCTGCTCTTATCTACAGCCATTCCAGTCTTAATACGCTAGTGTCGTGTGTCCGTCATGAAGATCACACGCATAAGTCAAAATATGGCGAAACGTAAGTAAAGCTGCAATCGCATTTTTATGCAGACCCTGTCCTACAGCAAGTCGTCTGACGCACAATCATCACCATCTCATTTATTTTCGTCTATAGAACATCGCCAAATATCGACATATCCCAAAAAGCGTCGGTAACGTCGTTTGGGCGTTCTGAAGACGCAAAATCGAAACACCTCGGCTTGAATTTTTTTTGTAAATAGAGCGGGCTTCAACATAAAACCGATTTAAAACAAAGGACAGGATCGTAATGTCTTGCTTAGGTGATAACAAAACTTGTTTCCACAACCAAATGGTGTATATTGGCAGTAAAAGCACCATGTTCAACACTGGAGGTATTGCACAGCCGCCCATCAGATCTTCCTGACTACAAGACAATCTTTCCTGGACGGTCTTTGCAGGCGTAACAATGCTGGAAACGACCAACATATATGTATATATATATATATATATATATATATATATATAAACCGGACTATAAAAAAACACGACCATGGATTTACAAACGCGTGCCACTTAAAACACACAAACATAGTCGATATCACACCATTATTTACGAGGTATCGCAAAACCCGCTCCCGTTACTAGAGTTCGCACGGCGCGCACCCATCCCGGCACCAAACACCGCCTCCCCAGAGTGCGGGGCCTCCGGCGGGCCCCCTCAGCGGACGAGAAACCCGTCTGCCAGCGGGTCGTCCTGCTCGGCAGTGAACTCGGCTTTGCCCATGTAGAACGCGCGGCCGGCCACCTCGACCACTACGGCGCGCCGGCCGTGGCACGAGGAACGCTGCGCCACGCGTGCCGTGAACTCGCTGCCGGTGATGCCGCGGAACGTGCACGGCCGGTCGTCCGGCAGCCGGCCGACGGCGTGCAGCAGCGCGCAGCAGGCCGTGCTGCCCGAGCCGCACGGCGACCGGTCGATCTGGCCGTCGGCGAACACCGTCACCTGTGTCACGGTGCCCGGCGGCGCTCCGGCCTTCGAGAGTGGCGCGAAGTCGGCGAAGATGACGCCGCTCAGGAAACCAAGGTCGGCGCTCTCCGGATGGTCCACCGTCACGCCGGCCGATGCCACGTGGTCGCGCACGTGGCGCGCCAGGCGCAGGTAGTCGGCGGCGGCCGACGCGCCCATCGATAGCCCGACGTCGGCGGCGCGCACGAAAGCGTAGAAGGCGCCGCCGTAGCAGACGTCGAACCGGCACGTGCCGCCGTCCGGCAGCGGCAGGCGCAGGTCCTCGTGCAGCACGAACGCCGGCACCGAGAGAAAGCGCACAGTGTTGTCTGGCGCCAGCCAGGTGCGCACCAGGCCGCACGGGCACTGGATGTTCACCGGCGTGTCGCCGTCGGCTGCGCGCTCCACGAACCCCTCGTCAACCAGGTAGCGGACCAGTGCCATCGTGGCGTGGCCGCACATGGTGCTGTAGCCGTCGTTGTGCAGGAAAACAGCAGCCATGTGCGCGTGCGTATCGTCGGGCGCCACCAGGTAGGCGCCGAACATATCCCTGTGGCCGCGCGGCTCCGACAAGAGGAGGCGCCGGTAGCGGTCCAGTTGCTGGCGGCAGAAGCGGCGCTTCTCCAACAACGTGGTGCCCACGATCGGTGGCAGCCCTGAGACCACGATGCGCAGCGGTTCGCCGCCCGTGTGCATCTCGACTGTGCGCACTGGCTCGGACTTGCACGGAGGCTCCATACTCTTGGTGATGCTGAAGGAGGTGAGCCAGCAGGTTACTAAAGGGGTGGCGCATTGAACAACGGTCACAAATTAACTATAATGTGGCAAGAGATACAAAAACATGGAGTAATAGTTCAGTTGCTAGGGTAACTTTACATTAGCTGGGAGTATTACAAACTCGTATTTTGTTTGGTGCAGTACTGCATATTTTCTTGTAGTTAAATGTGATGTATGGGCGTTTGTGACGCACTTTAAACAGCGTTATTCACACAAAACATTATGGAGTAACACATCACAAAAAATCGATATAACCTAATCAATTATGAGCCAGTCAAACTTAGCCTCATCTAAACTATGCCACCACCTGAGCATAACCTAAATACTCCAGCAATGCACAACTGCATCAGTGCACGCAATAATACTGCAGTGGATCTTATAGGGAAATGTGGAATTAAAATCACCCATAATCTGCGTGTAATAACACCGTTCATAAAACAGATGTACGATTGAACTAGAATAATGTGCTCATTTTGTTGCTACACTCATCAACATAGCAGGGAGCATGCCCTCAGGCACCCCACGCCGCGCCGTGTCCCTAACCCCTGCCCCGCAATTATAGGGCGCAAGGAGGTGGCCGTAGAGACAACCAGCTCACTCGCCTCATCAACGCTAGGATATAATGTAATACAGCGCCCCTGGTGAGTGCCAGTAAAACTGCACTTCGGCCGCCGCCAACGCAGGTGAAAGAGACCCTGTGACGCCAGACGTAGTACTGTCTCTATCGGCCGCCATTGCGGCGCCACCGTCGGACTCACTAACGAACTTGACTTGACTGCGCGAGCTAGCATCAGTGGAGAAGAAAGGAATGTGTTTGTAAAATAGATCAAAATGTTATAGATTTACATTTCGTATTCATTCAAAATGTAAGATATATACAAAAACTTTGGGACTGCACAAATGATCAGTACAAATGATCAGTAATATGACTGTATGCCCCAAACAGCGACGATCATTTATCCGCCCTTGAAAAGCGAGAGAACTCTCCGCTTGGAGCCCTGAAGGCGAGCGTTTCTTGATTTTTTTTCGTTGCGCGGATTCGTGTGGATGCCCATTTTGCTCTAGCTTTCCTTGCAGATCAGACAAAACACCGAAAGTAAAGCTCCATGAAGCATTTCGTTTGTTTTGTACGCTTCGATCTGAACAGGGTCGAAAAACATTTACGGTTTACTAGTTAGACAACGTATATAAGAAACACAGCCGTACATAAGACAGTATGGTGCTGCACTTTCGCTGTGGCTCGGGTGTCTGTGAGACCACGAGCCACCCAACTGATTACCATAGCCCATACCCAGTACATCATACAAACAATATTCATTGGCCACATATGCCAGCTGAGAACTGACACAGTGACAGTGATCGGTCATTGCTGATGCAAAGTATGCTTACAGTGCAGAAAAATATCACTCTCTGAAGTTGTTGCAGCTTGATATGAAAATCAGTTTAGATGATGGAAGGGCAAAACCTTGTATTTTCTGCCTGGCGTGATAATTTCACTGCGGGCGACCACGTTTGTGACGGCCTTTTCTACCGACTCAGTTCTTGCTGCCATCACCGTCAGTCAATCACTCGGCACCAGATCAGAGACAAATTAAAGCGCCTCACTTACACTACATTATCTTCTTACACACACCGAGATGCACGGCCACTTTCGCACTAACACTATGGGCACCGTCACTCTTCACGCTAACACCACAAACACCACCAATCTTCAACGCAGAGTACCGTTGAGCCTGAGCTTGAGCCTTAACATACTGAGCAAAAACCGGCGCTACTTGTATACTACCTACAAGCGGACATGATTGCTGGATGTGATGCAATCATAATATCATAATGATATCGAATCTAACCAGTTAGAACCTTTGCTTAATTTGAAAATTTCAGGGCAACATTCAGCTAGTGAGAAAGCGTGGGAACGCCCTGCAATTCCCAAGGGTGGCTGATGAAATGGTCTTGAGATTCTGTGCTATAGGAATGCTTTTCGCTTCAGAGGAAAGGGAGTATCATTTTACATTACGGATATGAATCACCTAAAGGCACTGCGGCACGGTTGATCTACTTAAAACATAAATGGGTTGCCAGACGTCTTTCTATGACTCCCTTCGATGACGACTCTGAGAGCTAGAGTTGAAGACGTTTGGTAGCTGTATAAAGTCTCCAGAAACAAGGGATTTTCAGGTAAATCTCTAAATCTTGAGGAATTTGGAAAACACTGAAACATGAATGGTTTCAGATAAGGGAACTCTAAAGCCATAACGTAAACGTTGTTACAAACCTGAACAATGATTATTTTGCCATTTCAGTTAAAATGTAGACTTGTGATTATAATTCGCCACCGACCCGCGGATCGTACCAATCGGTGACGACAAAGCTACTAGCTTCCCGTTCATTTCGGTCCACTGGGCAAGGTCTCTCAACAAACACAAGGCCGTCGCCACTACATCGCCTCCCACACGGACGTTACGAACAACCCGGCTGGCTGATTAACGTTCAACGTAGAGCACCCTTGGCAGGTCGCACAAAAGATGGAATATTCTCAAAGTTAATCCTCGAAAATTATATTACCAGCCGAAAGAAAATTACATTAAATTAATCCGTGTAAACACGAACAATATACTTTGCAAACACACCAAAGTCTATATGAAATATTGAGAAAATTCTCACCCCCTCAATCCTGTTACCCTCTTTAGCCCAATATCCTTAGGACCTACCCAAAGGAAGCCACGGTGCGAACTGCCTCGATGTGAGGGTTACAACCGCGGACACCGCCCGGTGGCCGGAACGCCGGGACACAGCCCCGACCGCCTCCTAGCGGCGGTACAGGCCGCGACTCACACTGCCACCTGGCGGCGGCGCTGCAAGACTGCGCTCTGGTGGTCCAGGCTGGACGGAGCCGCTCACGGCACCGTAGCCTCACCAACCTTATATAAATGTTAATCCTTTGTTTCGCCATAAATAGGTCACTTAATCTTAAAACATGCTTTTTTAATGTTTTGTTGTCTCTTCCACCATTTTTGCCTCTAATGCTTTTATTCTTTTGCACTAACAATATTTGAATAACTAGGAGATACCAAAACAAAATGTTAAAATGAACAGGCAGCGAAATACGCAAATAATCTGCGAAATGCCGCCATTTTTACGTATGGCACTGTCTAACCTAACTTTTAACAACTACAGGCCAAATTTGTTGGCAGAAGACCTGACTTCACCACCCCTCCACAACAACTGGTGTACAAGACAACAGAACAACATCACCACATGGAAACTACATGACGTGTCTTGGAGCTCCGGTAGTGACGTCTCGACCCCGATCCGACCGAGGCTCTGGACCCGACTAGTGCCTCTCACCAAATGATGCCACGCGTGGACCGGTCACGCGGCTCTCGCAATCCATTTACCGGTTTGTTCGACTTACCCCGGTTGTCGACCTCAGCCACGAATAGTAGGGGAAACTGTCCAATTCGCACCACTTTTTCGAAAAACGGGCACTATGTCTATGACATGGGAAGAATTGTAGCATTCCTTTCCCATGTACTTTCTCTGTTCTTTTGACCACCATAATACCCAGTGTTTTAAACCTCCAGTCTTTGCCTGCTACTTGTTATTCATTTTGTTGGAAAACACTGCAAAAGGCGCGGTAAGGGCAACCCTGCTATGTTTGCGCCACCATAGAAATGATGCGGAGTTCCAGGTGCTTTGCGGCAGCAAAAGCCACAGTAAACCACTATCTGGTATATTATGAATAGTTTCACTTTTATTCTTTTTGCCAGCACTTGTAAACAGGTCGGGAGAGGTGCTCAGATCCCGACAAGATGCTGGGCAGCCCAGTGGAGGTGGTTACATAGGCGCATCCATTGTCGCATTTGGGGTCCATATACCCCTCCTGTAATCCGAAATTTTTCTACCTTAAACAGGAAAGTGCAAAGTTCCTGTATTTCCTAAATGTAGGAATAAGGGCACCGAAATCAAAAGGATTTTGGGGCGTGAAAAGGGTGCATTCTCCCCTTTGGGATCCATTTTAGCATGTCCAATTAGGGAGCAAAGTCTTGCAGTGGCAGGTAAATCCCCCCAATGGAGAAGGGTGTAGCGAGGTTACCTGGCTCCTCAGGGCACAGTGAGTGCGGTCATCGGTGAGCCACCACCCTCTAAATGAATTGGCTAGAACCTGAAACACATTTATTCTCAAGACTGAAAGGAGGTCCTCGTTCTTAGGGTGTCGTCAGGATTCTCGGCCTGGGGGCTGCCTGCGAGACTTGGGGTGCTGATTACATGGTGAATGGGGAAAAATTATGTTTTACATTAGTTTCCGCGGCCAGTGGACAGCGGGGGCTGAACGGGTTCCGCGAGGGGGGGGGGGAAGGCTCAGGGCTGCAGTCCTTCCAACAAGGCTCTGGCGACATTTCTGCCTCGCACCCAAAGTGTCCCCTCTGCAGCCCAAATCCCCCCGTGGTTATCGTTTTAAATGGGTCCCAGAAACGTGCAAAACACTGGAACAGCCTTCAGCACACCGTTAGTTAGCCCTCGCCCGACTGTGTTCCTGGTGCAATAAGACCCGGCAAATGGCGGCGCAAAAAGGGCAATGGTTCTACCACAACAACACTAGCTGTGGACAAAACCGCGCGAATGTATCATCTCTATTGTGGCCAAATGGGGAGCGCAATTCCACAACAGAGGCACTGTAAAAGAAAAATTTTGCCTCTCGGTATTGATAGCACAATTACGCACCGGTGACACAAGGCAGGAAATTGTTTCAAACTTGTAACTGAAACTTCACGGACCCACCACACGGCTGTACTGCTGACAGAGAGGAAGAGGAAGGGATCAAATCTGCAGCCATGCTGTCTCTCTCAGAAAATATCCTTTATCTGCTAATCGTCCGTCTCAGTTGGGAGATAATGGGGGTGGGGGTGGCGCCATTAGGCAATGTGGCGCCCATTGGGCAGCTTCCCCTACACTCACCAGAATGCAAGGTTAAAATTTGCAAAATCTGAGGACATCTGAAAATGTTCAAGACCGGGTAGGCGAGTTATGTTCAGACAGCCCTTCAGGATGAACGAGGGTAATGAAGTTTGCATGTACTTCGGTCTGTACCGACCGTACCATGTTCAGCAATGAAGGTACATGTTTCCACAAAAGTTGTGGTAGGTGTTAGGGTCTCTTGTGGTAAACTGGCCATAGTTCCAGTATTTATGGTGCTAATGTAGCGTAATTTGAGCAGCTAACTGCTGCAAAGAAGCAGCAGCCATGGTAACTCCAAACCCGTATTTCATGTTTCTATTTCATGCCTTAAAACACGAAAAACCATATTTGAGTTCGGTAGGCGGGGTCCTTGGGCAGGTTTCTTAGTTTCACCACTGCGCTTACCCTCTCGGCTGTCAAACTGATAGAACAGTTGCGTTGTGGATGGGATATTGGGTAGACGCTATGAGGACGGAGCTGACACGTGACACATTCTGCCGGAGGGCTGTGAGGGCGTCGCGGAGACTGACCGGGCCGTATCCGACCTGCATTCCCTTCCAAACAGGTTGTTTTTCACCTGACTGTACGTGAACATTTGACCCGAGCAATGATGGCTGAGCGATTTCTGAGCGACTGCATTGGAAATGTCTTATGAATGAACGGTTCTTATTGTGTACAGAGGTTCTTATTGTGTACAGGAGCTCTTATGGTAATTACATAGTGGATGTATGAATGAAATGTATGTAAATGTAAATGTATGTAAAAAATGTATGAATGAAAAACATCGCCAGCACAGATTAATGGCAATGGCACGAAGTTAAACCGACAAATACTGCGTTTATTTGCATGTGAGCACTGCATTCGCTCGAATATATTCTGGCATACGTCACGCACATTACCGCGGGCCGAATTTCGTATCACTATCGGGACGCATGCCCCATAATGTCCAGCTGAACCCCCAATGTTGAGCTGCTCCCCAATGCTGGACTGCCCCCCCCCCCCCAACGATGTGGAGCTTGGCCCCCAATACTCTATTAGTTCGCAGTGACAAACGCCTAACCTTCGCCGGACGAGATTGATGTTCAAGGTTTAAACGCCCAAACAGTGTTTCCGGGACCACGGCAAAACGGCGCACGAAAGCGCAGTGGAATTTGGCATAGCTGACGGCACATTCATTGCGCATGTTTTGAAAAAAATGATCCAGTTTATTTCAGGGCACGGAGCTTTGGCGTTATTACTGAAGGCTTGCAGAACGATTCTTGCGCTACATACCGTTTTTTCAATGTTTTAGGGCAATAGGTAGGCATAAACGGCAGATGACGGGTATCAAATCAGTTCAGCATGGTGGTCAGTATGCGAACTGGTCAATTTGGATAGGTCAATAACATTTTCAGGGTCAAACGAGGATAATGAGCTTGACAGACCCTTTCTGACCCTAACAAGTTCCTATAAAAAAAATTTGACGAGAAGATTTTAGGACTTTTTGGCCCCAAATGTGTCGTTAGTAACTGAGGAAAATCAATTTATAGTTCCCAAGCATAAAGTTTGACATGATATAGGAGGTCATTGGATAACCTGACGGAGTCTACACGGATATGGTTGAATTTCTCAGATATACGGCTATCGACTTATTTTTGTCCCGAGACGCTACCTCAATTAGGGGACAAATGGCGAGGGGCGCCCCAACCCTCCGTCATCGGTGCCAGTGAAAATCCCTCCCGTCCGGCGAGGGTTAAACAAGCGTACGCTTTAGTGTTGTGGATGTTGGAAAACATTAGTATTCATATCAGACATTTCTAGTGGCGTCAAAGACAACATGCAGAAAAAGAGCGAATGGTAGGTCAGTTATCCCTTCCAGGTCCGATGAGCCCGGAATGGCCAGTCGCGACGTGATTTTTGACACGACTAACATGGATCCACTCATGTAGCCGATGTCTTCCTTTGGATGGCCGTACACAACTGCAGCTTCAGTTTAACTTGGCTAGGTCTGAATTGTTCGCGCAGATTACCTGTAGTTCAAGATATGCATGCATATACATCATTCCAACGGAACGAATGAAACGGATTGACCATGTAGTACTGTCGTGAGATAACCATACAGAAATAGTAAAGGGCAAGACTACAGGGGCATAGGAACGTTTCATGAAGGAGGGGGAACAGAGGTCAAATAATTTTTTCTGACTGGTGACTAAGAGGAGAGGGTGGTTAAGCTCGGCAAAAATGTTTCGTCTGATATAGCGTGAATGTATATTTGGTATAATGTAAAATATTCTTCACTCCTTAGAAGAACGACAGCGTTAAACGCTCTTGCGAAGGTTAACCTGAAATGAGACTTCGAACTAAAACGGCTTCATGCCGGAAGTTTCCGGCCGGAATCCAGAGAAGGACGAAACCCATTCCCGCCCCCAACGCCATGTTTGTTGCGGATTGCCTGTTTTGGCATACTTTAGATTAATCTCTAGTGCGTGGTCAAAAACAAAAACAAAAGAATCGGAAAACCAGCCGACATTTTTGGAGATATGGCTCCGTAAAGTCAACCACAGAGCGGCAAAACCAACCGATCCCCCTTCCGGCCATACGTTACCAACGGCGATGTTAGATATGAGTGATCTGAAGTTAAATGCTGTGTTCTGTTTGCTAGCCATCGCGGATCACCCTTGAAATAGGGTTTTGTGCGATTTTGGCCTACTTTCAGTAGATTTTGGTAATTATCCGGGATGAATTCACATAAGCCGTCAAATCGACGGAATTTTTCAACATTTGACGCGATCTGACGTCTAAAGTTTTGCTCTAGGGCCACGAAATTTGGGCAGATTAGTTGCACACAGCCTGCCACTCACCCTGAAAGCTTTGCAACACCAGCTGGTTTCTTAAATATTGGGGGAAGGAGGATGGAGAGTTTTGCGCCTCTCCTCCGCTGCGTGTAATTTTCAGAGGCCCTCCACTGTGCGTGTCAAAAACATGAATATATCAAGCATAATTGCATTTAATGGGATAATGTGTGTTATTTCAAAATGCGTTTTCAAAAACTGGGTATGGTTCTGATGAGGACAAAATGCTGCGATGTTCTGCTATTCGCATTTTCTAATTTTTGTTTTATTTTTTGACCTGCAAACCTATTTTCATGGTCAAATTTTGAAGATGTGGACCAGTGATTCCGACTGAAACTGTGAACAGGTAAAATGTTCTCCAAATGGTCTTAATTCGTTATGAATCGAGAAACGTTCCCCGCTTTTATGTAAAATTTACGGCTTATTGGCTGAAGATATCCTTGTTTCTGCATTTCCTCGTGCGTTAACGGCGGAAAATAACGTTAAAATTACAGATATGAATTATTTATGGTATGTGTGTCCGTTAATCACATGATGCTGTTATTTTAATAACAATGCATAGAAATACAGATACAAGAAACACTGTGCTGTTCGAGGACGAAATCAACCGCAAACATGAAAAAATCTAAGTTATCAGTCGATGCCGTCGCAGACTGGGCAGTGGGTTGGCGATGCGGCGAGTCCAATCGTCCTGGGTGCCAGAATGGACAACAGAAGTAAGGAAATGAGAATAGTTGGTATGCTCGTCACCATTAATTATTGAGATGTTCTTCATGGATTGATATGGCAATTGTGTTTAGTACCGTAGCTTGAGACCGGTGGCCATTTGTTTTGGAAATACTGTGGGCAACACAGATTAAGCTGTGGGCAACTTCTGACTCATTATGTTATTGAATGTTTTCCACTGCACGCAGAACCTGAAGTGGGCTTCTGGGTCGTTTCTTAGCTCTCTGACCAGGGAGGCCAATTTTTTATCCTCTACCCAGCGGTCAAAAACGGCCTCTTTGACGCTGCTGATGTGTTTGGACTCATCCCTTGGGTTTTCGAGAATAGCGAGAAAACGGCGACGCGTGATACCGCCAAATCTTTAGTACCTTTTTTGACATCTGCTGCCCACATTTCAGAGAAATATTAATTTGGGGTTGGGTCAGATCAATGACCTAGGTCTGGTTAAAGAGACCCATATCAAAAACAGTTCAGACCGCCATAACATTAACAATTTGAAAGACATCACATTGTGTTTTGGGACATAACCTTGTATTGCCAATGGCTTTAAAACATTTATCTTGGAATTTCTAGAAAAGGTTAGGTCAATAACCCGAGCTCAAGAATAGGTATAGTCATTTTCAACATTTTTTCTGTATTTTTATTCTCCAAAAATTGCATTTGGGAGTAGAGATTATATTACAGCATCATGAGAATAAATAAAAAAGATGGTTGTCCTTGTTTAATGCACCGGAGGTCAGGCCGAGGTCAAAGTTATTTTGCTTTTTTTCGTCTCGCTTCTGAATTAATTGCAGGCATTTTGGGGCACCTTTTTGGGGTTTTATGACATGAATAGCTTTTTTCATCCCAATTAGCCCTGATGTTTACCAGTTATCGCACTCTAGAGTGTCAAGGTCACTTGAACGCATGGAAGGTCCTCTCGATTCAAGGACTTCTTTGAACCTAAAAAGTTTGATTAGGAAGTTGGAAAGGCATGCGAAACATTTTTTACTGAATATTTTGGCATCTTCTGGCACATAAATATATAAATTAGGGGGTGGTGGTGTGCGTTCCAAGATCCGCCCATTACAAAGGATATGTGTCAAATACAGCGCCGTCGTGTTTTCTTGCGAATTGTATTTATGATTATGTTTTGTAAAACAAAGAAGGCAATTAGGCAATTTCAGTGGGCTACAGAGTATATATATATTCAGTATTATGATTATTCAGATTGCAATTCAGTATTGGGGGAGGCCAGGACCCTCTCAAAAGGATACAAATCGACACCCCTGGTTTGCCTGTGTGAGTGCGCTTGGCCAGTATAGTAGTATTTTCCACCAGTTCAACTCTTGTCAGTTGATATCCATGAGTAGATCTCATATACCGCTTCGGTGCACCATCCTGTAGCTGCATGGTCATCTGTCTCGATAGTAAAGTCGTGGTATGGCTGTACTTCTATACTGGCCAAGCGCCCCTCCAAACACAAGTTTAAGACAAGCTGAAGGCAAGTTGGAAGCCGTTTGCATCAGAGATAAACATCCCGCCATTAATCGGCAGATGGACATGCGGGGCACACTGTGGCTATGTGACGGCCAGCCTCTGGCACCCAGAATGTAAAGTAGATAAAACATATGGGGTAAACGCAATCCGTCGTTCATCATTATCAGAGGTGTCCACAAGTATGTACTGTGCTTGAATGTAGATATTTCCATGAAATGAAATGACTTATTCAAGCGCAAAAATGCGGAGATGTAATTTTGACTCGACACGACTACGAATGTTTTGTATATTGTTGTTATGTTTAATTGTGCCTATGTTGTCTGATGACGTTGGCAGGATGAACGAAACGTTACCGAGTAATATAGGCACCTTTCTTAACATTTTTTCCGATGATGAAAAACGACTGATTTGGAGTATTGAATCGTTATCCAAGAAGCACGTCAATGCCAGGTATGTTATCATTTTGATATATATATATATATATATATTGTGGGACGGATTCCCTGTCGACGACGGCGGCACGCCAGCCAGACAAGACACTGCAGCCGCTGCCGGCTCAGACATCGTTTCACAGCAAGTCCGGGCCAGGCCGCGCCGCGCTGCGCTGCGCCACCGAACCGGCCAGGCCACGCTGCAACAAACTGGTCACGTCTCCGCAGCCGAGGGAGTCGCCCCACCGGTCGGAAACCGGAAACCGCCCGGCGCGCTTTCAAAGCAGGCTCAGCTACGCAGAGCAGACCGGCGATTACTGTGCGTTCTTCATTATAATGAGCGGTAAGTCGTCCACCCGGCCAGGGTGGTAATGGAGCGACACGCCATCTCAGCACGTCGGCCACGCACAGCGGACCGGTACTGATGAAACGCCCGCCGCTAACACGCCGCACGGTTACAGGTACCGTGGTACATCGTCACCGTACAACGTCTCAGGTACTTGGACCTGACTCACCACATGAATCATCTCTGTGCATGACCTCTTGCCGCAGTAACGGCAATAACAGGACGCCGGCGTGTGCCGCAACCGTAATCACCGTCAGCACCATCACCATCAGCCACCATCAAACGTGCTCGATCGTCACCTGAGTGTCGGAAATCGGGACAAATGAGAGTACCGGAAAGAAGAGGCATCTGCAACCGCAATAGCTGCAGCCGCGCTGACGTGCTTGAGCCGATGCACGTGCAACCCGACCGCGGAGCAACTGTGCGGTCAACGTACTACCCTGCTCCTGCAACCGCAGCAGCGGCGACCGTGCTGGTCATGCAACTCGCGTCGACGCACGTGCGTCTCGACAGCGCACTGTGGGCCCGTTCCACTAAAAAACCGCTTACAATTGGATAAAGTCATCTTTGCATTTTTACATGTTTTAACATAGCCCTATATGCAAAACTGCGCGACGCGTTTAGTGGCGGCTTTTATTTCGGCATCCCGCATCACCTTGGTTGCGAATTTGGCTGTCAAAGTTCAGATATTGCGCGCCGCGTTAAAATGACCTCCGAGATGCGTTCCAGCTACGTTGAATTGGAACAGCTATAACGCTTGTATTCGAAATAATAATGTAAATACGAGCATGTCATGAGACTGTCCAATTCACTACCCCTTGACGGACATGCAAAATAAATCAAAAATATATTGATTACTTCAGCTGTGCTAAATGCTTAAATGACGGCTAAAAATTAGCATTTGTAAATAAACTCCGAACATAAATGAAGAGCTACAAAAAATGGTCCCCAGTGTACCCCGGATATTTTTGCACAGATCGATCCAGTGATGTCCCCCAATCATGGGCATCAGGAAATTATTTGCTTAAAGTTGCTTTTGAACGACTCACATTCATTTCAAGCCGGTACACACTTGGGATTTCGTCATTTTTTTCTACAAGACAAGGCTACTCTTTTATTGGAGCAGATAACGCTACTCTCATCGTACTTAAATTTGACCTACAGTGAATTCGCGTTTTTATCAGCTTGTTTAGAAGTTAACCAAGAACAAATTGAACGTTTCATATGCATAAATTTATTCGATTGCGAGGATATAGGTGCAAAAACTTCGCAGTATCCTCAGCCTCAGTTAACTTTCAGTAAACAATGATAAAAAACATTTGTACTGGTTAATACCATAAAATATTATCTGTTCTTTATTTCGCTTATGTCGGGAAACGTGGTTCTGTACAAGGCGGCCGTCACGGATAACGCACAGGAGAGGCGCCAGCTAACGCATGGTAGTGCGATTACGCACGACGCCGCGACGTCTTCTCGTATTTCGCCCAGCTGTAACTGGATGCACGGACAAGGTTCGAGGGTTTGATTCTGGACTGCAGCCAGGACTCCGGTAATACGGCGATGTAGCCTGAGGTCTGTTGGTCCAGTGCGTAGCCTAAGGTCTGGCGAGCACACCGTCATGCTGCGGAGCTTGCTTGCTTTTGCTTTTGCTTGCGTCATGCTCTTCGATTTCATCGAAGAGAGTGACAGTATTGGACAGATAACAGTTGAGAAATTACTGCAATTCTTGGTGTCAAATAGTGAATCGGACCTCAAAGGTGACGGCCGGATTAAGTGCAAACGAGACTTGACGATTTTCCTGTCAAAATTGCGACAAAAATGGAAAATCGCTGGACGCCAGTGGAAGCGATTTCTCCGTGACAACAAAGTGTGGTTGAACTGCAAGCTGGCTGCATGGACACCGGTAAGTCGCCCTCATGACAGTGAGCCGTCCACTTCAGCCGGTCCTGGACGTCGTCCCGTAGAATTCTCTTCCCTGAAGTCTGCAAGTTCCAAGAGACGAGTCACAAGTAGTCTGACCAAGCCCTCAGCCGACAAACTTCTGCATGCTGCCCGCAGAAGGGCCCGGGCTGAAGGGCAAAAGGATTTGTCATATGTCCTTAAGCAAACAACGGAGATGCCGACACGCCCAACCAACGTGCGCCGCCTTTTTCAGTGGCCAGCCATGCGTCCGAAGACGTATACAAATGAAGAGGCTCTGGCCGTCTTTACCGATGCGCGGCATACTAAGGCAACATGGCAGCTCACACGTCTGTCTGCGAAAGAGCAGGGGGCAGACATCTACCCCACATACAACGTCATCAGAGCAACCAAAGAAGACTGTTTCCCTGCTGACGTGATGGTGGAGCCCAATCGAGCCGCTGGTGGTGGCTACGAGGTGCCGCTGCAGTCGTTGCTGAATCACACGGCTGAACGCGTTATCACCCTTCAGGAAGACGTGATCCGTCAGGCCGCAGGTGAAAATCAAGAGGTCAGCTTGACCTTGACATGCAAATGGGGATTCGATGGAGCAACCGGACAAAGCATATACAAACAGGCTGGCACATCAGATCCGAGTCAAGATGAACAAGTCCTCTTAACGTCTCTGGTTCCACTCCAGATGACATGTGGAGGTGACATCGTGTGGCATAATAAGACGCCATCTTCGACCCGTTTCTGTCGCCCCATGAAACTTGAATACTGCCGGGAAACAGCTGAGGTTAGCAGGGCAGAGTCTGAATACTGGCAGCGACAAGTTTCAGCACTACGTGAACATGTCATCTACCTTCGGGGTCTAAAAGTCAGTGTGGCCTTTCGAATGCAACTAACCATGATAGACAGGAAAGTTGTGAACGCGCTCAAGCTTCTCAGCAGCGCTGTGCACTGTGCGATGCTACTCCGAAAATTATGAATGATATCCAGCAGGTTCGCCAGCTACCTGTCACTGAGGGGCACTTACAGTTTGGATTAAGTACTTTGCACGCCTGGATTAGAATGTTTGAATGTGTAGTCCACATCGGATACAGGATTAAGCTGAAAAGGTGGCAGATCCGCAAAGAAGAGAGAACAAAATTGGAAGAAAGGAAGGCAGAAGTGAAGCGTATGTTCTGGGACAAAATGCACTTGCACGTTGATCAGCCCCGTAGCGGAGGAAGTGGTACGTCTAATGACGGGAACACAGCGAGGCGGGCGTTCCGGGACGAGGGCACGTTCGCGGAGGTCACTGTTGTTGACAGACGCCTCATCCATCGTCTTCACATCATCCTTGAAGTCATCTCGTCGGGATACGACATAGACAGCGAGAAGTTCCGTACATATTGTGAAGAAACTGCTGGCTTGTATGTGGAACAGTATGACTGGTACCCTATGCCTGCATCTGTGCACAAAGTGCTCCTGCACGGAGCATCAGTGGTGGAGTCGCTCCTTCTGCCTATTGGCATGTTGAGCGAAGAGGCACAAGAATCACGCAACAAAGATGTCAGGGCATATCGTCTCAGCCACACAAGAAAGGACACTAGACTCCACACCATGGCAGACCAATTTGGATATCTGCTGGTAACCAGCGACTCCCTGATAAGTTTATCGGGAAGTAGCCGTTACAGAAGAAGGTTCCAGAGTCGAACAAGTCTCCATGAGGATGCCCGTGATCTTCTGAAAGGAGACATCGTGGGATCTAGAACCGCCAGTTCCGCTGACTCACATGGCGAGCCGTCCAGCAGTGATGAAGAGTGATAGAGTACGAAAAGTGCATTGAAAACTCATGCATTCAGCCGTCATTTTCTTTGACAACTGTGTGTGATAGCCATGTGTTGTAACGGCATAAAAATAAATGTATCACGGTATTTCCTAAACTGAAGTATATCTGAAGGGAACCCGCACTGCCGAGCAACGATTATGCGGTAATCATTGTATGAATAGCTGGAAACCTTGCACTTGCACTGTATTCGACGAACCGTATCAGTAGCCATCATCTAGCTTGTTCCTACCGTACCAATAATTATTAATAATTAGTAATTGGTACAGTATTCAATAGTCTGAATTCCATGCTCAGAAAGAACAGGAAGAAAAGAATAGGTGCGCTTAAACTTCTCCAAAAATTTACTCGCTGCAAGCTTTAACAACGTTTGTTGAATTATGCCCATGTATTATACGAATGGGAAAAAAATCAGCGAAAATATCACCTTATTTGGTTCCTTTTTGAACGTACGTTATTTTGCATGCCAAAATCGAACCCAGCACAAGGAAAAACGTTAGAAACCAGGAGTTTACGCTGCTCACTGCTATTTTTGAATTATAGGCGGTTTTGAAGGTGAACTGGCCCACTGTGCAGCGGTGCAACTGCACGGTCAACGTACTCCAAGAAGCAACTGCACCGTCAACGTATTCAAAGACTTGACGGCTGCACATTCGGAGCGCGAATCTGCGTGCTGTTCCCAGGCGCCGTTCAGTCATGTCACAGCAGTGATCGGGGTGAATCTGCGGGCTGTTCCCAGACGCCGTCCAGCCATGTTACAGCAGTGATCCGGGTGAATCTGCGTGCTGTTCCCAGGCGCCGTCCAGTCGTGGTACAGCAGTGATCGGGGTGAATCTGCGGGCTGTTCCCAGGCGCCGTCCAGCCATGTTACAGCAGTGATCGGGGTGAATCTGCGTGCTGTTCCCAGACGCCGTCCAGTGTTACAGCAGTGATCGGGGTGAATCTGCGGGCTGTTCCCAGGCGCCGTCCAGTCGTGTTACAGTAATGATCGGGGTGAATCAGCGGCTGTTCCCAGGCGCCGTCCAGTCATGTTACAGTAATGATCGGGGTGAATCAGCGGCTGTTCCCAGGCGCCGTCCAGTCATGTTACAGCAGTGATCTGGGTGAATCTGCGGGCTGTTCCCAGGCGCCGTTCAGTCGTGTCACAGCAGTGATCCGGGTGGATCTGCGGGCTGTTCCCAGGCGCCGTCCAGTCGTGTTACAGTAATGATCTGGGTGAATCTGCGGGCTGTTCCCAGGCGCCGTCCAGTCGTGTTACAGTAATGGTCTGGGTGAATCTGCGGGCTGTTCCCAGGCGCCGTCGAGTCGCGTTACAGCAGCGATCCCGGCGCCGCGGCCCTCGCCGCAGCCCGAGGTACAGCAGCCAGTCGTGCGTAGCGGATCCTACGCGCGGCCACACGCAATTTGACGCCCGCAGTAGTGGTACAAAATCACCCCGCCCAGTCATGAGGACAGTCCAGTTCTCGCTCTCGCACTTTCACACGCTGGGTTGCATTTGATCTTGGCCTTGGCCAGGACGGAGAGAGTTTTGCACCTGGCAGTCTTATTATTCTCTGTACATAGCACATGTAATCATATTACCTAGTGTTGAAACTATGCGGTGTCGGACTGTTATCTGTGCGTGTGCTTGTTTAGAACTACTTTTATTTGCGGGCACGCCACCATTCTTTGAACAGCCACGCTATCATACTGGCACGTAGCCAGGATTTTCTTTAGGGAGGGGCCAGACATATCAAGCTTGCCTTTGTAGTATATATGTGACCATTGTTCCGTAGTCCTGCGAAATCGCTAAATGTCTAGTGAAGACAGCTTGGCCCAGGGGGTATGGCCCCCATGGCCCCCCTTAACTACATGTCTGGCACCATAAAAATACACGATTGTTCTGTGTAATAAATGATTTACTCTGATGACCGACTGGGGTCAGGAACCCCTACGTGCGCAGCACTAAGCAGGCGGTCGAGGAATGAATTAAAGCTCAGAGAAACGGAGAAAAATATCTCCATTATATATATATATATATATATATATATATATATATATATATATATATATATATATATAATGTCCACGGAAACGGGGGTACGAGTGAAAAAGGGGGCAAAGTGCCCCCATCCAAAGATATGGGTGGCAAGCATGTCTTTTTGTCCCCGCAAAAATGGTCGCGACCTACGTATAAGTTTTCGGCAGCCAAGTCTTAAAATACCAACTGTTTATGACGTTGTCCGGTTTCAAGCTTTCATTACTTATACCGCTGCGTCACTAAGTTCCTGGATCAGCCCTGCATATGTCTGTAAAAATCGTTCGCCACGGTTCTTTGAGGTTGATGCAAATGAAGGTGTACAAAAAGTTTACATGTAGCGTTTTGCGTGTTTTTACCGATCGCGATCCATGTTTTTACCATCGCGAAATCGGCACCCTCCGACTTCGGATTTCAAAAACGTTATAAAAACTGTGTCTAGACAGAGATGGACAGCGATAAATCAAGAAATGCAGAGAGACAGGTTCTGGACAAGAACAGAAATAGAACAAAATGGTTTCGTTAGTGACTGTAAGTGTCCTTATGGCTCCCTGTGCACAAGGATTTGAACCAGTTGCATAGCCAGAGGAGGTCCAGGGGCCCTAGAACCTCCCTAATTTTTCCGTGGCACAAGATGGGCCCCTTGGCATTTGCCTAAAGGGACTCCCCTGGCCGGGAAAGGCAAACCCACTCCTCCGCAAAGGGCCTCCGGTACCCAGGCAAAGACCTCTCTGGCATGTAGCGGTGTGCCCCCTGGCCGATGGAAAGGTAAGTGGGCCCCCCGGTATGTATCGTATCTACCAAAAAGCACATGCGAGGATGGTTTTCGGGCAAAAGTTCGCCGGACTTAAGTGCGTAGGGCAATAGTTCGTTGGGTTATAGTTCGTCGGACAAAAGCTCGTTTAGGGCAAAAAATCGTCTCGCGAAAGTTTATATGGATCAAGTTCGTCCAGGACAAAAGTTCGTCAAGGGCAAAAGTTTAGGTTAGGTTAGGCTGGGTTACTTTTTAGGTCCGCTTCTTTACCGATGCACGCCTTAAGTTTACGAAACCTTGGTTACGAACCTTTTGCCTTACGAGCGTTTTCCCCTACGAACCTTTTTCCTACGAACCTTTTCCATACAAACCTTCGGCAGTGCGAACCTTTTTCCAAGATGAACCTTCTCCCCTTGACGAACTCTTGTTCTAGACAAACTTCTGCAAGGCGGACTGTTGTCCTAGACAAACTTTTGCCCCATACGAACTGTGGCCTTATGCGAACTGTCGTCCTGGACGAACTTTTGCGAGAAAAAACTTTTGTTTCACACGAACCTTTTCCCTATACGAACTTTTCCTTAGAGGAACTTTTGCCTCAGACGAGCTTTTGCAGGACAAGTTTTTGTCATAGACGAGCTTTTGCCCTAGAGGAACTTTTTCCACGACGAACTTTTGCACGCGAACTTTTCGTCCCCGACGAACTTTTGCCCTGGACGAATTTAAACACGGTGAACTTTTGTCTGAAGAACTTTAATCCGACGGACTTTTGTTCGGCGAACTTCTGCGACACGAACGTTTGCCCTAAAATCGCCAGAACCGTAAAGGATGTTCCTCTGCAAAGGAGCCGCCTGCCAGAAAAGATCCACCTGCCACAGAATGGTGTCGGCGTGCCGGGAAGGGAGCCCAGTGACGTAACCTGAGGACACTTGTGTCTGGCTACAGTGTCTCCCGCACCACAAGTCCTCGAAACTTGAACAGGGTAATAGTATGCCTGCCCCACTCCCCAGCTGGAACGATATAGCCACTCTATGAACGTCACCGTAGTACCGGGAATTTGCACCACCACCTGCAATTCCGCTACTTATCACCACGGCGCAGAAGTCAGCAGTTCTGCCGACACTTCGCACCACAAACTGGGCTTGGGCGTAGGTACGTCCCGGGCTGGGAATATGTATGAAAAAGGGGCATTGTTTTCAAGATGTTCGTCATTTTTTACACTGAAAAACTGGATCAGACCGCTCCATCGTCGAAATATGATATATCATATATCGTATATGATATATGATATAGTGTTAAGGAATTTGGCCTGGTAGTCATTGATTCGCAATTTCTGTACTGACATAATTATTTAAATCCACCAATCGACAACATTTGTTATGTACCACATGCGGATCAGGCCCAGGGACAGTGTATATTGTTCTGGGCGAATCCTTGGAGAACATAGCCAAATTTCGTCGTAGCGCCGTAAAACACAACTTACTTGAATTGCGCTGAATGTATAATTTATCCTTGCAGTTTTCATAGTAAATGAGACTCGGAATGAACTGGTGGACAAAATAGGAAACGGTTCGACACCTAGCTCAGCGTTGACCAGAGGCCATACACATGGAATCTCCATGCGTTGTAGTGCTGTCGATGTTGGGCACAGTCATTCTTCATGACAATAAAAAAATAAGGACCACGCACCCCTGGTGTTCAAACCATGGAGGTCCCGTAGTTTTGAAGGGGTCCCACCAGTGTTGCCCCCCCCCAAGAAAAAATCCAGGCTACGTCACTGACTTGAAACGTCTTGAATGATGTTCAAGATAACTTTTGGAAGCCTTTTTTGCCAAAGTATTTATGCTGTGTCCCACATGCATGCGAGCCCGACTATGCGATTTGAAACGTTCACTTGCAGACTTCAGTCCTAATCCTTCCAGCTCATAAGCCAGATGAATTTTTGGGAGTAAAAAGCAAGGAATCGGGTAAAAAACGCTGACAGCATTATTATTTGGATGGTACGTTTCGCGCCTTCGCGCGTCACACCAAACCACTTCTATCAAATGCAGCGATATATCTTGGCGTACGTCTGGATTATGTGGAAAGCGTGAGGTAAATTAATAAGACAACATTGCAGACTAAAAATACAGTACCGGATGACAGCATTTTTATGAGTGTTACAGTGGGGAGCTCGATGATTCCTTGACAATCATCGCCGTAAATTCGTCACATTTATTTTTTGTCGTGTCTTGTCTGGACCCAAAACAAAGAAACCCAAGCCCGGGGAGAAATTAAAATTTATGCGGTACTTTACGTTCACCCGAATGGGGTGACTGGATCCGCAAACAGTTTGCCCCCCATCCCGAAATAACTTCCACCGCCCCTGCTTTGACATAGGGGAACTGCCCAATGAGCGCCATCCTGCCTAATTGCGCCACCCCCATTATCTCCTAGTTGCGACGGCTGATTGCCAGATCAACAACATTCTTTCAGAGAAACGGCATCGTTGTTTCGGACAGTAGATTTGATCTTCTTCTTCATCCCCGGCAGCGGTGCAGACGTGCGGTAGGTCTGCGAAGTTTTAATATAAGTTTGAAATAATAATCTGGCTTGTGGTACCCTTGTATAATTGTGCTATCAATGCTGCTAAGCAAATTTGATCTTATGCAATGCCTCCGTCGTAGAAGCTTTATTTGTGATCAGAATGAAGGTGATACGTGCGCGCAGTTTTTGTGTGCGACGGGTTTTGTTATGGTGGCGCTATTGTCCTATTGGTGCCACTATTTGTCGGGCCTTATTGCGCCAGTGGTTCAATAAGGCCAGGACCATATAACGGTGTACTGATGGTAGTCCCAGCGTTTCGTATGTGCCTTGCACGTATTTAAGGACGGAATCACCGGCAGGTTTCGGCTGCAGAGAGGATCCTCTGGGAATGAGGCACAAACGTCATCAGAACCCTCGTAGGGGAGCTGTAGCCCCTACCCCCACGGAGCCCACTCAGCCTCCATTGCAACAATGCGGGCTGAGGAAACTTATTCAAAATATCGCATATTATCATTCGTCACGGAATCACAGCCCCAAGCACCTTCCCGGGACGAGAATCATAGTGACACCCACGGGCTGGAATGGATGTTGCGGGAAAACTTTTTTTCCAAATTCTGGCAAATTTATTTGGAAGGGTGGCTCAAGAGCGGAACGTTTTCGGACCAAAAGGGACCAAGCACTTCGCCTACCAGGCATGCGCCCATGTAGCCCCTCCTTCGGGTCTGCTCAGCGCCGTGTCGGGCTCGAAGGACCTTCTCACCGTCTGTGAGGCCGCCCACCTCACATTGCATAGATGCATCCTGGCAATGTTCCGAGTGGGGTTGGGCTTACAGTGGACAATTGTTGGTTCCTAGTCACAATCATGAGTCTTTCATTCTTGGGCAGCGAACATTACCTTGTTTCCAGGACTCACAGATCGCGTGGTTAAACACCAGAAGATGATTAAACCACCGTGGACCACAGTTATGAAGGCTAAAAGGCTCTTTGGCTGAAGCAAAGAGCGGTGTGACAAATGGAATGTCTGTCAAGAAAACATCTCTGAAGTTTGGGTTAGTGTATGTAGCAACTACAATTACTTTAGTGAGCAACTTTACTTGTTCGATTACTTCCTTTTCTATTTTTTCCACCATGACGTGCTCTGACACAAAATCCAGTCTCCCGTTTCCTTTCTCTTTTCGCCGCATGGTCCCATAGTCACCTCACTCCATCGTCTCCCAGAATACCAAGAACAACACTTCGAGACCATGTTTCCAGTCATATCAGAAGTAAGTCAGGGTGTTCATCTCGTGCCCAGGAGAGGGGCCTGCGCAGGATTCTCGATGAAGAATGAGAGGAGCAGATAGTTACCTGTATCAAGGAGATAGCGCCAGATTCCACGGAGCTTACCGAGACTGAGATCCGCCGCATTGTGTTTAGCGTTTCTGACATGAAGGGAATGAATCACGGGTTCAAGGACAGGATGGCCGGAACGAAGAGGATGCGGCTGTTCCGAGAGCGTCACCCTGACATCACCCTGAGAACGCCGAAATCCACCAGCATCAATCGCCTCCGTGGCTTCAGAAAGGATGCTGTGGAGCAGTTTTACGGTCTGAACCATGAACTTAACATAAGTGCGAATTCAGTACAGCACGAGTGTACAACGTCGACGAAACTAAAAACGCCGCGGTGCCACGCCCACCCAAGGTCATGTCACCGAAGGGGGCACGCCGAATTGGAACAGAGGCCTCCGCAGAGAGGAGTATAAACATAACCATCACTCACTGCATGTCGACGTCAGGCGCGCATACCTCGTCCCAGATGATTTTCCCGCGCAAACACGGTCAGCAGCTCCAGCGCGGGGCGGCTCCGGGGACGATCTTCGCCGTCTCAGACAACGGGTGGGCGATTCTCGACACGTTCCTGGCCTGGCTAAAGCACTTCCAGTGCATCAACGGGGCACGCGAGGGACATGACATCCTCCTAATACTGGACAACCACTCGCCCCACATCTCCGCAGAAACCTGGGAGTTCGCAAGAGCTAACTACATCCGCATGGTCAGTATCCCGCCACACACGTCCCACAGGATCCAGCCCCTAGACGTGGGATTCTCCAGCTCGTACCAGGCAGACAGCCGAGCTGTCCCACCAGTTGATGTGGGCCCCTTCGATCTGCGCATCACACAGTATGAGATGGCAGACATCACGGGTCAGGCCTTTCTTAAATTTGCCTCGACTGAAAAAGCAGTGAGTATTTCAGGGCTACGGGACTCAACCTCCCTTCACTTGCCCATTTGGGGACAATGACTTCCAGCACGCGGAGAACGCCTGGGTGCCGAGTGACGACGAGCAGGAAGATCCCACCAGTACTGAAGGCATCGTAGAGCGATACCAGGCCAGCCCCGCACCTCTTGGCCCAAACCAAGCAGCCCAGCCCCTCATAACATAGGCCCAGATAGCACTGCGACCGGCAGCGAGGCTAACTGAGGCTCCAGACAGCAGCATGTGTGCCAACTGTCCGTGCGGGAGAGCCCGACAAACCTGTCAAGCGCTGACACAGAGCTGATCAGTGTCATCACTGGGATATTGATGGAGGCGACAGGAGATGGGGATAGGTCTGCAACAGATGCAGACATTGAGCAGCTCCTGGCACTGCCCAAGCCAAACAAAATGGGGAAAAAGCTCAAACGTCGCTGCCAGAGGTCTGAAATTCTGACTAGCTCGCCCATAAAAGCTAGAATACTGAAAAACGCAAAAGGAAAAAAGAGAAGACCATGGACAAGGCAAAACCGAAGGGAAATAAAGAGAAGAAGAGCAAGGAAATGTATGACATGGGCACGTATCTGATGTGTGGCGAAGGCGTTGTAGGGAAAGATGAGGGGTGGCTCAGGTGCACCAAGTGCGAGAAGCAGAGGCAAGGGGAATGCGCGGCCGGCGCCGGAACATCTCACGGCTACGTGTTCGACTTTTGTCGCTGAGTTCGGCAGAGCAGCCGCTGTCAAAGAAGCCTGTTCATAGGAGTGTGGCCAGGCAGCCACAACCAAAGAAGGCACGCTCGTTTTTGTTTCTTGCCGGAATTTCGCCCTCATAATGTTGCACTGGCTAACTTTTGTGAACAAAAATGTCGCACGTGTGTTACAATAGAGAAATGGTGTTACATACCGTGGGTGTTTAAGCCATGAACAAAGCGAAAAGAAAGAACGAATGACGGAGCATGGAACAAAAGGTGTAAGAGGGAAAATGCTGGGCACATATGAAGATATTAGAAGGAACAATAGGTGGAACTGCCCAAATATATCAAATAGTGGTATATTGTTTCCTTTGCACAAGTACCTGGAACTTTTGAAATTCGATCTTTCTTGAATTTTTTGTTTGTTGTTGGACCCAAAAATTTCGAAAATCGTATCACATTTATGGGGGCATAATTAGGCACATCATGTGGCGCAAATATGGAAAGGTTTTAGGGGCACCGATTTCTGTAAATGATTGGGGGGGGGGGGCGAGCCGGGGTCCCGACAACCTAGACAACCCGACCCCCCAAATGTGGGTTTCTCGACGCAATTTAGCCCACGGTATTTGACCAATGAAAATTAACGAGTTCTTTGTTACTACCTATTAGATAAAAAAATGAATTTATCCCAGTGTATAAAAGTACATATATATACATATACACAGACACACATGTATAATATATATATATATATATATATATATATATATATATGAGATAAAAAGACAGATACATCGCTTTAGACCTTATTGTTTACTTTCTGCCTGTCTGTTATCTGTTGCGGCTGTTCTTTCCGTTGTTACTCATTTCCCTTTAAAGTCGGCAGAAAATATTGGAGGATCCAAACTAACATTGGAGGGGCCCAAATCAACATTGAGTGGGCCAGGGTCCTCTCAAAAGGATGCAAATCGAGACTACTGCTGGGTTGCCTTAATTGCGCATTTTGCAGTGTCCTACTGGAAATTAATTAAAAAATAATAGGCAAAGACCGTAGAATTAAAACAACAAATGCTCCGGTGGCCAAAAGGCCGAGAGAAGATGAATCAGAAAAATGAGATTTTTTGCCATATCGTAGTCACAGTGTCCCGTTTTTGAAAAGGTGGCGTAAGTTAGGAAGCATTTCCTACTTGTGAATGGGCATTGCATCAATCAAGAATACACCTTCGTTAAGATAGGGAGTGTCGGTGCAAAGCAAGGCCGACGACACGATAGCAACGTCATCAAGAGGTCCGATACCGAAAGAGAACTCGGAGTGAGCCAGTCCTGAGGAATCATGACTAAGGCGATGCGGAAGCAAACTGCTGTTGTGCACAAGGCTGTTATTCAAGCCAGCTGACTGCGCTTTCTTCTTTTGCAAACAGTCCTAACGTGTGATGTACCTAAGATTGGAGAACCGGTTGGCACAAACCGAAGTACATACGAACTGCCGCTCTGGTTCAGCCGCCCTGCGTTCAGCGTGTAAGACTGATCATGATCAAAACTCGCTGCCCGGGCTGAGCATTTGTCATATTCCAAAGATTTTGTCAGTTTTCTTCGTTCATTCTCCGTTAATTCCTGATTGACGTCGACAACCGAGGGACGTTGGGTAAACCGGGTAAACCGGTAACTGGATAACAAAAATTGTTTAACCGGTCGGCGTGTGGCATCATGTGAGAGCGTTAGTCGTGTCCATAGCCTTGGTCGTGTAGGGGTCGGGACGTCCACCACCGAAGCTCCAAGACGCATCATGTAGGTTGTATATGATGATATGGACTGGTCTTGATGTGTTTCATCACCTGGCACATGCCAGCTCAGAAAGTGGTAGATGGGTTGTGTGCTCACTTGTTCATTTGCATGGATGTCTGACAATGGATCAGACATCTGCATAGCCTTGGGTCATATAGAAGCATATGGCAGCTGCATGATCCTTATGGAGGCTTCATAGTATAGTTGTCTTGTATACCAATTGTTATGAGGGGATGTTGAAGTGAGATCTTCCTAAAATCTTGGCCTGTGGCTGTTAAAAAGTGAGTTTGACAATGTCATGTATAAGCATGCTGTTATGTTGCCAGTGAATTGTTTATTCTGCAGCCTTTTCATTTGACCTTTTCCTATTGTGTCTTCTAGAAAATATTGTTAATGCAGAGGGCTAAGTGCATATAAGGTGATAATAAATATTGAAAAGGACCATGAAACATTTAAGAAATGTGCTTTAACATGGCAATCCTTTAGAAGCGCACGCCATAAACCAAGCACACTGGATGACACATATACGGCGCGCGTGGCAAAAGGAGACGTCAGCTGTTGCAAGAAACAACATTATGCACTGGAGCTCCAGGGTCATAGATCACCTACTGTTCACTCTTGTTTTACACAGTAGGTTAGGTTAGGTTAAGTTAGGTTAGGTTAGGTTAAGTTAGGTTAGGTTAGGTTAGGTTAGCGAATAGTAGGTGATCCACGACCCTGGAGCTCCAGTGCATAATGTTGTTGTTTCTTGCAACAGCTGACGTCTTCTTTTGCCATGCGCGCCGTATATGTATCATCCAGTGTGCTTGGTTTATGGCATGCGCTTCTAAAGGATTGCCCTTTAACATTAGCTGTTCTAGCTGTTCTGGGATGACAGAAGAGCACAAAAATCAGGCATGGATCCCCTGTTTATTTAAAATGGGATAGAAGCAGCTTTTGTATCAAAGGGATACTTTAAAACACTCTGTGAGGTAAAAAGAGTTAGAATTGGAAATTTGAATAAAATTGGTCACATCCCAGCCCCCATATGAAAATCCTGGGGGTGCTCCTATCATTACTTCACCTGGCCACCAGAATGACACTATTTTAACAACTGCAGCCTTATGCCCGATTTATCAATAGATTTATCAGTAATTGATAAATAGTGTAACATATTATCATTTATCTATAAAAGTAAACATCCTAATTGATTCCCATCCCTAGTGTACAGGGTATGGGATATAGTTAGACAGCTGTTGGACTCCAAAAGTGTGCATTGGTACAATAGTGCCTTACATTAGCATTTAGGTTGTGCTAAGTAAGGCTATATTGGCATAGGTTATGTAATGTTAAGTTGGGCTGGGTTAGATTTGGTTAGGTCATATTGGCTTTTTTGTTAGCTGTTACTTCAAAGTTTTTGTGTAAATGACCTTGTTTGAAATGTGTCCCAAAGTCCCCTACATCACATTTGGCTGCTAGAACACAAACAAAACTGCACCAAACAAAATGCCAATTTGTTCAAACTCAGGCTATGTAAAGTTACCCTAGCAATTGAACTTTTGCCTGGTTACAACTACCAGTGAACCAAGCTTTGGTTTCTTTTATCATTTACTTGACTTTAGCTAGTTTGTGACCTTGGATGTGCCACCCCTTCTACACAGTAACCTGCTGGCTCACATCCTCCAGCATCACCAAGAGTATGGAGCCTCTGTGCAAGTCCGAGCCAGTGCGCACAGTCGAGATGCACACGGGCGGCGAGCCACTGCGCATCGTGGTCTCAGGACTGCCACCGATCGTGGGCACCACGTTGCTGGAGAAGCGCCGCTTCTGCCGTCAGCAACTGGACCGCTACCGGCGTCTGCTCATGTCGGAGCCGCGCGGCCACAGGGACATGTACGGCGCCTACCTGGTGGCGCCCGACGATACGCACGCGCACATGGCTGCTCTTTTCCTGCACAACGACGGCTACAGCACCATGTGCGGCCACGCCATGATGGCGCTGGCTCGCTACCTGGTTGACGAGGGGTTCGTGGAGCGCGCAGCCGACGGCGACACGCCGGTGAACATCCAGTGCCCGTGCGGCCTGGTGCGCACCTGGCTGGCGCCCGACAACACTGTGCGCTTCCTCTCGGTGCCGGCGTTCGTGCTGCACGAGGACCTGCGCCTGCCGCTGCCGGACGGCAGCACGTGCCGGTTCGACGTCTGCTACGGCGGCGCCTTCTACGCCTTCGTGCGCGCCGCCGACGTCGGGCTATCGATGGGCGCGTCGGCCGCGGCCGACTACCTGCGCCTGGCGCGCCACGTGCGCGACCACGTGGCGTCAGCCGGCGTGACAGTGGATCACCCGGATAGCGCCGATCTCGGCTTCTTGTACGGCGTCATCTTCGCCGACTTTGCGCCGCTGTCAGAGGGCGGCGCGCCGCCGGGCACCGTGACGTTAGTGACGGTGTTCGCCGACGGCCAGATCGACCGCTCGCCGTGCGGCTCGGGCAGCACGGCCTGCTGCGCGCTGCTGCACGCCGTCGGCCGGCTGCCGGACGACCGGCCGTGCACGTTCCGCGGCATCACTGGCAGCGAGTTCACGGCACGCGTGGCGCAGCGCTGCTCGTGCCACGGCCGGCGCGCCGTGGTGGTCGAGGTGGCCGGCCGCGCGTTCTACACGGGCAAAGCCGAGTTCACTGCCGAGCAGGACGACCCGCTGGCAGACGGGTTTCTCGTCCGCTGAGGGGGCCCGCCGGAGGCCCCGCGCTCTGGGCAGGCGATGGTTAGTGTCGGGATGGGTGCGCGCTGTGCGTGCGAAGTCTAGTAAGGGAGCGGGTTTTGCGATACCTCGTAAATAACGGTGTGATATCGATTGTTTTTGTTTTAAGTGGCACGCATTTGTATATGCATGGTCGTTTTTTTATAGCCCGGTTTACATATATGTGCATTATATGCTGGTCGTTTCCAGTATCATTACGCCTACAGAGACCGTCCAGACAAGACTGTACTGTAGTCAGGGAGATCTGATGGGCGGCTGTGCAATACGTCCAGTGCTGAACATGGTGCGTTTACTGCCAATATACACCATTTGGTTGTGGAAACAAGTTTTGTTATCACCTGAGCAAGTTATGACATTACGATCCTGCCCTTTGTTTTAAATCGGTTTTACGTTGAAGCTCACTATTTACCAAAAAAAAAACTCAGCCGAGATGTTTCTATTTTGCGTCTTCAGAACGCCCAAATGGCGCTCCCGACGCTCTTTGGGCTACGTCGATAACTGGCGATGTTGTATAGGCGAAAATGAATCAGATGGTGATGACCGTTTGTCGGATGACTTCGTCTAGGAGATGCATAAAAATGCGATTGTAGCTTCACTTACGCTCCGCCATACCTTGACTACTGCGTGTGATCTTCATGACGGACACAAGACACTAGCGTATTAAGACTGGAATGGCTGTAGATAAGAGCAGCTCGGCTAGTCATTGGCTCACCGTTCAGCGCGCCAATAAAATGGGCGCGACGAGAATCGAATTGGAAGTTTGAGATCACTTAAGATCAGAGAAAAGGCATAGTGATGATTTAAACATGGTTTGGACCATGTCTTGCTCCTAGATAGCAGTTCTGCGACGGGTTGAACGTCCCGGAGCAACAAAAATGAAAATAAAAAATCCAAGAACGAGTTCCCTCCCGGTGAACACTTCACCCGGCATTGACTGGGATATTTCGCCATCTTCCATTGACTGAGGGGATGGGTGGACGTTTAACACCCTTTGTCTATCTGGAGAAGTATTTGCCCGATTTGGCCGATTCAAATGGGAATCGATAGCGCCAAACCGTGTGGTGCTGTGACGCGCACACACACACACACACACACACAGATATATATATATATATATATATTCTGTTTAAACTTGAGTCACTGATGACGCCACAGGTCAGATTAAATGCCCAGACGTGACTCTTTTCGCCATGTTTGCCGCTATGAAAAGTAAACAGAAACTGAAGCCTGCATGTCAATTTATTTCTGGCAGCTTGATCTCATATTCTGAGTTGTATCTGATCCAGGGTCATCAAAGGTAAAGGTCACAGACTAGGGCAAATTTGACATCCATGATAATCGGTCCTGCAGTGCATGGTGTATGGCCCATTTCACAATGAGATCCTAAAATGGACACTCAGAACGAGCTGGGGGGGGACAAGAAGAACCTTGAAATGGTCCCAATTACTGTGCACGTGCCATACAATAACATTCTGTAGTTTCGAACTCATGCAACGAGTAGCACGAGCATGTCCTTGGTAGTTCCAGATGGAGTGACCATGATACGGCACCTCTGGATAACCCTTCATGCCATTTTCTCCCTTGTGCTGCACATTTTTACGGAATGTTGCACAACGTTGCGAAGTTAGATATCTGCACACCGTGTCACTTCCTCCCATGTTGCACATTTTCACGGAATGTTACACAAGGTTGCAAAGGCCGATATATTCGCACTGGTCATCCGGTAGTTGAGACGGACACCGCCAGTTTACTCGCTAAGCTGAAATCTGCATAAAATCGCTAAAAAGTGCCAAAGACATATTGGACCCAGGATGACCTAGCATGGGCTCAGGCGTGCCCCATATGAACTCTCAGGTCATGCCTATAAGTAATGTAATCCACAGCCATCATGCATAGTAAAAGCACCGACAACATCGCGTCGAAGTAAAACTGGACTTCGAATCACAAAACACGGTTGTCTGTTTCATTGGGACGTGGCCTATGATGGCCTCGTTTCCAATTTGTTGTTAGTGCGTGTACAACTGTTACAAAAGGTACTGAAAGTTTCAGGGCGCTGCGTGTGTTCTTTTGGAGATATCTAAGAAATGCGCCAGGGAGTTCAACGCCCCTCTCCGCCACCCACGCGGTCAGTGGCGGGTTAAAACGTTCGCACACAGAGAAAAATGAGCCCCGGAAGACTCCAGGTTGCCGCGTCACACCACTGAAGTACCGCGCCACAGCGGGCGCTGCTCCCCGAAAAAGCTGGCTTCACACGAAAGTTACACTGTAAGGACACGGCACTGACCCTCGCCAGAGCTGTATGCGAGTCAGCAACGTGTTGCAGCACGCTCAAAAACACCAGCCAAACGCCCAGGGCCTCCGCCACGTCTTTTTGATTGATGGGATAACAAAGGCGGCCCCAGAACAAGAAAGAAGAAAAATGCTGAATTTCGGGCACAACTCATCGGATTTATATTGTTCCAAGTACCGCGCCGTTTTTTTATTACAACATTGTATGGATAAGATGTGTTTGTGTGTCAATAAAATTGCACTGTAATTGCAATTTGCTTCAAAATTATACAACGCGGATGGTGGCGGTGGTTGACCAGCTTCCTCCCCTAAATCTGACATCAGAGGATAACTAGATTCGGAAATTGCACCAAGACTTTTCAATTTGATCCGAGTGGTTTGATAGGGGGTTGATGGGGATGGGAGCCTGTGCCAAGCAGAATTTGTTCAATGGACTGCGACCGCTACACCTGATCGTGCAATTCCAGGTAACCGCTGATTTTGTGGCGAAAGTTGGACTTGCCGCTAGGGGTGCAACACGACCGTGTGGTAGTCAGCGTGACCCTGTTTTGGCCAGTTACCAGTTCACCTGCGAGCCAAATACCGAGCGCCGAGGCGACTCGAACCCCTCTTGCCAGGGCGGGAATACCAGTGCTCTGCCAATTCAGCTAACGATCACTTCCACGTTGTGCATTCCCCTAATCGATTTTGGAAATTATGGATTCAACGAACTTGCTGAGATCATGCATGTATTCTTCGGTACAATGGAAGCGATAATACATCACATTCCTGACGTGTCTGTCACGTTTTTTTTTTCGATCCACAGAATAATGCAATACTTCACAGTCTATGACAGCTTCGTTACTATTTTGCGTCGTTTTTAAAGTTTTTAAATTTTAAGGATTTTAGAAGAAAATTTTAGGAGCAGAGCGGGGCCATCAAGAATTACATTGTGTGATATTTTCGTCACCCTATGTTAATATGTACAAGGTCAAATGAGATCGCAAAGGTCAGATTTGGACGCTTTTTAAGTCCATACAGGCTCTTCCGTACGGTTTTGCTGGAACGAAACGGGAAAACATCGCGTGTGAGAGCGTTGAAACTTGGAAGAAGGCAATTTCCATTCATCTGACGTCTTGAGTGAAGTGTTGAATGAATGAAAAAGAATGAAGAAGGTCGAGGTCATGTCAAGTTGCTGCCGTATGATGTTATTTTTTATCTTTGTCGATTAGACTTCGAGCAACACGGGATGTGATTTACGATACCGGTGTAGCTTAAGTGTAAATAAGGTCGCTAAACACAGGCGCAGCCAAGGGAGCCGGGGACCCGCCCCTCAAACCCACCCCCAAGCCCGCATTTTTTGTGAAAACCATTGCACATTGTCTTCCCGGCAGGCAGCTTTCGTATGATATCAGTTCACACTGAACTCTGGGCCCCCCTTAAAGAAGTCCTCGTTGTGCCCTGACGTTAAGCGCATCAACTTAGTGTACTATCGGTGAAGACAGACAACATTGGTACACTTGGTCACATTCAGCGTTTACTGACCTCCGCAAAGTCAAATAAAGTGAAACGAGGTCATTGACCTTGTATGAAGTTTTTGCCCCAAAGTAAGTTCTATGTAAATTGTTTGCACTTAAGTTATTTCGTTACCATTAACCATATTACACTGATCCTGGCTTCGGTCCTTGTACATGTATTATCTTCAGTTTTCCCCGAATGATATTGGCTAAAAATGTTTAAACGGTAATCTCACGCAGAAAGCTTGTCCCCTCACAAAGTTCCCATTTGTCTGCGACGAGCGTTGTTTTCTTTATAAGTGTTGGACTTAAAATGCTTCAGGATTCAAAAATATATCTATATGCTACCGCAAAAGACACCTATATCAAGGCACATCGCTTGGCTAAGCATATGTCGCCAAGTTAAAAGGAAGGCTAAAACTGGATCCAGTTTATTAATCTTAATTCTATTCTGCGTTCGGCACCGGCGCCCGCCTTTCAGAGGCGCGAATGACACTGTCTTTAACTCAACGTTTCCCCGTAAATATGAAACAATTGACAGAAATTAGACGTTTATCGGCATCTGTGGACTTTTACCCATTTGTTGGTGCCTTTACCCAGACTTTATTGATCACAGCCCTTGAGATATAGGCCGTCTCTCGATTTCATGTAGTGAGCTATGAGAAAACATGTATAGGGCGTAAATGCTTTACATAACTTTTTTCCAAAAACTGGAAATGAGTCCAGCTTCGAGCTCTATTACTCACAAGATTTTCAGCGGCATACTTATTTTTATCGTGCGACCAATTGTTTGCGGTTGGAGCGGGCGGTCAACCCGCCCCCCCCCCTCCAGTCAGGCGCGGGTTATATATGGGCATGTTATATTACACATGTACTCCACTACGGCCGATTTCTCGATGTTACAGGTTTGCCTTTTGTACAGAAGGCCGCGTAAGTTCTATCACAAAAGCGCACGCTGCCTCTTTAACGATAGGACGTCTTTGAATCCACGGACAAAATCCGTCCGTAATCAGACGACAGTCTGAACGTAAGGTCTGGCTTTGTGTCCCTAAGCCACAATGGAGCCATTCTAAAGAAAGGCGCCTGTGACGAAAACGATGGTGACTCTTCAAGGTTACTAAGGCGTCATTTTGCACTGTTCAATGTCATGGCCCTTCACCAGTTTGCTTTTGCGTCTTCAGGGAGCGTTATGAGTGATGAGCCGTACATTCACCATCATGGTGGGCTTCCTGGCACCACAGTAGCGGTATTTGAACGTGGGCGCTTGCTGGATGTCAATGGTTGCCTTTTGAACCACAGGGAGCCCGTACTCCACCAAGCAGGCGCCTTCTTGGTCTCAGAGGAATGTCTTTTGAACGAGAGCGCAGCCATACTCTGTCGCGGGGGCGGCTCCTTTGTGTCGCGTGGACGCCTTTTGATCGACAGGTTGGTCATAAACAATCGCAGGGGCGTCCGCTTGATGTTTCATGGACCTTCGGAACGACAGGATGCGTTTCGGCCAACAGGGCGGCTGTACACCATCACGTGGGCGTCTCCTTGGTGTCACAGGAGCGCCTTTTGAACAAAAGGGCTCCCACACACTGTCCCAGAGGTGTCTCATTGGTGTTACAAAGGCGCATTTTAGATACCGGGGCGCGCATACTTCATTATCACAGAGGTGCTCTCTACGCGTTACAAGGGCGCCTTTTTAACCCGCGCTGCACCGTGGGTCGGCGGCGATCACGCCCGATTGGTGAGACTAAGTCTAACTCGCGAAGGGTTGGTCGCACGATACCAATAAGCACACCGTTGGAAAGCTCGTAACAAATAGAGCTCGAAACTGGTGTCATTTTTAGTTTTGAATAATATGTAAGTCATTTACGCCCTATATATGTTTTCTCATAGTCGGATGCATGAGACCCAGAAACAGCCTGAACCTCAAGGGCTGTGACTAATAACGCATAGGTTAAGGCACCAACGCACAGGTAAAGGTCTGCAGATACCGATACACGTCTAATTTCTCTGATTTGTTCAGTATATATGCCGAAACGTTGGGTTAAAGACACAGCAATTTTTACGCCGATTGTCGGCGGACGCCGCAGCCGTACGCAGAAAGAAATCAACGGTAACTAATTTTAGCGTTCCTTTATTTTTGTGACATAAGCCTATCCATGTAAATTTGATCGATCTTAGTGGTTCTTGTGATGGTTTCCCATGCTTGAATTTTGGAAAAATTCAGTAGTTGCCATTCTACTCAATGGGCGGAGCTTTATTTGCGAGAGCCTATTTATTTCCAAAATATCTAATTTTTTGGAACTTTTGGAGGTTCTTGGTATTACTTGCGTCTGTGCAAGCCAGTTTTGCCATTTTCTACCGACTGTGAGCAATTCATCGCTGATTTGGTTGGTGGTACACTCTGGATCGTAAGCTATTCGTGACCTGACCTCAGGTCAATGGCTGGAAGTCATTGATACTTTGTCCATTGACGTCAACTAGATGTCTGCATCATTCCACACTAAAAATGTTATGAAAAATTCCACCAATTTCCGAAAAAAACGACGACATATCTCAAAAGTAGGCTTGACCTGAGGTCAATGGCCCAGAAAATTCGGAAAAATCTGAGATAAGAGATTTGTTGAATCGATCAAGATCTTTAATCCCTGAAAGTAGTATTGTGATATCTTATTTTCCGAGAAAGTAAGAGGGCGCTAAACTTTTTTGGACAAAGGTCCGTTTGACCTGACCTAGGTCAGACACCTGACTTGACCTGAGGTCAGAATTTTTACACAAGGTGCAGAAAGCATCAAACAAAAGGTACACGAAGTTTTGCGGCTCTGCGTTTGTTTGTGCTATCGTAATCCTAGAAAAACCTTAGGGCGGAGCGGGTTAAACGACAGGGTGTCATTACTCCATCGCATAGGCGCCTGTCACCATGGTACCGTTTCAAACAGGAGGGCACATTTTGATCACAGGAGGAACCTTTTGAATGTTATATCATCGAAGGGACGCCTTTTGAATGCTATGCCATCGAAAGGGCGTCTCTGTGCTATACGAACGTCATACAAACGAAAACATTCACGTACTATGACGTGGCGCCTCCTCGATATCAGCGGGGCACCCTTTTGAGGGCGCCATTACCATCACAGATACTACTTTTCTGTGTCACGTGGGATGTGTTTTCAACGACAGGGTGCCTACACACCACTGATAGGGCGCCTCTGTTCCCTCTGGGGTTTATCTATGTCACATAACTCTGTGCTAACGGCACCTTTTCAGTGACTGTACGCACATGAGTTATATTGTGGTCGCTTTCCTGATATCACAAGAGCATCTTTTTAACATAAGAGCGGTTATATTTTATCACAAAAGTGCGACTTCTAACTTTCAGATCTTGTTTTGGGGATCTTCAGAGCTTGTGGGCCCCTGACAGAAGCTTCTGTGGCGGTGCTGAGGGATTTTCGAGGTTCTCAGATTACCAAAAAGACTTTTTCATGAAAGCCTAGGTTTTCCCGGGGCCGTTTGGTAGCCTGGTATTGGAGCCAAAGTCTTAAACATTATGCATAAGGTAAATACAAGTTTCAGTAATTTCGAAACATACTTTTTGATATTCGGGTGTCTTCTTAGAAACTGTCGAGAAAGAAGGAAACCGTAAGTAGTGTATGTGAAGTGGTTTCGGCTTGACAGTCTCCCTTTGAAATACGTGGTGCTTATCAAGCAAACTGACTTTAGACACATGATAAACTGTGGACTACCTAAGCGTCAGACGCATGTTCTGCATGCGGAGGCCTAAATATGCTAGACTTGTGACATTACCCGGTGGTCATGTATAGGAAAATAATTCGTCGATAATGGACATTGGGTAAACACGGAAAACGCTTGACTCTTGGTCTTCATCCTTGTTCTCCACTGCTCTGTGTATACTTTGTGTGTTTTACATACTTTTATATATTCATTGCAGATGTAATTCTCTGTTACGATGTACTGCTATAATTTTCTCTTCTGGCGACATTTTGGTATAAGGATTTTGTTTAAGTACCCCACATAGGTCCATTTACGAAGATATTGCAGTTACTCGTATTTAGACGTGATGTCTTAAGGAATAATTTTTCTCATGAAACTCCAGAGTTAACAACGGAAAACGCGTGGAACACAACTATGTTACCCTTGGTAATCACGTATCTTTGAGGTGGACTTCATACCGCAGGTCGGAAATATTTTGGTCTTGGTATCTCCCACCGAATACACTTGAACCTGGTTTCGTGTCATCGCTCTAATTTCTGCGATTTTCCATGTTTAAGCTTTTCCCTGAAGAGTCTTCTGAAACAAGGGTAAGACCACAGTGGTGCATGACATCCAACCTGAAGGTGAACACGTACAAAATATTGAGCGTATATTGTGGTAAACATTTATAGCATACTGTAAGACTGAAAAGCAACGCCATCTGCCGTATTCATTCGGCACCTGATTTATCAGGCCCATGCCTTGCAAGCAGTGCAGACATTCCTGACTACAAGTAGTCCCACAGTTCCCGGCACTTGTGATAAGACTGGGAAATGGGAAACAGTGCGAACGAACCTGCTCTGCTCTAGCGTTCTATCATCCTATTCACCGCAAGCAGTTTCCTGAATTCGACATTGCTTTAACGACTGAATAAGACTGCAGCAAGTCGCATCACCCGTTCCCTGTAACGGGGACTCCGGCGTGGTCCACGTCATGGCCAGGGTGAACGTTCTCCTGGCCAATCGAGGTAATGCTGCTTATGCAACTCAGTTCACTTGAGTGACGCCAGAATACGGTGGGAATACGGAGGTAATGTTCTACAAGGCTACAGTCGCGAGTGATTCACGCAGGCCTCTTGAGGCGGTGTTTCCATGATCAGGCTTCTTCCAGTCCCTCTGCGGTGGCGCTGCTCCAGATCACTTGTGACGCCGCTGCTTGGGTGACGACACTCGTCGGTCGCTGTCCCCCGCCCGGAGGACGGGGGAAGAGCGCTCCCCTCCTCTCGCGGCGCGGCCCCCGGCGGCGCGCTGCAGCTCGGAACCGCAGCTGTCGTCCTCCTGGTCCTGGGAATACGGCCTGGCGTAGATGTTGTCCGTCTCGGCGTCGCGCTGCGGGCTCTGATCTGAGAGGTCGGCGCGCGCCTGCCCCTGCCCTCCGGCGGCAGGCTGACCGGGCGGCGGCCACCCCGCGCCCTGACCGCCGCCACCGCCGCCGCCGCCGCCGCCTCCGGCCGGCTGGTTCGGAGGACGAGTCGCCGCCGTGCGAGCTGTCGGAGCTGTCGGAGCTGTCGGAGCGCGGCGGCTCCTGGCGGCCGGCTGGACCGTGGCGGACGCGCCGGGCCGCCGGACCGGGCCGCTGCGGAGGGCCGGGCCGGCGAATGGCCGCCGCGCGCGCCGTCATCGCCTCCCGCACTGGCCGGCAGATAACCGGGTCAGACAAACGGCGTCAGTCACCGGCAAATAGTCGTCTGCGCGCCGACGTATGGTCAGCCCCGGCAGGTAGCATGTCAATGGAGCTCTGCCAAACAGACAGTGATGGAGAGTTCCCGACAAACGGACATTTAAAGACACGTACTATACTCATTAAACATTAGATGTACATTGAACTGAGAACCGATGCGATATCCGACAGGAAGCTGGAGTTTCATCTCCCAGTGAAAGGACTCAATCTACGCATCAGCAGTGATATAAACACCATGTTAGCCGTTCTGCGATTTTCTGAACCACTATTTTTTAACGCACTTAATCAACATACCCATCCCTCCTTGGTCATAAACATTCCACCATGACACACAGTTCCCCACAGGAAGCCAGTAAATAGTGCCTCTATACGTGAACTCAGCACCGGCTATGTGTCTGTGACCTCGACGTGAAACTGTGTTGTCTCGCTGGCGGAAGGGGCTCACTTGTCTTGGTCGGCCAGATGGTGAGCAGGTACTGCAGCAGGGTGACGGGCTTCTGCAGACTGACGTGGGCCGAACTGGCCTCGGAGGCGACCATCAGCAGCGGGCCAAAGCACAGCGCCACGTTGCGCGGCGTCATTTTATTGCTCCGCGACATCGAGGTTACCAGTCGCAGGTGGTCCAGCAGGAACAGCAGAGTGACCTGGTCCGGCCACACGGACGTATGCAGGAATTTCATGCATGAAGAACAGCGCACGGAAAATGACACAAATTACACAGTTGCACAGCGCACATCATTGTTTAGCTCATCGGTGCTCGATGAGAATGGCGCTTGACATTCTTTTTTTCATGACCGATACCAGTGGCGCACCCAGGATTTTCCTGAGGAAGGGACCCAGCTCAGGCCGAAAATAACCCCGTCTAAAAAATCTCCCTGTTTTGGCCGCTTTAGTCTGAAGTCGTCGTAATCGATTTTCCTTCTGAAAATTGGAACGTTATGTTTCGCGCGGGGCATGTTACTATTAACCCGCGCACGACCGTCGGTCCGTCCCGAACACCGTCGACTGGGGGGGGGCAGTTGACTGCCCCCCCCTCTAACTCACGAACGGTTGGTCGCACGATAAAAATAAGCATACCGTTGGAAAGCCCGTCACGAGTAGAGCTCGAAACTGGTCTCATTTTTAATTTTAGATAATATGTAAGCCAATTTACGCCCTATATATGTTTTCTCATAGCCGACTGCATGAGACCGAGAAATGGCCTGAATCTCAAGGGCTGTGACTAATAACGCATAGGTAAAGGCACCAGCGCACAAGTAAATGCCCGCGGATGCTGATACACGTCTAATTTCCTCAGATTTGTTCAATATATACGCCGAAACGTTGAGTTAAAGACACCGTAATTCTCCCGTCAGGCGTCACTGTGCGCCGCTGCCTTATGCGGTACCAAATTGACGGGAACTAATTTTAGCGTTCCTTTATTTTCGCGAAAAAAGACAATCTGTGCAAATTTTATTGATCTTTGTGGTTCTTGTGATGGTTTCTCATGCTTAAATTTTGGAAAAATTGATTAGTTGCCTATCTACAAAGTTGGCAGAGCTTTATTCGCGAGAGCCTGTTTATTTCCAAAATATGCTACTTTTTCAAACTTTTTGAGGTTCCTGGTATTAACTACGTCTGTGCAAGCTAGTTCTGCCATTTTCTACCCATTCTGAATAATTCATCGTCGATTTTGACGGTAGTACATTTTGGCTCACTTCAGTTATTCGTGACCTGACCTCAGGTCAATGACTGGAAGTCACTGATACTTTGCCCAATGACGGTAACTAGATGTCTGCTTCACTCCACACTAAAAATGTGATGAAATATTCCGTCAATTTCAGAATTTTTTTAAAAATGTTTTACTTTAGGTTAATAACCAGAAAATTTCGAAAAAATCGAGATAGCAGATTTTGTTGCATCTATCACGATCACTAATCCCTGAAAGTATTATTGAGATATCTTGTTTTGCGAAAAAGTTAGAGAGCGCTAAACTTTTTGGACTTAGGTCTGTTTGACCTGGTCTAGGTCAGGCACCTGACCTGACCTGAGGTCAAAATTCCGACACGAGACGTAAAATTGATGGACAAAAGGTACACAAAGTTTTGTGACTCTGTGTTTGTTGGTTCTCTCGCAATGCCAGAAAAACCTCAGGGGGGGGCAGTCAACTGCCCCCCCCCAGTCGGGGACGGGTTAATATTGTGAAAGTACGACTGTCTTACACGTCAGAAATGGGAAACCTGTGTTCATTTGCTCAAAATAAAAAAAAAACGACCACATAAAATGGCACGTCTCCTTAAGAATCCTGCACATCCCGTAAAAAATGAAATTTTAGTTTCCATTTTATATTTCCTACTTCTTTTTCTTTTTCGCCAAAAGGAAAAAATGATAAAACCGCTAAGGCAAGGGCCTGTGCCCCCAGGTCCCCTCCCTTGGGTGCACCTATGATCAACATTCGTTAATAAAAATTTCCATGAACATAATTGTTTTGCTTACAAATGCTGAACTGTTATTTGTAAACTACAAGTCACAGAAGACAACAATGTGCCATGTCAAGCGCTGGCCCCCCTAAGCCAGTTCCAACAAACGTACCTGCATATTCAGCCCTTGTACCGTCATCCCATTTTGATATTTATCCTTGTTCATAAGAGTTTAACCCTTAAACCTGAAAGCAGCTCATTACAACAACTCCTGTGCCAAATGATGCAGCACGGCATGGGATTCTTCTCATCAAAACGACCTATGCGTCCGTCTTCCAGTACATTTATTAATGACTATTGATCAAACCAGGGAAAAAGGAAACGATACCTGTGACCCCAGCCGTTGCAGGTCAAAATCAGCCCATTATCTTTGGTTGAATCAAACTTAGATCTTCTTCATGACCGGATTAACCTCTCATTTCTCTTTTTCGTTTTTTCCGTCCTGCGACCTGAAGATATCTGCGTCAGTGGGTGTGATTTTATGCGCACTACGTCAAAACGCTCCCGCGTCACTGATCGCTGCTTTGCCTGCATTGTGGTGTTGTTCCTATTGACACCCTCAAACGATTAAATTTTACGTTGGTTAAAAAATGTCCATTAAGCCGCACATAAACAGCTGATGTAAGTTGTCAAATAGACCACAATGTAAACTGCTCTCGCCTTGTCGAAACGAATGCAAAAATCGTCATCACAAGTTAAAAATAACAAGTAAAAGAAGTAGGGAAACAGCATTGAACGCCTGGCTGGCGTTCGGTTTGTCAGAGGTGCTTGTGAAGACACACCTGGTTGACCTTAGGCAGACAGTCGAGGATGGAGAGCACGAGCCTGGTGTTGGCTTCGTGGTCGGCTGACAGGTTCAGAGACAGTGCGTCGCACAGCATCTGGTACAGGCACCTGGTGAACAGCGGCTCCGGCAGCTCGCGTAGAAACTCTTTCAGCACCCCTGCCGGTGCACCATTACCGCTCAGTCAAGCACTGACCTGAATCTGAGGGAACTTAGCAGCAGGCTAGCAGTCGGCGAGATGGCACAGGAAGTCATTGTCTTCACATTTGCCTTAAGGAGGACGTTTCATACGATACAGAATAGTTGAAGGGCAGGCCGATAGGAAATAAAGAAGAAAGGGAGGAGGAGGAAAGGAGAGAGGAAAAGAAAGGAAGAGATGGAGAGTGAGAGGAAAAGAGATAAGAAGAGAGAGAAAAGGGGAGAGAGAAAGAGGAGGAGAGGAGACGAAGGGAGAGGGAAAGGGAGGGAGCAAGAGGGGGGAGAGGAGCAGCAGGCCGAGTTTCACGTTGTTTGGCCGGTTATGGTGTCGACCACAGCGGACTGGGCGTACCGGTGATGACGCTGACGTCCGGCACGCCCTGCGGCGAGAGATCGACGGAGTCGGCGGCGGCCTCCAGCTGGCAGCGCAGCGCCCGCGTCTTGGCCGCCGAGCCGCAGAGCCGGTACAGGCCGGCCGTGTCCAGACCGCGCCGCTCCACCTCGGCCACGCAGCGGCGCACCAGCAGCGGCGGGCCGAGGCCGCGGCCCTCGCGCGCCACCAGCGTCTCCAGGTGGACGCCGAACAGGCCAGCCGGCCGCCGGCCGGGCCGCCGCAGGAAGCAGCGGCCCGGCGCCGTGTGCTGCAGCTGCACGTACAGGCTGCCGCGCGGCTCGGCCGGCAGCGCCAGCCGCCGCGCGCCGCCCGGCCGCAGCAGCGGCGCCACCGCCACCGCGCTCCGAAAGCAGAGCTTGTGCCGGAACTGCGGGTCCCACGAGTAGACGAGGAAGTCCAGCTGGCGGCCGCCGACGAGGTCCAGCTCGAACGTCTCGTCCCAGTCGAACACCAGGTGGCCGGTGCGCACCACGGTGCGCGCCCGGTGCACGTGGTCGCACTCGAGCACGCAGTAGAGGTCGCGCAGGTGGCCGGGCGGGCCAGGCGGGCGCAGACCGCGACCGGAGAGCAGCCGCACCTCCAGCAGGCCGGACAGGCCGGCCTCGTCGTCCGCCGCCGGCGGCAGCGGCCGGCTCACCACCGCGAACTCTGCGGCAGAACAGACCGAGCCGGCGGCTGGGACTCGGCTGGTCCGTACTCCTGGCGGCTGCGACTGCTGGCGTTACGACATGTCGCGCCAGTGGCGCCGGCTTTGAAAACAAAATCGCGACGACATAACTGGGAGCTTTGGCGATTTTCAGCGCCCTTCGAACGCTTTTCAGCGCAATGCATAATTACAGTATAATACAACAGAATACAAATAATCGTTTGTGCTCAAGATCAAAGTCAATAACAAAGAAATAATAGATATAAGATACTAATAGGTATTAAATGGTAAAATAATTATTAACTAATCTCGGTTTTTCAGTTGGTTTGACTGATTAATCATTTTGATTCCTACTAATACCATTTGTTTTAGCAGACAGTGTGGAGTATGTTCTAAGAACTGCAACCTCACGATTAACTCACTGTTAAAACTAAACACATCAGTCGAGTCCAACATTGAGAACTGTAACCCGGTCTGTGACCTGGCTGCTCACCAGTCTGGTTAACAGTGCTAAGAACTGTGACCTGACTGCTCACCAGTTGGGTTGATGTTGAGTACTAAGAACTGTGACCTGGTCTGTGGTTGTTGCTCACCAACTGGATTAGTGTTGAGTGTCAATAAATGTGACGTAGTCTGTGGCCTGACTGCTCACTTGCTCGGTTAATAGTTCGTGCTGGGAGCCGTAGCCTGACTTGTGATCTGGCTGCTCACCACCCGGGTTGATGTTGAGTGCCGATAAATGTGACCTAGTTCGTGACCTGGTTGCTCACCTGCTGTATTGATGTTGAGCGCTGAGAACTGTGACCTGGCCTGTGGCCTGGCTACTTACAAGCTGGGTTGATGTTGAGCGCTAAGAACTGTGACCTGGCCTGTGATCTGGCTGCTCACCGGCTGGGTTGATGTTGAGCGCTGAGAACTGTGACCTGGTCTGCGGCTGCGGTGCCGGTGTCATGCTCCGCTCCTGCGCCGGTTCGACCGAATGGTACCAATGCGGGCCGCCCGCGACTGGTCGGCGGTGGCTTCCCTCAGAGGGGGCTGCGCCCAGTCGAGCGCCGGAGGAATAGCACGGCACGCCCTGGAAACAATCAGCACGCCTTTCACTGGTGGGCTGGAACGGGGTGGACCGTCGGCCGAAGCCTAGCTGCATGGTTAGACGATTCTGGCTAATTGTTATACACGAAAACACTAGAAACCGGCTGAGTTCTCATTTCATGAGTACTATTTGTCGGTGTGCTCGATGACAATCTTACAGCAAGCGCCAAGTTATCATTACCACCGGCAGAGGCTTCCAAAAGACAACAGTTACCACGTAAAACGGCAGTACAAGAGGGGAACATAATGGTCATTTTTGCGAAAACAAATTAGTATTGCAAAAGTGAAAAGGGCTATATGGTTAATTTCGTATTTGTGGTTTCATTCTCATAAAAATGGGCAGCAGTTTGGTGAAAAAATCGTTTCGTGTCGTTTGCCTTTTAAATGAAAATATCTTGTGTAGAGTTCATTGGAAAAATATGTACTTTCCATTAATGTTCTTGGATGTAAAAAGGTTTACTTGTGGAACAATGCATTACATTCAATTTCAACATGCTCTTGATGAATCAGTATCGTGTTACCCCTTCTAAATGGTCGGTGCAATCGCCCTTGGCATCCTTTAGCCATTGTATAATATATATATATATATATATATATATATATATATATAGTCAGTTTTCAGAAATATTACCAGCCGAAACCATGCTGTCGTCAATATTTATTAGCCCTACAACGAAATTTAATGAAGAAATGAGCATATGTCTGAAACTGAAGCGGTAAGGCCTGACATGAATCCCAGAAACGCTTCTCGGATCCGCTCCTGGTTCATGTAGTGCGCTCAAATTTTGGTGTAATGTATAGACAGAATACACATGAGCGTTCACAAAATTTCAACACTACAGCGTAAAAAATTGTAGCTTTAGCGCCTGAGAAACCACGGGTGATGAGCCGAATCAGCTTTCACCGATTCGCCCAATCAAATCCGCTTACTCAGGCTGAAGGACGCATATTGTGGTGTTTGGGGCGAAATGTTATACCAGATTTTGTTTTCCAGTTTACTGCGGCAGAAAAAGTTACCGTTGAAATGTTTACCTTGATCTGCGTATCTGAATCGTATGGGCTGCCGTCAGGGACTGATTCGGTGCGGCTCGGAGAAAGATCAGCGCCTGCCCGGTACTGCTGCAGACGTTCATAGATGGCAGCAGCGGAGGGAGATCTGGACAGCCACTGCCTGTAGCTGTAAGGTGATGAGATCCGGCCGTACCAGAAGCCGGGCGGTAAGCCTGTCAGCAGGGAAACCTGTCAGACACCGATCGACGATTGACTGCGATCATGCGGTGTTATGTTCCATAGCCGAACATTAGCCAATGCTATGTTTCTTTTCTTTTTCTATGTCCGCCATCTTGACGGCGTTTGTAAAACGTGAGACAACGCGTTTCACTAGAGCAAGCGGTTTCCTTGTTTACGTCCTGCATCCAAGGCACAACGACAGTCATAATACTGTTTCATTTTATTCGGACACCGCAGCGGCCACAGACCGTCAGAGGGTCTGGAGGGCGCGATCGGTGCCTGCGCAGGCGGTGAGTGGGTCAGCCACAGACCGTCAGAGCGTCTGGAGGGTGCGATCGGTGCCGGCCCAGTCGGTGAGTGGGTCAGCCACAGACCGTCAGAGGGTCTGGAGGGCGCGATCGGTGCCGGCCCAGTCGGTGAGCGGCGGCGCAGCAGGCGTCAGATCCTCACCTCGGCGGGCCTCCAGCTCGGACGTGCTGTCGGCGTCGTCGCTGTCCGGCCGGCCCCCGCTGGCCGCCGCCGGGCCGAGCCCAAACGGCAGGCCCTGGTGGGCGGCCGGCGGCCCGGGCAGGCCGCGGCGCGGCAGCGAGCTGCTCCGCGCGCCGGCCGCGGCCCGCTGGTGGCGCCACGGCTGGCGGCCGGCCACGGCCTCCGAGTCGGAGCAGCAGCCGGGCGAGGCGGCCCGCCGGCGGCCGGCCTCGTGGAGCCACAGCCGCCGCTGCAGCGAGCCCGGCTGCAGGTCGGCCAGCGAGCCCAGCGGCGGCGGCTGGTCGCCGCTGGGCCGCGGCCGCGTCCAGACGCCGCCGGCTGGCAGGGCGCCGAGCGCGCCGGAGAGCTGCCGCAGCGACGGCCGCAGCGGCTGCTCGGTGACCACCGGCGGCGGCTCGGCGTCCCACCACGGCCGGCCTGGCGGCGCCTCTGGCCGGTACGGCGACAGCGGGACCGTGTGGCGCGGCCGGCCGCCCGCGCCGCCGCCGCCCGCCTGCAGCAGCTCGGCCGACGGTTGGGGGCGCGGCGGCAGCGGCGGCGGCAGCGACGGCGGCGGCGGCGGCGGCACCGACGGCGGCGGGCGGCCGGCGGCGTTCGGCGACGCCCCGCCGAGCTGCGCCGACGGGCCGCGCCCGCCCCGCTGCTTCCGCCGCGTGGTCAGCACCAGCCGGCGCGGGATCGACATGATGATGACCACGTCGTCCAGGCCCATGCTGCTGACGTTGACCAGGTTGACGGCCAGCACCTCGTCGCCGACGCTGAGGCAGCCGGAGCCGTGGGCGGCCGACTCGGGCGCGATCCGCGAGACGAACACGCCGTCGGCGCGGTCGGCGCCGTCGCCCTCCCGGATGTAGAGGCCGAGCGTCTGGCCCGGCCGCTTCACGATCTCGACAAACTGGATCACGTGCTGGCCGTCCTGACGACCAGACAGACAGATGGCGCTGTCAGCAGACAGGCGGATAGGATGGCCGGCGGTCGACAGTGACGGTCCGGCGGCCAGACGGCACCGGCGAACAGACATAAACGGTCTGGCAAAAGCCAGGGCCAAAATCACACCTTGTCAACAGCCTACATCAGCAGACACATACTGAAACCCCATACAGCAAGCATGTCAACCCAACAGCATCCCTGCTGGAGTACGCCTCCTCTCCAGTGCCCGCACCTGTGTACCTTCACCGGGACAGTGTGGCGCGTCGGCCCACCTGCATGGCCAGAAAGGCGGCGGCGATGCGGTAGGCGTTGTCGGAGAGCCGTCGCGGGTCCAGCGAGTTGACCAGCATCTCGCCGGGCTTGGCGGCGGGACGCGCAGCATCCCCGGTCGAGGCGTCCAGCTCGTTCTCCACCTTCTCGATCTGGCGGAATATCTCCGAGGAGATGCCACCCACCTGCCGGCCAGCCGCGGTGTTCGTCATACGTCGTTCAAGTGCGGAGCCAGGCCGGCACCTGAGGCAGGCCAGATACCGGCCAGCGGTCGTCAGCAGTCAGGTGGTGGTATCTCAAAAGCTCGTGGCATCGCAGACTCAGATGAGTTTGTATGACGACAAAACACCGTTATATAACCAGACTGCGGTTAGAGATATAACATATCGACTACGCTGGCCTCACGCAGTAAGCAGAGAGCAACGTTGGAACGCTATAAGGCTTCATTTTAAGGCTATAACGCCGAGGACGTTATAGCCCTAAAATTATTGAACAAAATAGTAGTGAGCCACCTCTATCATCATGCAGTATCCATACTCCATAGGTAACTGAGTAGCGCGGCCATAGAAGTGCCATCAAAGAAAAAAAACGAAGCAAAGAAGAGAGAGAAAGAAAGAAGGAGAGAGGGAGAGAAAGGCAGAGAGAGAGAGAGAAGGGGAGGGGGGTAACACGAAACAGTCCTGTATAGGCAGGCTGTCGGCAGTGTCCACCACCTTGGTCGCGGTGTGATTCTGGACGATCGCCTGGGAGGGACAGAGGGCCGTGGGCCGGCCAGGCCGGTCCCGGGAAGCCTGCTGCCGACCCGTGCCGGAAGACTGGGTGCGATCCTTCTCCGCAGCATCCTGGCGGCCCGCCCAAACACCGCCCGATTTTACCGGAGTGATATTGACATGGCTGGGTGATGGGCGATGGGCCTGGGCTGTTTGATGGCCGAGATGAGTGCTGAGAGCTGTTAAGCTCAGCGCAGCTGAGAGTGACCAGATTTAACAGAACGTAGAGCGAGCAGGCTCAGCAAGGCTGAGGTAAACCGGACTTGGCACGACAGAGACTGACCGGACTTAGCTCAGCGGACAACGACCAGACTCAGTCCTGCTGAGCGCGACAGACTCATGACAGCTGAGAGTGAAAACACGCAGAACGGCTGAAATCGGACAAACTCAGATCAGAGGAAACTGACCAATATCAACACAGCTGATCGCTACCAGAGTGAATACAGAACACAGAACAGAGTGAGTCAGAGAGCAACCAGACTCAATCCCTGTCAGCATGAAATTTAAGGGCGAAAACCACAAGTCAGTTTTTAGCCACAAAAAGTTCATGTTTCGTCAACGCTGTTCATGTTTCTAGGTTTGCAAGCTTGCATATTTTCAGAGGCTCTTTAGGTCGCAACTCAGTTGCGACCTAAAAAGCTGAGACCTAAAGACCCAAACTACAAAGTTGCCGGAACGTTTTCACGTGAATTAGAACCCTTGCTTTTGACATGACGGTTTTCACTGCCTTAACCCTATTCTCGGCAGGGGGGGGCGGAATCCCCCCTCGAATTTTTTGCTTGCCAATTCCAGGCTTTTTAACGCAGCTTCACGAAACTTGGTGGCTTTTCCTAGCTATTCTTTCTACGTGCTGTGGCAAAATTTCAAAATTCTATTTTGCTTAGGGGCGGAGCCAGGCAACGTTTTTGGGAGGCACCTCATGCCATTTTTGGCCATGTTGAGGGTAAAATGAAAATGTCTGCCAAAAACAGAGTTTTAAAGCTAGAACTTAAAATGTTATATGGATGTATAGCTAAATAGCTGGGCAATGTGCAGATGTAATTTTGTTTATCTGAGATCAATTTGCAAGGTCAGGTCAAGGTCAAAAGTCAAAACTTGTTTTTTCGCAATAATTTCGGTGCCATTTTTTTCAAATGCCAAACCCGGAATATACATGACGTAGAAGGGTGCCTTCTACTTGTGTACCAAGTTTCAGCTTGATATCAGGTCGGGTCACGGAGCTATGACCTAAAATGTCCGTGCGCGTACCCTATATCGCAATAGCCATAAAATGAAATCTTTGAAATACAGTGAATTTAAATGATTGAAAACGTTTAAAGATAATATTAAATGCACACGAGATCATTCCAAGTGACCCCAAGGTCACTGGAGGTCATTTAAGGTCAAAGGTCACAAGTTGTTCTGAGACCATGACAGTTCCCCTTTTTCATGTCCCTGGCACCGCCTATGCTAACATTATACAAACATTGTAATGCGATTTGTACTTCTTTAGTATAACATGACTAGCAGAAGCCAAAAAAGGGTGTTTGCCTTTTTTCATTCAGTTGTTGGAAAACTAATCCTCCTTTTTTGAAACCCTGTGAACGCCCTTGAATTTTCTCAAAATTTCATATTTGCGGACCCATGGTAAAAGCCCTATCCATAATCTCTCGATTCATGCCAGTTTCATCGAAATCAGTCCATAAACAACGGAGTTATAAGAAGTCCAAAAGTACCCCCATTTTGACATTTTTGTCCCCCTGTGTCCACAAATTTTAAAATTTTGAAAATTTCTTTTTATAAAAATGTAGTTCACGTCACGGCAAATCCATTGCCGTTGGTTGCGATGAAATCGGACCAGTAGTTCTCGAGATCTCAAGGGGGGGGGGCCGAATCCGCCCCCCTGCCGGGAATCGACCATACCGTCTAGCCCTCCGGGAATAGGGTTAAAGCTCAAGGCTTCTGAAACTCGTACGATAAAATCAAGTCAGACTAAAAGGTCGTATAAAAAAGCATGAATAAGATTCGAAAATGAAGCTCAAATGACATGATCTCGAGCGTTCAACCGAAAAGACCAGACCAGCTAGCTCTGTTCCTGGATGACTCACTCACTTCCCAGAGCTCCTTTGTTCAAGTGCGGTCATTTTTACCAAACAGCCGTGCAGCTGAACATATGGTGCAGTTGGAAAATAGACTCCCACTTGAGAATGAAAAGTTGACCAGAACAGTCGCAGACAGGACTGGACCAAAGTGGGGCGTGGGACCCATCGCGACGATATTCCCAGACATCTGACATTTTCTTCGGACTCCGGTCTTGAACCTATCGACTTGTCCTCAAGGAGAATTGTGCTACCCAAAACGCAGATCCAGAGAAATAGGGATCCCCTAGACCATGTAGGTCCTCCAGGTTTGCGTTTTTTTTGTTTTTTTACAAGAAACAGGATTCCTGTCGGTTTAATATTATCATCATCATTATCTGTACGGGGTGTTCTTTAGAGGACCCTAGTGCGATTTTAAAGGGCAGATTTTAAGCACACCCTTAGACTGTGTCCATGGGCAAAGAAGTATCTTGTTTCATGTTTCGTCGATGACTGCTAAGAACGATTAATTCCATTGCAACGGTTCGGCAGAATGACACACTGCTCTGCTGGCTTCTCATTACCGGTCACATGTGAGGCTTTGGCTTGCGCAAGAATGAATTGCTCTCTTCATTTCATATCAGCTGTAATCCACGGAACAGGGTCTCATTTGCCTTATTTTGGTATTACGAACCATTCCTGTCTATGATGCCCGATGGAGCATTTACCTATTTTCCAGCCTGGTAATGCGCAATACTTCCACTAGCATTTCTGCCATATTGTATGTGCTGCTGTCCGTGAATCCAATCAGGGATTATTAAACTTCAACGCATGCTGATTCCAGTCTACAAAAGGCAGTATCAACGACACATGATGTTTCCATATTTACCAGTAGGGAAACGTACGGGTGACGGACGCTAACCTTGTTTCGTTTGCCGGTGCCGTTTCTGAAGAGCCATACGCAAGGATTGGTCTTGACCCGTTTCAAATCGCAGACCGGCATCGTTGAAGCACGGCCTTAGAGGTGCTAGTGGCCAGGTGTCCTCCACGGGTGACGTTCTTCACGGTCACGCACACTGTGGTGAGGGCGCGGTCCTCACGGCTGGACGCACTGCAATGCCGCAAGCTCGTCACGATCATTACACCACAGCAGGAACAGGGTCTTCATGGCTGGGTATAGTGTGCTGGGATAGGGTCCTCACAGGACACTCACGGCCCACACTGCGGCGATGGCACGGTCCGACAGGACCTCACGGCCAGGTATACTGCAGCAGGGACAGGGTTCTCACGGCTGGGTATACTGGAGCAGGGACGGTGTCCTGACGGCCGGGTGTACTGCAGCAGGAACAGGACTCTGATGGCCGGGTATACTGCCGCAGGAACAGGACGCTCACGTCAGGGTATGCTGCAGCAAGGACATGACACTCACGGCCAGGTACACTGCAGCAGGGACAGGACATTCACGGCCTGGTATACCGCACCAGGGACAGTGTCCTGACTGCCGGATATCCTGCAGCAGGAACAGGGTCCTGACAGCCGGGTATACCGCAGCAGGGACAGGGTCCTGACGGCCCACTCTGCGGCGATGGCACGGCCCGGCACACTGCAGTGGAGCCATGGCCGGCCCGGCTGACATTGAGCGGCCAGCTGGCTGAGGCCATCGATCGAGTCGGCCGGCCTGTTCCGACCGACTGTAGCCACTCACCGGACCGGACCGCTCACCGGGCCGGGCAGTCCTGTAGCCACTCACCGGACCGGACCGCTCACCGGGCCGGGCAGTCCTGTAGCCACTCACCGGGCCGAACCACTCACCGAACCGGGCAGTCCTGTAGCCACTCACCGGGCCGGGCAGTCCTGTAGCCACTCACCGGACCGAACCACTCACCGGGCCGGGCAGTCCTGTAGCCACTCACCGGACCGGGCAGTCCTGTAGCCGCTCACCGGGCCGGGCAGTCCTGTAGCCACTCACCGGACCGGACAGTCCTGTAGCCACTCACCGGACCGGGCAGTCCTTTGGCCACTCACCGGACCGGGCAGTCCTTTAGCCTCTCACCGGACCGGGCAGTCCTGTAGCCTCTCACCAGACCGGACCGCTCACCGGGCCGGGCAGTCCTGTAGCCACTCACTGAATCATTCAATACTTGCCTGTTTATTGCTGTTTTTCGACTGAGCATTGTTTTTTTTTTGTTTTTGTTTTTTTTTGTCGATTTAAACGGATGCTTTATTCCTTTAAACGTGCACTGATGCCATGGAATCTGGCTGGCGCTGGAGTACGCTGTTAACCTAAAATCGGAAAGCAGAAAGTAATGCTATTTTGTAATGTTTTTGACTTTGTGGAAGGTCTGACTTAGTTCAACATATTTTGCCGAAACAGTGTGAGACCTGGAACCACTGGATGTAACTCAGCGTACTCGTTATTTAGTAGGAATCGATCTAAAAATTTGACAAATTTTATTGACACCTTCCATGAGTTCTCACGTAAGAACAAGTGAGCACTTCCTTCCAGAGACGGATCCAGGATTTCGTCAAGGGTGAGTAACTTTTTTATGGATGCCAAAACGATATTGTAGGAGCACCAAAATTGGACCAAAAAGCTGCCAAAATTGGGCCAAAAGGGCGCCAAATTCCATCTTAATGGCGATTAAATCACGCGAAACTCTTCATTGAATGTGACGGCCGGAGTCAAAACGACTCACGAGTACGTTTTCACTCGTACGCGCTTGAAAGCGGACGCCTATGTCATACATGTGCATATTATACTTAACATGTGCTATATCATGGCCGCTCTCTCGATGTTACAAGACCGCCTTTTTAACAGAAGCGCGCCCATGTTCTGACACGAAAGCGCACGATGTCACATGTGCACTCTTTAACGATAGGACGCCTTTGTATCCACGGGCAAAGTTCGAGCATGATCTGGCTTTGTGCCTTTGTGTGCACAAGGGAGGGGAGCCATTTAAAGAAAACGGAGAGCTAAAAAAAGTCACAAATTTACAGACTTACGAGCCAAAAAAAGGGCAGCGTTACCCGCCTTCAGCGAGTAAGGGAGACAAAATACAAAGAGGAGGGGACGAAAAGACACTGCCTTCCCTTGGAGCTCGGGGGGCTGCTGTCCCTCTTGCCCTTCCCAGCTGGATCCGCCCCTGCCGCTTTCCAATCCATTTAGCGAATTATCGCTCATCCTTGTGACCCATTGTTCAGGAGCAAAATGGCCAGAAGCCCTAAATTCAGTCGGTGAAACGGGCCGGCTTCGGCAACGAGGCTTCACAGCGATTGCAGCTCCGGGTCGCGGCGCTTTCTGTCGCCGCGAGTCGGTCCGAGTGCCGGACTGACGGGCCACAGGACCGCAGCTGGCCGCCATCAGTGGGCGGCCGACGGGCAGAGAGCTTCCGAGAGTCGGCCGCCACCGCGGCCGGACTGGGTCGTGTCAGAGGCAGGCCGGACCTGTCGACAACAGGCTGGACGTGTCGCCGAGGCAGGCACGCCGACGCCGCCCGCCTCGACGGCGCCGGCGACTTCCAGAATTGGAAACGGACTGTTGATGACACGCATCGACTTCGTTGTAGAATGATAGCCCTCCAGATTTATCTTGTGCGCCCTCAGGTCATTGGCTAAGCCTCGTCCGAAACAAGACAATCTGCAACCCTACCTGGGCTTCGTTAATTCTCACCTTACCTTCGAACTGTGACGTCGATACATACCTACATCAATTTCAGTCACTGAGATCCTAGCTGGACAACAAAGCACGTCAGCCTAACTAATCGTCATGTTCTAGACATCGATAGCACTGGTCAGTAGTGCCGTGTTTTACAGAGATGCTACTGGTGTTCGGCGGCGAGCGAGACATCATCGTAGCTGAAATCCTTCGTGAACGGCATGAAAACAATCATTAACAAAAAGTCAAAATGGGGCTTGTCTTCTAAGTCCTCGTTTCACTTTGGCGTCCAAGTATTTTTGTTTTGTTTCGTTTTGTTGCTTTTCTTTTTATACCGACTGATATTTAGGCCTCGGCTGGTTTTGATCAAACGGCTGGGCTTCTTGGCCATTTAGTTTGGCTGAACATTTCAGCACCTGTTTGGCGCCATTTATGAAGTAATGGAAGAATCAGCAATAAACGTTTTGCACCTGGAGCGGTTATACGTATTGGGGCATCGGTTTTGCTTCCTGATGTGTCGTGAGGCAGCGCTTGAACCCGACATTGTCCTAACCAGGAGCGTGTCTCGTGGCGGTACTGGCTCTTTGTCCGATGAAAGTCTGGCATATCGGCTCACTGGCCGTAACGGTAAGAGCAGTGACGGATGCTGGTGGGAGCTGAGAGCCGCCGCACTGCAGCCAAACGCCTCGCGTTCTGCGCAGATAGTAGAAGCAGTGTGGACAAAGCTTACAGAAGATATGGAAGAGGAATGGGAACGGAAACCCGTGGAAATGCCAATGGTGGCTAGACATCGCATCAAAGTAGAACAAACTGGCGTGTATGCCGCTAAACTCATTTTTGAGTTAGGGATGGACCACTGCAGGACCAGAACAAGGCAGGTTCATGGTGGTAATTGATTTATCACTCGGGATATTAGAATATCGGCTCCATTGAAGGCAAGACGGCGTGGCTGCGTAAAGGTTAATTAAGATTTTCTGTTTAAGAAGCTTACTTCACCAGCCTTCATGAAATAGCTGTAGACGAAGGATACGATTACACGCTAGCGCACTGCATTCGTATATTTTGAAACAGTCTCATCGTTGCAAATGTTATAAAAGTAACAAAGCAGTTTAGCGCGTTTCCACACGTCGTCTTCACCAGGCAGCCCGAGGGCACAATCTGTCTCCCTTCAGAGCCGCTTCCAGATACCCTGTTTTACGTAACGTCACCATGACAGAGGCATGGTACAAATGCCGCACGTACGCCGTAAAAATGTGATACAAACGCTGTATAGGCCTACTACAAACGAGGTTTCATGTCACCGTTTAATGGTGCGTAGAGTGAGAGCAGGGGACTTAGACGAGAACTGAAGCGACAAATGTGCTTTTCTTTGGTGTCCCCCCCAAAAAAAAAAATCCTGTCGCCATTACCTCCACAGATCTCTTTCTTGCACTAAATAGCACATTAAGCAAGGTCCAACTTGCATAAAATGTTGCATTTTTACAGAAATACTGATGTACAATGCTTATTAGTTGGTTAATGCAACCGAATCAACTAGTTCCAATGATACAATAGCTAGGAAAAACAGGACAATGTCACGAAAAACGGCCTCTGCAATATCTGCGGTGCATTTCAATGCAGAACAGCTGCCTAAAGCCGAAGACAAATCAACGACAAATCAACCTTCCTGCCTGACCGACGTGAAAACCTGAATAAAAACCGGCGCATGGACATCAGACAAACATTGACCGGAAGTCGTGGAAACTGCTGGTTTGCCATCCAAGGCCGTAGTTCAGATCCCTGAACGTGTCAGGGTCTCACAAACCACCACCCCACACACCCCGCACCTCCCAAACCGGCCAAACCACCTTCCCACACGGGAAGTCAGTCAGCGTGGTCACGTGACACAGCGCCCAACGGTAGCCGCTGTGCGCTTTTGCAGTGCGTCAGCGATCAGCTGACGCGCTGCGCACCTTAAGCTACGAAGACCACGCAGCGGACCGTCATTACTGGAACGCCAGCCGCGCCGCACGACCATCCGCCGCCACTACCCCGCCTTGGCCATCAGCTCCTTGATATCGTCGATGGTCATGATGTCCTGTTCGCCGAAGGCCTCCTGCGAGTCGGCGGGCGCGAACTCGGGCACGTCCGGGGGCTGGACAGGCCGCAGTTGGGCATCCACCTGGTGCATCAGCGCCAGCGAGTCGGGCAGCGGCGCCGGCCGCGGCAGCGCGTTCTGCAGCACGTTCAGCGGCGGCCGCGCCGCCGGCAGCTCCTCGTCGCCGACCGCGTCCTGGCCGACGTCACCGCCCGGGACCTGGACCGGAGGAGCAGGCGTCAGAGCGGCGGGCAGAGCGCCGCAGGGGTCAGAGCGGGCCAGGTGTCAGGACAGAGGAGCCGTGAAGCTTCACCACCGCTTTCGCACAAATCAGGAGTTCACTTAGCGGAAGATGAAACTCGCACAGTTGCATGTCTTCATTTCTGAGACGGACTGAGGAGTTGTTTTGACGTTTAGCAATAGACGCAGGCTTTTGTGACATTTGCCGATTCATGGACTTCTGGAGTGAAATGGAGCTTTGTTTGAAAATAACGGTACTGGAAGTTTTTAGCACACTGATTCGAAGTCTATGTCATTTTTTGTGGTTTTCATCAGGATTTAACGCCCACAAATCAAATCAGATATGGGACTTCTATGACACTTTAAAACAAATCTTTTTTACAAAATGCGATTTCCGCCAGATCTGAGTCAGAACTCCATTAAATGAGATGTTTGTATGCACCACAGATTCAGTCGTACACACTGTAACAATGCACCGTTTGCGCAGCGTCCCTACAGCACAGCAAGCGGGCTGTTTGCGTAATTATATTCAGCTGCGAATCGCCCTGGTCCAAAACCCAACCCAGCAGTTCATTTGGTCTGGAGCGTTAGCGGCGGTGCTGCGGGGTTAGCTGTAATGGTATAAACGCGTCACAGGTCTCCTGGGTTAGACAGCTCGGTACATACACGAGACAGGTCCGCTGAGTTATTCGCAACTGTACAGACACGTGGCGAGTCTGCTAGGTTAGCCAGCGAGGTACATATACATGGCAGGACCGCCGAGTTAGTCGTTGGTTAGTTAGACATATGGCAGATTGCCGTGTTAGGCAGTGCGGTAAAGACACGTTGTTAAGACACGTGGCAGATCTTTCGGGTTAGCCGGCAGCCACAGACGCGTGCCAGGTCCGCTGGGTTTCTGGGTTATCTGGCGCGGCTGCAGCGTCAGCAGCCGCTCCCTGACGTCAGCGGCCAGCGTCAGGCGTCAGTCTCCCGAGCCCCGGCCGGCGGCGAGCCCTCACCGGGCAGCGGTCGTCTCCGGCCTGCTGCTGGGCTTACGTGACGAGGCCGCGGGCTGGCCGGCTCCACGGCTCCGGCCAGCGGAGAGGTCACGCCGGGGCGGCGGCGCCGCTGGCGGCGGCGGCGCCGCTGGCGGCGGCGGCGCGCGGCCACTTGGGTCGCAGCCGTGCCGGGAACCTGGTACCGGCCGGCCGCCACCAGACGCCGGCGCCGCCTGGCGGCCGGCCCGGTCTGGCCGTCAGAGGACGCCACGGTCGCACCGTGGTGGTCCGGCGCCCCCAGGAAGGTCGGCCGACCCCGGTCTGCCCCCAGGCGGGGGCGGCCGGCCGGCCGGGCCAGGCGGCGGCGGGTGGCCGCACGGTCGCGGCGACTCGAGGTACCTGCGGCAGGCACTGGTGCTGCTGGCAGTAGTAGTCGATGAGCCCGTCGTTGTGGCACCAGGTGCCGTCCGGGAAGTAGGTGTCGACGCCCATGTCGTTCAGGTCCTGGTGCGGGGTGTACCACGTGCCGCTGTTCAGCCGGCAATAGATGGAGCACGCGCCCCACGGCTGGCCTGGCAGTGCACATAAAATGCATTAGACATTTGTCGAAACTATCAAATGATTGTCACAATTTCCGTCATATGCCATGCACATGCACTTTGAAGACTGACAAATGTTCTGAATGGGTCTTTTGCAGATTCACCCTTGCCCCCCCCTTCCATCCTCCTGAAATCCGCTGTCTGGTCACATTTCAGGTGCTCAGCTACAAATGCATTCATTGCCAACATAACGCCGGCATTTCTGAAGGCGGTGGTTCTGTGTTTCGAATGTAAATGCGTATCCACCATTTTAAGCTCCCAAGACAACACAGCACTAGTACTCCACACTACGCAAACGTCTGCCGGACGCAAACACTCACTCTCCGTGTACGGCACCTGCGTGCCGACTCCGCTGGGCCGAATGTCCTTCACGATCTGACTGAACTCGCGGCACTTCTGCGACGCCAGCTCCTTGGCGGTCAGCCGGTAGTTGCAGATGGTGGCGTCGTCGCAGAACTGCACGTGGCTGGAGGCGCCGGCGCACCGGGTCTCCGTGTTCAGCGGCTTTGGGTTATCACAGCGGCGCCGCCACAGCGAAACGCCTGCGTCAGGGGACAGCGTGTGAACGGACGCACTGATGAAGAAGTTATCCGACGTCAGGGGATACAGTGTAAACGGATGGTCGTTATTGGTAGAAATTTCCCACTCAGGGGACAAGGTGTATGCGGATGGTCAACATACATAGATGTCTAACATCAAGCGGGGGAAGCCTGACGTCGGGGAACAATGTGGGACAAAAGGCCGTCACGTGGCTTATAAGAATCCTGTAAACGAACAGTTGTCGCGTGGAGACATCTGACGTCAGGTGCAACTACTCTATGATGCTAGTGATGAAGACGATAATGCACCTCCCGTTGACGGAACAAGGGTAACGGGTAATGCAAGGCAGTACCAGGTATCTGGAATCGTATGCAGAAATTGTTCAGGGAAGGCACCGGATACGTTATCGCATTGTCTGAGGCTAGTGGCATTGACCTCAAACGCGCCATCTGCCAAGCAGTGTGGAAAGCCGCAAGCAGGTGCCATAAATAATCGTCGCTGCACGAGTTCGTGAGATCGTCAGTCACGTGAGCTGCATCCGCAGGAATATCTTCCTGGTTGCGAAATCGTGCTCTGGGCGTGGAGAGCGTGGGAAAGTAAGCCAGATGCAGACAGGCTAGAGGTAGGCAAATCTGAGGCCATGCAAGCCACACAAACGTCTTGTGAATAAAAAATAACGTATGTTTTTTTTTAGTTATGCTGAAAACTATCGCATGACATGCTCTTTTTCGACTGAGGCTACAGTATCTCGAGCTCCTGAATACAACCAGTTTCGTCATCTTTTACAAAGCATTTCAGTATCCCACGATACATGGAGAAAACAGCTTTACTTCCTATGTCGTATCAAGAGACCAGCTAACCTGTTCACTAACACCGTGACTCACCGGTCGACTTTTCCACACAGCCGGACGAGCACGCGGAGATATTCCACTCTCCCCAGCCGCCCTGAATGATGGGTGGCGCTGGACTGGACCACGCTCGGCAGCTGCCGCTGATGCACCACTGCACGGGCAGCGGACGGTACGCGTAATTTCCAGCATCATGGTCTGATTGACTGATCATTTTTTCCGGCCATTAATTAAAATGGTTAGATAAGAGCATGTTTACGACGTAGAATTAAATGCCACGGGATTAAGTCCAGCCTGAGCGCTGAGTGGTTTTGAGGTATGAGATGTCTGTGAGTCATATTTAAGCGACCAAGCAGCCACACCCGGGTTTTCATCGACTTTATGTCTGTGTTCGAGAGCGCCGCTCGCTCAAACCGAAATTACCATTCAAAGGTTAGCGCAATATTTGCTGCTTCCTTTTCTACGTTCCGGGTTTAAACATAGCTTAAGCACTCATAGGCTTGAGAAAGCTCCCTATGTAAGAAAACTGTTGATCAAGGAAGCGCCATTCAAGAGGTATCTGCAAATGAAATGGAGTTAAACAGAACTCCACTGTATGCTTGAGTCTGTTAGCTTTGTTCGCCCACTCCGTTTGAACAAAAATGACTGCATCTTTCATAATGTGAAACCAAACAAGAAATGACACAAAATCAGTAAGGCTGCGGCAGGATACGAATGGTCTGGGGTAATATCCATACATAAGCGCAACCAGTTCCTTTGAAAATAAAGGTTTTAATCTCAGCGACTAATCAGATCTCTACTTCCGGCTGTACGTATTACGTTAACGGGTCTGCCTGGCGTACGCACCCTCTTGTTGCCGCAGAATGTGCCTTCCAGCGCTGGTCCAGCGTAGTAGAAACCAATGCGATTCGGAGACTTGCACTTGATCCTTTCACAGCTCGCCTGGAAAGACAGACGAATGTCCGCGCCACAGAAGACGTGCTACGCGGAATCCGAATAAACCAAGTTCTGGTTATGGGTGGTAGTGAGCAACGATTGCGGTAAAGCGACGGGCGGATCCATTCGCCAGCGACTGACAGTGTACCGCAACTGCCTGTTCTTTCAGGAGCAGATCCAGACTGGGGCCCGGAGCGCAAGACACGGATCCACCTTCGCCGATACCTTTTGACGAATTCCTGGAAATTCATTCAATCTCAAGCACAATTTCTACTTCACGAGACCCTTCACACGACGTTCTTCATCCGTCTCCCGTTTTCTCAAACATGGATCCGTACCGGCTTTCCGTGCAAAGTCCGCCTCAGGTTTACAAAACCCGCTCCTTTCGTACAGACCCCAGTCGGGCGGCGTAGCGATTCGGTGCTCACCGCGAGGTCCTCCTGGCTGAAGAGCTCGGCGTCCTTGTCCTTGAGGAAGACCTGGCACTGATCGTAGGCGTCGAACACCTGACCGGGCAGCTGGCGAAACACCCTGTGGTCCTTGACCGGCCGCTTGGCTGGCAGATCGTCCAGGCAGTTGGGGCTGCGAGCAGAGACCCAGGTACGTCGCAGCGACTGGCCAGGCACGTATGTATGTACATCCACGTCAGATTTCCGAGTGATGAAGTGGTCCAACAGTGACAACGACACGGGGGGGGATAGACGGTTACCGGGACGAGTTTTCTCGCTACCAAGACTGGTTTTCAATAGCATACGTGTCTTCGTGGATGTTCAGACTTCGCAATCTCAAACCTTTAACGGACTGCAACGTTTGGCGGGTCTGAACCATCGCACAAATTCAGAGCTGGCATTCGCGACGACGACGCTGCTGCACGATCAACCGGAGACATGATGCAGTTTGTGTGGTTCTATTCTATTCAGGTGAAGCATGTAAAATGCACGCAATCGAGAAAAGCTGTCTAAACGGGATTAGAAAATATCTTGATAGGGTAAAAAGTGACAATGAAAAGAAAATGTACTGAGCCATCATAGGCATGATTTTGTATGCGTGCAATGTTCTCAGTCCCAAGTTTTTAGACCCGAACATGGGACATCGCGGGGCCTTCACGCCGAGCTGTATGCCAAACAAAGAACACAGGCTGAACCAAACCATGTAGCGAACTGTTCGCCTGTATGGCGAGGCCGAAAAGACCAAAAAAGTACCAAATGTCACAATAGCAAAAGTGTTAATCGTTGTAACAGCACAGCGTAGAAAACAAAATCCTTTGGATATAATCCGGACCTGAAATGACCTGAGCCTGTCAAAAGTGGGCAGCAGATCGTGGCACGACAAGAGGCGGGTACTCACGGCATGCTCCTGAGCACCTGGCGACTGCAGGAGGACCAGGTGGTCTCTCCCTTTGTGCCGCGGCTCGGCGACATGATGAAGCCGTTTGACGGGCACGAGTTGCCCTGAGAGTCGTGGTACATGCCCAGGTTGTGGCCTATCTCGTGAGCCATGATGTAGGCTGCCGTGAAGCCCGCCGAGGGGTACGGCTTCCCCTGCAGGACACAAACGACGAAAGGCGGATAGCGCGCAAGCAGCGCAACATTCAGCACAACAGTCAACCACCAGACAGCGCGAACGCCCGCTTCCCGTGAAAAAATGATACCACCAAGACATAGATAATCCGAGAGGCAGTAGTGTAAACCAACATGCTAATCCCAAGTACAATTTTGACAGTGACGTTTCTGAAACAGCATTGCTGTGCAACACATCTTGTACGCAAGTCGCAAGTATGCATCGCCCCAGTAGATGTCCTCAAAACGTCAATAGCGCGACAGTCAACACTGCCGCTTTTTGTATCTGTTCGTGATGCAACGTTCAGACGTTGTTTGGATGTTCTTTCTGTGAGATAAGGTTACATAAGCGGCCCACCTGTCCTTTAGCGGTGCCATACTCCCTCTGTATATTCACTTGCAATTTAAAAGCGTCAGATTCCACTGGATGTTCACCTGTTCATCTGTGGTGCACCTGCTATTGTGTGATCGCACCTCCTATTAGCATGTCCGTAATGACGCGAGGTTCCGGTCGCTGTTCACCTGTTCGTTGGTGGTGCCCAATTCGCCGATGACGCACGAGTACTCGTCCGCGCAGACGCCCGATATGACGGCCAACCCCATGGTGACCGGCGATTTGCGGCCGTTCTTCTCCGCGTAAAAGTTCAAACTGGAATACACCATGGACGGATACGAAAAACGAAACCGATGTTCGGGACTCTGGACAGCACTCGCGGTAGCTACGTCACCATTAATGCGAATGGTATCCAAATCACACTCTCAGGCAGCCCACACTCAGTTGTCTTGGTGAGAGGATGGAACAAAAAAAGCAGACGGTATGCCCGTATGTATGAATAGGTGGCTGGCCACTTCTCGAGCTCACCCAGAGAGGTAGAGACCCATGTCCCACTTGTTTTCCTTGGATTTTTGGTTTCGGATGTTGTTGTACTTGCAGAAGGAGGTGAGAAGCTGGCCTCTCTCGCCGCCATAATGCCTCATCTGCTGCACTTCCATTATCTCTAGATAGTTAATGGTTATGTCCACTTTTAAACCCAGGCTTGGAAGGTAGTACAGGGCTTGAATCTGCAACACGACATGGTGAAAAATATGACGACATGATGCCTCATCTGCTGCACGTCCATTATCTCCAGACAGCTGATGATTCCATTTCTACACCCAGGCCTGGGAGGTAGTACAGAGTGCACTACGCCGCATTACAGACCTGCATCAGGGTGTGACCAATACGTATGACCTATCGAAGATCATATCTAACAGACGTTCTCTGAAACACAGGTGAGGGGGACTGCAAAGCCCCAATAATTTTAAATCCCGAATGTTCGAGTTTCAACAATGTCGTTCTGTGTTTAAATGGCAAACTTGCTTTAATTGCCATTGTAATGTACACCGCCTTCTATTGATGACGCCAAAATGTGAACTTCTGCGAACGATTTGAAAATGGGTGTAGAAAACGGGTTTCGCAGGCATTACCTGTGATTGTTTGCCATTTCATTAGGAGAACAAATTCTGCGAAGTTGATGAAACTTACCTGGTTAATGAAACCCAAAATAAAATCGACAAAGGCGCTGAGATCATTGTCGAAGAACGGAAGGAACGTTTCTCTGGCTGGTTTATCCACGTAAAGGCCAAGCTCCAGAGTTCTTTTGTCGCCACGCTTTGGGCGATCAAATTCGAAAAAAGGCTGCGAACAAGAACGGAGTTAATGAGGTGACGTGCAGATGACCATTTAGCGGGCAATTCGTTATCACACCAAGTCTCGTTTCAGGTACCGATAACGAATGATTATGTGATATTGTAACGCCGATGTTGTTCACTTAATGTCAGCACAAAAACAGGTTTTTGGTTCCTTTTGATTTTGTGCACCTCAGAGCAACAACTTGGTTCAAAACGTGATTCGACGCCAGGTTTGACTGCCCTGCGTTATCTCAAGACCAGCGATAAAATGTTCTTGAAATAACGTAAGGCTGCTAATAACGTAACATAATGGTGTAACCGCTGCTACTGAAACGTAGGGAAAATATCGCTATGCACATGCATTTACCAAACATCTTGTTTAGAATTTCGGGTATTTTAGGTAAACATACAACACAGTTTAATATCAATGAAACGCACGACAGAAATTATTTCAAGGGAATGAAATTCACCGAAAGCAAGACCTGACTGCACTGCTGTGCGTTTATCGTTGGCTTTTCGCGTACTTACCAGTTTGAACTCTAATTCGTCGCCTCCTCCAAAAATATTTTGGTTGATGTCAGACGCGTCAGGATTGATGAAACCTACAACAGTTTCCATGGTATCAGCATAAGGGGCGCAAACAAACCTTAATCGCTAAATTCAGACAGCTGTCCGTTGGACCGGTCGACTGAAGATACCTTTAGCGCCGCAAAACACGGGGCAACAACAGCTGGGTACGTCATGCACAACGCACGTCGCGAGTGCCATTTTGCGTGCGTCTGGCAAGCCCGGGCTCCGACATTGCTCTGAGATTTTAGTACGGCTCTGTGTGATCCGAAACTGACTGGAAAGAAATGAAGACAACTGTCGTTTGGGTCTCACCAGTCATTCTGGTAAAACGAAGCCCGCGCACAGGTCGCGGAATAATTAGGTCTGAAAATATTCGTGTTCAGCATTTAGATCTGAATGATGAATTAATGCCGTCGATTGGATGTGCCAAAAGTGGATCGCACTGGTTCTGTACAACGACGCCAAAACATTCCAGCCAGGAACCCAGATCCAGCAATATTGTTTGAACTAAAGTTTTTAAAACTGCTTGATCCTTCAAAAGTCCAAACGTTCTTCGATTTATCACAGCATGTAACCGAACTACAACACATCACTTTCCTTGTTTCAAACGTCCAAACAATACAGCAGCGACTCCGTGCCCGTGACGGCGCTCACTTGGGTAGACGAAGTCGTCGCTGAGGTCGATGCCGTCGACGAACGCGTCGAAGTCGTCGAGGGCGGTGCGCCGGGCCAGGTGGGGCAGGCCGTCGTCGACGGAGCGCTTCTGGCGGGCCTGCACGAGCCGCCGCAGTCGGCCGCTCAGCGGCGCGATGTCCAGCAGAGTGCGGCCGTCCGAGACGAAGCCCCTCTGCGGCGGAGCTGGGGTCAGACGCCCTCCGGGCCGCAGCGCCGTCACCAGACCGACGCGGCCCGCCACGCACCGGGCGCGTGTCGGCGCCGGCGCACGGTCTGGATTTATCCAGAGTTCACTACGACGGTGGACAGTCGTACGGGTTAGCGGTTAATCGCATCACCAGGACGATGGCCATTGCTCAGACAGGTTCTGGGCTTATCTTTTTGTCAGTGCGTTAGTTGCCAGAGTTATGATTCTCATTCTATTGTATGGCCGAGTCGCAACAAATGATATGGTGGAATATGATTCCGATTCATTTTTGCATTGGTACTTTTTGCGCCTGGCAGGGCCAAGCGTACAGCGATATCAGCTTCAGAGTTCATTCTCTCGTCGATAATCATCTGTCACCTTTCAAAGAAAGATACACATAAATGTATTGGTTATTCGACTTTCAGAGTACACATGAAATACTAAGTCTGGAAGGAATACGCGGTTGATCGCCAAACTAAAACGTAATGTACCACACTGAAGAACACATTACAAAAGAAGACTGAAATAAACTGTTATAGTTTTTTTCCGTGTCAGTCACTCGTGAAACCTATGAAAACTGAGGAACTAACGTTTACAGGGAGTAAAAATGACGACATCAAAAAAGGCGCTCTATTATGTATGTTGTAAAGCAAGCCATCTCCCAAATATCTTTCGTTTCTTCATCTCCTGCCTGCAGGTATTTGGGATTGGCCGTTGGAACAGTACTGTCGCATCTCCGTTACACTAATCTTCCATATTCCATCGTTCCTCGTAGTCGTCACTGCAGCAATGTTGTTAAGGTGGGCGAAGGCTGCAAACTTTGAAAAATATAGCCCTTCCAGAGTCCACTGAACCTGAATATTAGCACAGTTTGTAAAGAGAGTGGATCCAGATAAGAAATACTGCTATACGGGGCTCCATAAAAATACTGCAGACATCACGGCCAATATCGACATTTGCCCCGAACTGGCTGGCTTTCTGAGGTCAACCACCGAGTCTCGTACATTGCTTAACTGACTTAGCCTTTGTTACGACCGCTGGATATGTTCCAACTAACAGACGCGAGCAGATCCATGCAAAAAGCCGTAACTAACCTCCTTCTTCTTCATCATCTACACAGTCACAGGACAAAATGAAACCGTTAAGAATCGGAACATGCAGCTTGGGGTACCGCTACGACCATCGCCGCAGTGATCCGCTGCAGCAACTCACTGAAGTGATTCAGTGCGCTGATTTGCCGCGACCCATTCCGGTCCCGGGAGCACAGCTCTTGGCATCGTCATCCCGTCTTCCGTGCATTGCAAGGAGAGCACTGATGAATGACTGCCGTTTTCGAGCTCTGGCCGGCACGAGATGAAGGTCGCCTTGTATAGAGATGTGATCTATGTCCGCCCTGGTCCGGCACGCGGCGACACGTGACCGCTAGCGGTTCTTGACACGGGAGCGCGACGCCTGTTGGGGATGGGGAGACGGGGAGAGGCCCGGACGGGTGGTTGACCTCTGACCGGCCGACGCTAAATTCCTACAGCCGTCAGACACAAGCACGCTGTGGCGCGCGAGACTGTCTGGCCACACCCATTCGATGCAGCCACGCTTCCTCGCGCAACAGATCTCTGCTACACCTGCTCAGCCAAGAGCGGTGAGACCTTGGTGGAGAGGGGGGTGGGCGACATGATTTTACCTCCTTTCTTTCCATGTAACGCCGTAGGGTAATGTGAATAGTTGCCAAAAGTTGGGGGAGGGCAGCTGCCCCTCTTCCCCCCGGTTTCAACGCCTATGCCCAGCCCTTGTGCTCAGTGCTACCGCCGACGCAAACGACAACGCACGAGTGCTTCATGATTGTATGGCAATGTCACATTATTATTTCTGTTCCGCTGGTGAGGCGCCATTATTAAATGAAAAAAAAACAGTGAAAGACTAAGCAGAACTACGCGGTTTAATTTCACTTACATACTATGTTGCATCTGCCCTCCATGCACGCACACATACTCGTACCTCCGGAGCTTCAAGCGCATGCAAATGCAAGTCCACATTCGCATGCACGCTACTGCGGGCACAGGTGTAAACCGCCGCCCACTTGACGCCCGGCGTCGAGACGGATGAGGGGTGCTCGTCAGTGACCCGGAAGTTTTCACGACGCGGTCAAGCGAAAACCTTGACGAAAAGTCCGACTTAGAAATGCTTCGCACAGACGCATTAGGCCGCTAGATGTGAAAATATGTTCACTGTTGTGTTCAACGCTTCGTAATCTGAAATGCGATTTCCTTTTTAACAGTAGATTTGCTGGACCCGTCTCGTCGGATCATTTCACACAATCTGGCTCACCGAGTCCGCCAATTCGAATGTATTAACTGGTCTGTGTGGTCCTGTGCCCTCGACGGCGTAATTCCCCACAATGGAGAAAATTTACCAGTAAACTTATGGCTTTGCATGGAAAAATCAAAGTAAAAAATGGCTTCCCTCTCCTAAAAACGTTCTGCCGTATATGTCCAGCGCACAATGACAGCCACTCCCGCAATACTAACAGCCAATTAGATTCCGTTAGCAAAATTCAAGACGTTTGTGGATATGGCAAGTGGTGATGTAAGGCAGCTTCCACTAGTGTTGCCTTAAATCTTCAGTATGAGTGGTACCAGTGCACCGAACACACAAGTTCGTTTACGCGCGTTTCCATGTTATTTAGCTAACGTTTGACACTCTCTCAAAACCCGAAACCTTTCCTTAAAATAACGCATAAGCCGGTGCAAAAATAACACTCCTTAACAAACAAACCAAGAAACAGACATCAAAAAGGGCCCATGGTAATATCCGGCCCGACCGATTCGCCGCCGTGAAAGCGGCCAGACGGTCTCACCATCTGCTGGTGTCGGCAGGCGCTGATGGCGGCGGTCAGCTGGGGGCTGGAGTGCAGGAAGTGGCAGTCGCCAGAGCCGTGGGCGTGGTCTCTGGTCGAGTCCTCGGAGAAGCGCTCCACGATCCGACTCGCCTCGCCCAGCAGGTGGCGGTTCCGCTTCATCTGAAGCTTGTACGACCTGCCGCGGAGACGGCAGCGTGCTAGATACCCGCTCTCTTTTCAGTTGACGCGGTTACGCTGACGTCGTTCATGTCAGTTCCGTTTCGCTGCCACAGTCAGTCACAGTCGCTGCCACGCTGTCTCGCTTTGTTGCAATGCCAAAAGGGGGAATGCGGATGTGTCAACGACTTCGTTATATGTAAATGGGAAGCAGACACTGATAAAATCCCGCGATATTGTGGCGGTGATAATGGTGATAATGTCGGCACTTGTACCCATGAGTGTATCTAGAAGACTCTATAATGGCTCCTTTCCACCAAGGTGTTTGCCATTTTACATTTAAGTCGGTTAGACTGGCAAAAGTTAAGATTCTTCGAAATGTCTTGGAACTGTTGAACCCATAGGAAATTAAGGTTAGGCTGATGTCCGAAAAATTTTCGATTTTCGACCAGGCAGGCGATCGTAACTGTCGCTGCGAAGCTGCAAGAGACCAAACGATGCCTTACGAAAAAATCCCGAATCAGATGTCTTCAGAGCTTTTCAGTTGTCGCGGGAAATCCATCATGAAGGGAGATTGCCACATCCATCGCCACATCCGTTCCTGTGGAGCGTTTGCCTTGATCCTGCGCAGTGTCCGCTCCTCAGCCGTTCACATAACTGCCAACCCATTCTGTACTACTACACACTCAGCTTCCGAAAAACACTTCACGGAGCGCCCGCAACACCGACCTAAAAAACTTCTCCCCATTTTCTACTACGTCGCCGTAGCGAATTGCAACGGCCAAGCTGCAGCATTCGAGAAGGCTGCAACATCACAAGGCCCCTAGCCCCGGCCCCATTGGCCCATTTTCAACGTCCGAAAAACACTTGACAGGGCGCCCGCAAGGCGGAGCAGCCTCGTGTTCAACTCATCTCCGGGAGAGGGGAGCTCTCATCAAAAGACGGGCTGCTGACGGCGCGAAACCCGCCGGGCGGACACGGCCGTGCTCGTCATCAAGCGCCCTGCACGAGGCGTGCTGAGGCCGGCAGGCTCGGCGCCGGAGCGGCCGAGTCTGCACCCGTCGGTCGCCGTCGGCGGCCGGGTCAACAGGACAGGTTCGCTGGCACAATGGTGCCACTCGAACGAGAAACACCAGTCGGACGGGCGGGCGGCCCGGTGGCGCCGCGCCCCGCCAGTGGGTCAGACGAAGACGGAGCGGGGAGACGCGCTGTCACATGGCCGGGGCTGCAGCGGCAGCGCGGCTGTCACAGCGCGGGGGCGGCCGAGCTTTGAAATGGGGGCCGACGGACGACAGAGTGGCCGGACACGGAAAAAGCGGACACTCTGGGGCAGGTTGAACTATCCCGCTAGCGCAAGGCAATCCCATTTTTGTTATTAATCGAGGGGTTTCAAACTCGGAATGGTCATTGTCTTTGAACGGTTTCAAAAACATTCGCATGCATATTGTTTTCGGTAAAAAAACAGCGCGCAAGGTCTTTCCTTGTTCTGTTTATTGTCTACCGATGACTACAAAGAACTGCCGAAAATACGTTTTTCGGCAGTTTATGAAACTATGTGAAACTATCTTTGCTTTGTAAATCTTTGTAAATCATTGTAGCTTTTCCAAGCACAATTTATCGGGACATATATTTCAAAACATTTATCAGTCGATGATGCCATCAAATTTTTTTTGAGAAAAGTGCATCTTTTCAAGCTGCCATCCTGATAAACGATAAACGCGGTGGCATAGATAGACATATATCTCTCTCTCTGATAGATAGATAGATAGATAGATAGATAGATAGATAAATAGATTTCTGATAGATAGATAGATAGATAGACATATATCTCTCTCTCATATATATATATATATATATATATATATATATGAGATACGTATATGCCAAAGGGTGAAAACCTTCGTCGTCTTTTCCTCGGCTTGTTAAGTGACAAGAAGTGAAATCTTGGAGAGGGTTCAAGGCCTTGGTCCCTTTCCTGGGGTTGCGAGTCAGAAGGATACAAATGTGTTTTAGCGGTAGCGATGAAACAGCAATAAAATACATAATACATATATATCATTTTTAGGGAGCTATGACATTCAAAATTACTGACACCTAGTATTTGAAATCAGATTCTTTTTTTGCATCTGCATTGTACGTTTGCAAGCTTCCAAGGTCCCTTTGGTCCAATCCGCGCGCCGTCCTGTACATAAGGTATCGGCGAGTGCCTTTCATGTAAAGGCATGCAAAAGGCAAAATGGGCTAGTTTACTCGGCCTTTGCGTTTATACATACATAAAAGACCCAATTTTCATGTCTGGGGTAATCCATCCATCTGGTGTTGGTTGGTTTCTTTTCTGCTTCTGATGCATTTTCCAAATTATTTGCGCCATAGTGCAAACGTTTTATGACATTGCTTAGAAGTATCCTTTTTCCACACATTCAACCCGGAAAATCTAAATACCGGACATGGACCAGGAGCAGGCACCGGAAAACGTTTTTGGTAGGCACGTCGGGTACTGCGCCTTCTGTTAGTACTATGGTACTATACCATATGTTTTGCAAACAATACTAATATTTCATTGCATCACATTCATATTCACTGACCAGCCACATGTGCTATAAATGCCCTGAAGACACTGTGAAGGTTGGATGCAAATGACATCGCGGGAACAAGGCAACGTCATGTGTCAATGGACCTTGTTTCATTTGTATCGGTACTGGTGAGCAAACACTGTGTGGGTCGCTAAGCAAAACCATTTAAATATCATAACACTGATACAGGAAAAAAACATTTATGCCTTATGCATGCACGGCACATACATACATCTAAAAACATTCACGGCGGCGGAACCGTGCTAGGGAACGAGAATGGGCCGTTCGTATCTCATGTTTGGTTTTTCTGAAGACACTACTGGTGATATTTGGTACATTTTCTTACATAAAAAGTTAGTTCAAATCAAAAGTTTTCGTTCGAGCTCTGTTTTGTTGAAATTGGTCCAGCAGACTGGCAGATATCAGGGAAGAGGCTGGATCAGCGCCCATTGGATTTCAAGTGAAGTTTGCCACATGCCAACAGGATTGAGTGCTTGAAAGCGAAGATTGAATAACATTCGGTTCTCACAGTTACCCACGAATTGGACGCCTGGAATAACCTCCTTTATCTGATTGTACACGTAAACATTTCCAAGGACAAACACAATATAAATGGTTTGATCTTATAAAAAGCCAAGATATTTCGGCACGACTGATATCCTTTGCCTGAGCTGAGTTGAGATCAGTGTCCACGGCTTGAGACGCCTTCATCATTGCCATGAATGACTGCCGTTCCCGTTGATAATAAGTAATTAGTTTCTCCTTCGGCGGAAGCGCCATCACTGACAAAGGCATTTCGAGTCGTGCCGAAATACTTGGCGGTTTTATAAGATTAGACACATATATTCACGTTGACTCGGACGCGACGTAACGATATGTGCATTTCAAATATTTTATATGCCAAGACAAAGCACTTTACACCAGCGACACTACTGCCACACTGTCTAGGCGATTCACATACCATCTGCAGGCTGGATCATCCCTAATCCGTTCTCAAAATGTACATGGCCGCTGTCTGACACGACACGATCAAACGTTGAACACCACTGACCTGTACCGTGATTTCGACAGGTACCGACTGCGGATGACAGAGGCTTTCCTTACACATGCAATGATGCCAACATTAAGCACACCACAGGATTACCAGGGCATCATTTCACTGCTAGTTTCACTCTCATACACCGTACCTTGATTGACGTAAATACGTGACAAGTGGGTACGAGTTTGCAACAACCGCAGAAGTGCCTGATATGTTTCCGAAAAACATATCTTGAAGCCGCTTCTGGCTAATGTTAGAAGTTCTCATCTTGGTTGATGTGATATGTAGAAAGAAAATGAGCGAGAAGTCGTAAATTTTCAGCATAATATGCAAACGTTTGGTTAGTCCTCGGAAAAACAACGAGGGAGCCGAATCAGACCCTGCATGAAAAGAGTGCTGGCAGCGTCGCAACTACAGTCATGTATACCGCACGTATACCGCAGTCCAGAAACATACTGAAAACATATCTGAAAAGATATGTTTTCATCGGAGCCTGCGCATGACTATAGAACGAAAGAAAAGAGGTCAGGTATGCTGTGGTCGTTACACTAAAATCTGTCTCCACTAGGCGCAAGCACAATGACAAATGAACTGGAATCGAACCGATTAATGGCTTGTTGGCTCTTGAAGCAGACACAGCAGCAAACATAAGTTTAGCTGGGTGTGTCATACGGAGCCTGTACTACGCTTGACTTGACCAGACTTCGCCCTGATGACTTGAATGAATGCAGAATTGCTGCTAACACTAGTAATGGCATATTCAACTTCGGGATATTCAACTTTGGGTTCACTCATTTGGAACCTGTGGACATGGTTACTACCAGATCTCTCCTTCGGATACTAATGTGCGCTAACATAAATGTGCTCTGCAATAATTTATTCGCATTTTCTTTATTTTCCTGTCTCTCAGCCGGGAGTGTCGCGACTATCTTTTTATGTTTCGGTATTTTCGTATTTCGGTATTCCGGTATGATGCTGTTGTCGTTGAGTCTGACAGCCAACAGGCAGCGGAGCAGCGTCAACTATGAGCATGTCTTGTTTGCCATGCCCCTAGTTGACGGTTCATAAAAATGTATAGCTATAAACTGCATGTCATAATTATGTACCTTGTTTGCGTTTTGTTTAGTAACGGTCTCCATGAGGATCCGTGCTGCGCCAGCTCCCTCACTAAAAGTTCCTTCCTACAAGGGTGACCGGAGTTGTGCTCAGACATGGCTGGACACTGGCTGACGAGTTTTATTCGCGGCGCAGTCTCGACCGCAACGTAATTTTTTTTCTAATTCTAATTCTAATTTTCTTTTATCGTTCACGCTATGGCGCGTCCTTGCGGTAATGATGTGATAATACCCCCTCTCTCGGAAATGTCGTGAAATCGTCCTCTCTAGGGGGACGGTACAATGGTTTCCTAAAGGAAATATTTCAACAGTGTCTTTTTTCACCAGCTACGATTCGGTGTCCCATCTGCAGCATGTTAGCGTTCCCATGGATTGTGCCTCGCGTCTGGTTTTCTCTCAGCAACACTGCAACTTCCATCCTTTGATAAAGTCGTAAAAGAAAACTGGACTATTTCGAAAGGCTACGGGCATGCTAAGAAGGCGTAACCAAGCGTTGGTTCTTAATAAGTTCTGTTGAAAAGGCAAGACACAATATATCACCAGTTTAAAAGGCAATGAGTTTCCTGCCCAGCTAATATCCAAATATTATTTGTAACTTCGCATAAATTTCGCCAAACACTTAACATTTTTGTCAAAGCTTGCGCAAGAAACAGACACCAGCGCATAACACGTAAAATAACAGAAGCTTTGCTGAAATTTATCACAGAGGTAACGGAATTACGAGTGAGCCGCACCACGTCAAGGTTTTGTCAAGTGTCACGCGTGTGAATGTGAGCATGATTTAATGCTCGTTGGGCAGCTTTGCATTATGCAGTGCATGCGGGTGCGCTTGCATGCGTAAATCTTTATCGCGCATCGCAGATCCTTCACAAGATTAAATCATAGGTCAAAGCACACGACTGTAATCTACGACAATCTGTTCGCATCTCACCTGCCGAACGCCTCGAAGGCAACTTCTTTGGAGGAATCCGTGTTTCTTTTGTGTATGCTGGAGTTGGCGTTGAAAGAGCGGATGTATATCAACTCATAATCTGCGTTCTCCGAGCCCAGAAAATGACGCACCTCGTGCGGTGTCATCATCATGTGCAGTATCGACTGGATCTGGAACAGAAGTCATACAGTCATTACAAGTCAATACGGAAGCAGATCTCGGGAACATTTTGTGCCATGCCCTTGCATCTCAAATTTTCAAAACAAGCTGTGCAGCCACGGACATTTTCGAATGTCTATCAGCTACGAATTCTCTGACACCTTAACTGTGTCTGTTTTGTTTCGCTAAAGCAGACGGAAAGAGACCGTTTCAGTACAGCCCGCGCCGGTTTAATGCTGGCCAGACCATCATGGCGCTACACATCAGTGCAGCACTTCCGTGGCCAGTATCTTGCTGTCCGGACCAGCACAGCATGCTCGGACCATTGCAGCACTTCTGTGGCCAGTATCTTGCTGTCCGGACCAGCACAGCACGCTTGGACCATTGCAGCGCTGCCCGAACTAGCTTTGTACTTCCGGACCAGTGCAGTACTCCCCCGGTCATGACACCACAGATCAGACCACGGCAGCGCAGTTCTTCACATAGCAGTACAGTGCTGCCCTATGGTAACAATACTGTCCGGAACACAGAAATGCAGTCCACGTCAATAATACTATACTGAACGGACCACCGAACAGTTCCGCCCAATCCTAAATGACCCACGATAGGATCCCGCAGGTTTCCGGCAAACGATGCGCTATGCATAGTGATGCACTGCGGTCTGCCAGTGTGATAACTGTGCATGAACAGGCTCACCAAGCATGTCTGCATTAGAAACGTAAATTATTTTGTTCTCCCGGCGTGACATTTTGTCCATTTTAGGCATCGAAATTGCTTCATGGTGTGAAAGAGTTTCAGATACCGGTACGGGCCTTTTTTATATCAAAATAGAAACGTAAGCTCCACGCGGTGATATGGTGCATGATAACAGCCATCACAACAATGACGAGCCGCGACACGACAAGCCATCGCATTACAACTGATGCTGGGTTTGTGACAGCGCATGCTGCCAACGCTGCCAATTATCCTCGCATCCTCGCACACTGGGTGGTACTTATGGTAAACACGGGATGATTAGTTGATACATGTCTCAGATGGAAACTGGAATTGAATTATTTATGGCAACGGAGTTTAGTGGATGCAACATAGCAATCTTCTGGAGACACATTTAAGTCAGGCGATCGTTCCATTTGAATTCATGGCATTTGGACGCAAGTTTGCATTCAACGAGGTTTACTGAGTTACGCGTGCGTGTGTCACAAGTCAAACTACATATAACATTCAGTGCTTTTACTGAGGCCATGTGAAAATTATAAGGATACCTGTACAGAACAAAACTGATGTAGCACTCACGCGCCCACCAACACTTTAGACAGACTGATATCACTTTGTGTTATGTATATATATATAAATATATATATATATATATATCCACATCTTTGGATCACTGGATTCTCTTAAATACGGTAATCTTGCAGTCAAGCGTCACGAAAACGTCCTCTGTCACGACTCGGGCCGATTTCGAGCCAGGAAAGCACAGTCGTGGCGCGTGTCGCGCCGCCTCCCTGTCGGTACCGCTGGAGGAAGCCCGCCACCGATGGAATCAGGTCTCCAGGGCGAAATGGCGCGCTTTAGCAGACGGATGATATATGCCAACGTTTCTGACAGGCAGCCACTCGAACATGCGTAGAACGTCGTCGAATGGATCTGTTCTTCCGCCCCTGTCACGGCGCACCCGCCGTTCGTAAATTTCGGATTCCCATCGCGCGGCACACGTTCCCTCCCCGTTCGCCCTGGGACAGAGCACAGAACCAGTCCGATCACAGAGATCAGACTCACCTGATCGGGGAAAATGCGCTAAGCACGACTAAGTCTTACCAGCCTACCGGTACGCCTAAGCTTGCCGGTTGTTTGGTGTAAACCTTCCAGCCTGCCGGTATGCCTGAACCTGCTGGTTGTCTGATGCGGACCTCGTACGGGTGCCAGTCCACGACAAGTCTAATACTGCTGGGCCTTTCTTCCGCCACGATAACAGTGCTTCTCAGACCGTGACCCCACAGTGACCGCTGTCCTTGAGCGAGTCATGATTCACTTCTGACGCATTGCTGGCAAGGCTATCAGAAATGGTAATATTCACCGGAAACCAACAGATAAAGGAAACGCTTTGGATTGGAGAGAATCTCTTCAAATTGGAATTCATGCTCTACAACGGGCAAACCGAATCAGCATGCCATATCAGAAGGACCCATACATTTATGTGCAGCGCTACCTGATGAAGATTCATTTGCCTTCTCGGGCCATCATCGTATGCCTTTTGTCGCCAGGACCCTTCTGACTTCTCACCATAGCGGTATTCAATAAATTAAGTACACAATGTCCGTGGATAAAGACCAGTGACCGGTCTTAAACTAATGATTGGTTGCTTGGTTATTGGAGCTTATTTATGGGGCGCACCGATTACAGGGTCATTCGGCGCTGAAAACTAATGGTTAAGAGACAGTCATTACATCTGACAAAGCGTTACAGGACAAGGGATAGGAAACTTGGTTTAACTTTGTTGTGCTATTTATGGAAGACCCCATGTGAGAGCAATGATCTTTGAGGCAAGTCCTGGGTACGTCCCTGTCAAGTGACCTCAAAGCGAAAGGCTCAGAAGCTTGTGACATTTTTTTGCTCACGTACAATGTTACATTTAAACGTCGCGAAATAAAATACGAACAACGAATCATACGGTGATCACAACTGGCATGGTTCCTCGGTATGGAAAACAAAAACATGTCAATACAAACTTCTGCATCTGTGCGGGAAACGTTTGAACTGAAATGAATGACATTGCGAGGCAATTTGAAGTAAGGTGAGACGAGTAACTTGTGTGATGAGTCATTTCAGCTTGTTTTCAAATTTCGAAACTTTTTTTAATGTATCATTGGCAAGGACGTGCCAGAATATGGCAGACTGGCCTGACCAAAAGACTCTAAACACGTAAATTTTCAAGACAGAGAGTGTTTTTTGTTTTTGTTTTTTAGGCATAAAAAACATTATTTCGTGGCCAATGGCGTGCACGTTTCCAAAGTTTCGAGTCAGCATCGTAAAACCATATTATGTGTCTGCAATGCACACTGAGAAGGTATTGCAGACCCGTCGGCAGCAAAACGTTTGATATATAGCTGGGTGAATAGTATTTCACGTCCGATTTTTTAATCGTTCTTTTCACGTTATTACGCAAAAACTAGGTAACATTATTGCGGCAGCGACATTTTTAGCCAAATACATTAAATCAAGGGCTAAGGATCCCGATAAGATCAGCAAACATGATACAATCTATTCAGCTCATCTCGAGCCCTGTGCTAAGCTGGCCGAAGGCCGGACAGACGAGACGGCGGCGAGTTTCCGCTCCGAGAGCACCCGTCGCCTGACCTCACCTGCGGCGAGCCGGCGGCCAGGCCGACGGCGGCCAGCACGACGAGCCGGCTGAGAACTGAGCGCTGCATGCCGGCGGCGTCCCGACGCGGGGTCAACTCGGCCGTGCCCGGCGGCGGAGGCGGCTTTATGGCCGCGGCGCTGCCCGCATCCGGCGGCGCGCCGCGTCGGGCCGCGGCCTCCCGAGCGGGCCGAGCCGGCCGCCGGACGAGCGCCGCAGTTCACTGGACCGGCCGGCCGCGCGGACCGCGCCAGGGGGCGCCGGGTTACGGTCCGTCGGATGCACGGACCACCGCCGGAGCACGGCAGGATGTGCCGCTGGGTTATGGTCAGCCGTGCAGACCGACTGGCAAGGGAACACTGCAGAATGTGTGGCGGGAGCGCTTGACGGGGTATCACTGGCGCACGGGTGGAGGTATTACTGGACTGCGGCCGGCATCATCAGCCGAGCACGTGAGTCACTACCCAGGAGACGTCAGCTTTGATTACCCCTTCAACACCCTCGGCAGTGTGCTGGCTAAGAGTATCGCAGGAACACGGCCGGGAACACCACTGGAACACTTCCCGCGACGTTGACGGCCAGGCGTATCGCTGCGGCACGACCGGGAGTATCACCGGAGCACTGCAACGTACGGTACTGGCGCGCCGCCAGCCTCTGCACCGGAGCACCGGCAGCGTAGCACTCGACCGCGGGTCCGCAGCGGCCGGGAGTATCGCCGCCGCGCGGTGCGGCAGTGCAGAGCGCCGCCGCTGGCCGTCGCCGGAGAACCTGCCGGCTACGCCGCCCGGCCACGTCTGGAGCACGCCGCCGGCCAGTCGGCCAGGGCGGCGTGGGCGGCGCTGGTCAGCCCTCCGGTCCCGCCGGCCGCCACTTGGCCGGCCATCCCGGCCGCGGATCCGCCCGCGCTGCGCCCGGCAGTCGACAATGAGGCTGCTTACGCAACCGGAAATTGCACTATTGAGAAAGTGCGGTGGCCTATATTGATCGCCCGGCTCGCGCCAGCTCAGCATTGCACCTGAGCGTCCGGTAACTGCACTTTATCCCCGGGGCTTAATGGTAACGTCAGGCCATCACGAGCTGAAGAGAGCCAGCCATCGCGGACTCCTCTCTCCCTCTTTCTCTCTTTCTCTCTCTCTCTCGCTCTTCCGGTAACCGTCAGTGAGATTCATAATTATATTCAGATTAAGTTGATTAAGGACAATCCTTCATGTGGGTTGCCTATTCCAAGTCAAGGTATCACAGCGATTGCACACGAGAGCATGTAAAAGCTGCTTTAGTCATCAGGAGTAAAATGAGGAATCCAATAGGGAAAAGCGCCTCGCGTTCGGGTACGTGTGCAGGCGACCGGAGACAGTTCGTTCCAGGCAAAATCAGCACGGTACGCAACATTGTCTTCCGGCCAGACGGCATTGCGAAAGGTGCAGAAAGCGTGTGTTCGACGGGACGTTTCTCATCTATCGACGGGAGATCTGTGCTCGCGTGGAGGAGAAGGCAAAGCCCAGGGAGGTAGCCGCCTGTTTCAGGCTCAGCGTTTGGTACACCTTAACACAGTCTCGTTGGTGGACGAAATCAGTCGTGCTAACTCATCCAAGCGCAGCGACTGCTGATAATGTGCGATAGCAACAACGACTGGCAGCCACCAATCTCTCAGCGAAATTGGCATCCTCTGGCATCCACGTTATCTGACGCTGGGCTGCTCCTTTCACATGCACATGCAGTGCTTACGATAGTCGGGACATCGTGGATTTGGAAAAGAAGCTTCTGGATGTCACCAGTGCTGGTGACGAATTCTGTTCAATGACAAAAGAACGCGGCATTGCATTGAAAACGAGGACAGATATGTATACTTCCAGGCGAGTTTTCCTTTATGGTACACACCTAAAACTTTCATTGTTTTGATTGGACATTGCACTTTGTAGATGATCGTAAATTTGGGGTAAAGCCTATAGACAAGTAGCCAGGAATCGGCCAGGGAGGGCGTGGCAGATCTTCTGCAAAAGGGGGCCTCCTCGTCTTACGGGAGTCTCCTCAGTCCAAGCGGGGCCTCCAACAAAAAGTGCTGAGGTGGTCTCCCATGGCCTTAAAAGGGACCTTATCATTTGTAGGGGATTCCTATTGTACAAGGGGCCTCCTGTAGCCTCCAGGAGGCACCTTATATCGTCGAGGAAGCCTCCTATAACTTCAGGGGGCCTCCTTTAGCCTCAAGGAGTCTCCCATGGTCCTCCTACAGCATCATGGGGGTCGCTATTGCCTCAGGGGCCATATTTAATAATTCTTTAAGCTCCCAAAGGGGTCACAGGCAGGGGTTTCGATTTATGTTCTTTTGAGGGGGCCCTGGCCCACCCAATGTTGATTTGGGCCCACCCAATGTTGGTTTGGGCCCACGCAATATTTTCCGCCGTTTTTAAAGGGAAATGGGTAATTATAAGGAAAAACGGCCGCAATAGATAAAAGATCAACAAAAAATAAAGAATTAAGTCTAAAGCAATATATCTATCTATCAGTTTATCTTCTTCCTCTATATGTGCCTGTATACATGGGGATAAAAGCAATCTTTAATTCGAGAAATAGTGCCAAAAACCCATAAATTTTCGTTGATCAAAATAAAGAAAGGCGAAGTCCGTCGAGAAACCCACATTTGGGGGAGGTTAGGTTGTCGGGCTTTCGGTTCGGCCCCTCCTCCAATCAGCCACAGAAATCGACGCCCTGTCACAGGGGGTCCTGAAAAATGGAGGTCTCGGAGGGACCTCTATTTTTGCGTCTTGCCCAACGGGAGGTGAGGGGGCGCCCCCTTCGCCCACTCGCCCTGGATAAGTCCCTGAGTGGTCTATTTGTTTACTTTGTCGACCTTTAGCGTGTCTGAGAAATTCACTGCTTGAAGTCCAATGGCCAGACAAAGCTAATGTGGCCATCGACAACTTTCTCACGTCTGGTAAGTGCATGGCTCGCTTGCGCTCACTATTTTTTTTTACAGCTGGCCCGTTTTATGCTCGCTATTTTGGCGGAATTCATGGGCGTTAGAACGGGGGAAGCATGGGGACATGCCCCCTAGAAAGTTGAACATTATCCCTATGGGGAAGAAAATGAAACCCACCAGGCATTTTTTCTGAACTCTCTTACGCCCCTGACAGCACTGAACCTTGATTGCCCCCTCTTACGAGAGTATTTCAGTTTATGCCGAAATAGATGTTCTTGTTCACAAATTCAACACGCGCAGTGGAAAGGGGTTTCGCGCTAACGCGCACTGGAAGGTGAGCACAAAAGTGCCCCCTTCCGATCTCAGAAACGGAATGAGCTAGAGACATGAAATTTTATGGGCAGGGTAGGGCCATAAAGATTTACAAAGCATACAATTTTCATGACCGTAGGTCAGTATCTTTTAGGTCAAATGGGGTCGAAAAGATCAACTTTGGACACTTTCTCGGACCGTACAAGCCATTTCGTACGGCTTTTCGAACGAAACGGGAAAATGGTGCGCGTTTGAGTGTTAAAACGTGGAATACGACAAATTCAATTCATTTGGCGTCTTAACTGATGATTTCGGGTCAAGGTCATGTCAGGTTTTTGCCCTATGGCGCCATTTTTTTCATTTTTTGCAGATTAGATTTCGAACAACACGGGATACTGGTGTAGTTTGAGTGTAAATAAGTGCACTGAATGTATCTTTTACCGTATTTTCAGTGAAGATAAACAACATCGATACATCTGATTACTTATGGCGTTTACCAGCCTCCGCAAGGTCAAAAGAAGTGAGGCGAGTTCATTGACCTTGGGTGAAGTTTTTGACCCAAAGTAAGTTTTATGTCAGCTGTTTGCGCTTAAGTTGTTCCTTTACAATGAGCCCAGTTACACGATTTGATTCCTATAAAACGTAAAACTTTATATATATATATATATATATATATATATATATATATATATATATATGCATATGAATGTGTCAAACGTGTTTTTATTAGGGTCTTTGAAAGCATATTTCATACATATCGACATGTTCCAAAGTAAATCTGAACCAGGTCACGAAGTAATTTAATTTGAACTTTGATAACCTTGATCTGCACTGACCCTGGTATATATAGCTGTATCAAAGTGCGCACATGTGTTTTTATTAGTCTTTGAATACATATTTCATACAAACTGGCATGCTGCAAAGCAAATCTGAACCAGGTCACAAGATAGGTAATCTTGACCTTTGATGACCTTAACCTCCACTGACCCTGGTATGTGTAAGCGTATCAATGTGCGCAAACGTGTTTCTGTTAGGGTCTTTGAATGCATATTTCATACAAACCGACATGTTGCAAAGCAAATCTTGATCAAGTCACAAGCTGGTTGATCTTACCCTTTGATGGCCTTGATCCCTACTGACCCTGGCTTTGGTCTTGGTACACCCATCAGTTATGCCCGAATGATGTCGGCTGGTTATGTTCAAACGGTAATCCCACGTAGGACGTCAGTCCCCTCGCAAAGTTCCGATTTGTCAGCGAGAACCGTTATTTTCGTTATGTTTGTTTGATTACAAACGCTTAAAACCTAAACAATTCCGCCCGATTTTCGATTTTTTGCCAATCGACGAATTATTCAATTACCGTAAATGTCACAAAGTAACAGAGACCAGCTCCAAATCGTTCTCAAGATTTTCAAGAAAAACAGGTAGGGGAGGGCACAATTGTGCTCTTCTTCCAGTGCATGTCTTAAAAAAATAGTTTTACTCGGGCAAATACCTATAAAATCCTTAGCAGTCGAGTTCAAAGAGGGTTTACCACATATCTCTAATGCTGGCGCACGGCTGCACGATGGAACATTCTGCGAGTCATCTTCAAAGCGCCGCCGGCGAGCTGTTGGCGCCCATCAGCCCCCACCAGCATCGAGAATAGGGCGCAGGCATGCTGGTTCCTTATTGTACCATTAATAGAAATCGACCGACAGTGTCGTTGACTTTGCGCCATCACCCGCGGTGATCCAGAAAAAAATATTTAGTCGTGTCACGCGCATTAGCATGCCTGCATGTTAAATATTCATGGTGCCCCAATGCGTCGCCCTCAACGGTTCGGAGGCGACGGGGCAATGACATCGCCTATTTTCAGCAGCGCAGGTGCAGTTAGTGGAGTGCGTGGGTCCCTGTCCGTCGGGAGGCATCCAGTGGCGCAGCCACGATCAAAAGGGTGGAGAAATAGGGCAATTTGCCTCCCCAGACAACTTACTGACGCCCGACGAGACACAGGACTCGACTCAAGACACGGACGATTGAGCCCAAAAGTATCCAAGACCTGACATACAATAAACAAACAAACATTGCCTTCCTCAATCTTGAAGAGCTAGCCAACCTCAAACAAATTCAAACCGATTTATTTTTTCGCGGGGGAGGCTGCCGCAGGCTGATGCCCTCTCCGCGACCAAGCGCAGTGAGACTGAGTAGAGAATGGCATCTCACTACTCGTCACAAAGCTGGAGGGACTTCAGCCTTTTTCAAACGGGGTCAGTTCGCCGCCCAGCCAACCACACCCTACCCATGATTTCTCCGACCCCAAAGCCACATCGTTAAAAGGGGAGTCGATGTAGACCAGGGGCGTAACAGGAATTTCGCCAAGGAATGGGCAAGGACAAACCTAATCCTCTCAAAACTGCAAATTTCTGGATTTCGACCACTTTATTTTTCATTCCCCGACATTTTCATTCATCTTTATTTTGTGATAAACAGCGAGACGTTCATTTTTTAAGCCCAAGGGAGATATGATGACCCTGCCACCTCTCGTTTGTTCCTGATGTAGTTAGATACTTCGGATATCGTATGCCAGATGGCCAGATTACGAAAATCGGCCGCTACCCTTGTTTCGCTCTTCTAAATGCGTGACTGGCGTGTCCCGTTACTTTTGTTAGCATGCAAAATATCTCAGGTCACAAGCTTTCGTCTGAAGCTTGGTTCACCGAAGTAGTTTTGACTGGCAGATACAAGGGGCAGCGCTGAATCAGCCTTTGATTACGATTATTTAAAACCCCAGGATATATATTTCTGAGTGTACTAAATCAATGGGGATGCACGACTACACAGAGAATGTTGGCGTAATACTCAGAGAGACTGTGGGTTGGAACTGGTCACTGCCTTCATTCGACTCGGTCCTCGAGACCTGGTGGATCTGTATTTGGTTTGACGTCCCAGTCACCGTTGGCTTCAAATACCGTCGGCCGAAGGATACGAAATCACCAGCCTGTCTGTCCCACACGACAAATCAGTTGCTTACTCCGCGTCCAGAGTAATCGTTTCAAGTATAAAATGATAGATACAAATACAAGCAATATCTGCGGATAAAGGCCCCAATGACCTTGTAGTCGGTGCGCCTCTCAGCCTCAATAACCAACCAATATCTGCGAATACAAACTTGGAAGCCAATTTAAACTGCCAAAAAAGTTAAGACATGTCTCAGTTACGCTAGCGGAACTAAAACGGGTTACGAATCGTCATTTTCAGTGAGCTTTTAAGAAAAACAAACCAGTAAAACAGTCGACGATGAATAAAAACTGTGGTAAATGAGTCAACTTCGGACGGGCTCCATCCACACGAACCAGAAGCAATCGCGCTGTGAAGGCGCACGAAACTAGAGGAATGGCTCAGTGTATTTGCATAAGAACGTTCCGCGAAATCAATCTTCAGAGAAGCAATTGCAAGCACATTACCACCACTACAGTCTGTGTACACCATCTGTGCGGTACACGGATTTCTGAAAACGTAGCGTAATTCAACAGCGATCGAAACAAGGAGCCTACCATTCGGAACGGCCATCAGGAGGCAATAGAACAAACGTCGCTAAACAAGAATAAGGACTGGAGAGACAAATACACAAGTCTCCAACAGTATCGCCAGCATATGCATCGATGGTTGAATGAAAGTCAATGGTTTTAAGTTAGCGATGACTCATTTCCGAATCTGAAATATTATGAAAGTATCCACCAGACATCATCGCTTCAGTACAACTGCTTTCGCAGACCTTACTCTGCGAAAAACAGGAGAAACTATTTGCTGATATCAGGGAGCTTTAACTCCACTGCTGTTTGGCGATTACTGGCATCCACATGACAATGTTTTGAGACATCATGCGTGGCATATGCGAAGACCAGGCGGAATCCATCACATAATGTATCTGAAAACATTTCATAAATATCGCGATTTTACAAAACATCGGTGAAAACTAATGAATCCCCCACCGAACCTGGCCAACAAATGCCTTAATCCGCTACTAAACAGCAAGCCCACAACACCAATCAATGATCATACACCACGTAACACATTAATTTATCACCAGTCATAATGCCGAAACAGCGAAAGTCGCCTTCACCCGGGTCAGTCAGCCGAACTCATCAACAGGAACCGCGCAGTCGCGAGTGTGAAGGCGGCTCGACACGTTGCCGTCGAGCCGGACACAGAGGGCGTCACTTGCCCACGTCGCGCCCGGCCTGCCTTCGCAACAGGACGCACAACCGACGGCCCGCTGGCCGGGTCGTCTCTCGGGAAACGCGGACCGCCCGCGGACGGCGCCCGGCCCGGCGCACCGGCAGACAGGCGCCGTCAGTCGTGAGAGCGCGCCGGAGCCACAGTCCGCGCGGCCGTGCCGCGGACTCGCGCGTCACACGTTGCACGCTCCGCTATCACGCTGAGCGAGGGCCGCGGCCGGGCCCGGCGGCGACGGCGGCCGCGGGCGTCAGCCGCTCCGCGCGGCAGCCGGCCGCTCAGACCACCTGGACGCCGGCGGCCGGCGGCTGCGGCGGCTCCGGGTCGGCCGCCTCGGCCGGCGGCGGCTCGGCCGCGGCCGCGGCCGCGGCGCCGGCGCCGGCGCCGGTGCTGGGCGCCGCCGCCGGCGGCGTCGGGCTGTGCGTGGCCGGCGGCGGCGGCGACTTGGCGTCCTCGTCCATGCTGGGCCAGGAGGTGGGCGATTCGACCCGCTGCAGCCGCTCGCTCAGCGCCTTCAGGGCGATTTGCCTGCGAACGGGTGGACGGATGGCGGTCGCCGCCTAACTCGGTCGACACAGAACGCCAGGTCTCACACGTCACGGACGCTGCGGCTCAGCCCCACGTCGCTCAGTTGAAAGCGAGCAGGCTGGAGCACCTCTCCATTCCCGTTTGATCCGACCGTCACTACGCCATACGCTTGCAGCGGATCGCAGCACCAATCAGCCCCCAGTAATATGTCTGTATCTTTCTTTATCCGAATGGTTGATGGGGTGATGTTAAGGATCGGAGCCCACCATGAGGTTAAGGATCGGAGGCCAACCATACCATGTTGCGCAGGATCCGACCCCTTCGTCTGATCGCCCAATTGCAGCTTTAAATACATTTATATCATTTTTGGCTTCCACATGGACACTAACACCGTTCCGACGCCGCTTTTTCACATGACCATTTACGACACTAAACTACCATTCACCATGCATAAACCAGCATCCCAGTTATCGTGAAATAAAGCTAGATGGCGTTAACCGTTAGTCAAACGACTGATGATGCGTAAAAGTTTTCAATGAGTCGCAATAATCAAATAGAGTGGCAAACATCCTCAACATGGTTTACGCATAAAACTCGTATAATGACTGGGATCCAGCCAGAACATTACAGTTTTTTATTGCGTTTTATGCGTAAATTCATAATGTGCCGCAGCAGACGGTTTCTACAATAGAGGCTTCCTCCGCGCAAGCTGAAAAGAAACGAGATTCACAAAACTTAAGGCTACAAATGCATTGGAATTGACTTCCTTAAAATGGAAGCTTATTTAGTACGTTTAAAACAGCTGTTTCCCGTAGCCGTGTTCTTTATATCGCATGTGGATATAAACATGGATATTTTTTAGACCTGTAGAGACAGGTGTTTTAGATTTAGAAGACCCAGTAAGTGGTTTCATCCCAAAAGCTGATCGCAATTGCTCAGCATTGTCTTGCGTTTGTCCAGCAGCTGAGGCCGAGGTCCAAATGCATGGACAATGGCGATGTTTTGCACAGTTGCGCAAAAACATGAAATTTCAAGCCGTCAAGTTAAAACCTGAATATGAAGATAGATTTAAATAGATATCAAAGAAATCCTCTTCAATATCCATGGTATGTTAAGGCTTTGGGACGCTGAGCCATCTGGTGGTTGGCATTTCATTCGAACATATTTCACTTTCGCATTTGATGGGCTGGTATGTATCGGCAGTCATGCGCTACTGCAACAGTAACTCTCCTGTTGTGCCATTCGGGGATCTGCTGGTATTTCGTGACCGATTTATTCCAGAAAAACATAATTTTCTGTGATAGAAAGTAATGCACGGGAAAGCACACCATTGGACTACCCTAATGCTGTCAAACAACACAAACGCTTTTGACTCTGACAGCGACCTTTGAATCTTGGAAAATTACCATTAATTACTTGTAATACGAATCTTCACGACTAATTAACGGCATTTTTCAAGTGATGATAAATATTCTCAATGTGGTGAAGTCTGTTTGACAAGACACATATGCAAGGTTAAACTCTGCGGAAGTCTTGAGAAGAAACATATCAGAGTTCCAGATAGAACAGCACTTTCAAACGGCTTCAAACGCTGGTAGGACAACTTTATCATTCAATAACACAGCACAGCGATTGGTCAGCAAATCAAAACTGCTAAAAGTAGTCGAGTGTGCACACTATCTAACAATCTGAGATGGGCACTATTTAAATAAAATTATCCGTAAACCGTTCCGAGAGCCCGAAATACAGTTGTACACTGTATGCAGATGTACAAACGCCATGTTATTCGAAGATGCATTTACGTGGTGTTTGTAGTTTAACTACACAGTTTTAAACAGTTCTCAAACAACATAATGCGCACTCATTAAAATGTCAAGCGTGGTAAACATACTAACTTATGGCATAATTCCGACTACGTTTATCACACAGTCCAGACTTGTGTAGGCTTAGGTGCTCCGTCTTAATCCCCTTGCAAAGTTAAGCTTCCCAAAAGACGAAAACCTGACTTCCCGTTGTGTGGCTTCTCATCTGTTTGTGTGATTCTACGCGGGCGTTTTTCAAGACAAGATGCGCAAATGGTAGGGATGCCCCGATTTTGGTTTAAAATTCTCTCCTTTCCTAGTGAGCATGGCTGAAGATAGGCCCTCAACAGGACCTCCTCTCGCAGATCTTGACTGTGGAGACCGACCGCACCCCGAGTTGGCGACGACCGCCCAGTAATGTTAGCTAGCCTGCGCCCGACGGTGGGCAGTTGTCACGCTCCACGAGGTTTTTCAAAGTCAGACGGCAAAAAGATTACGTTGGGAAACTGAAACAATGGTATCAGACTTTAACCATTTTACGCGTCTTTTGCAGCATTTTCCAAGGTCGTATCACGTCAATGCGTTCTGACGTCATTATGAAGGGATTGCAGGTTTTTTGGACCTAAGCCAAATTTTGTGTTCTACCTCCACAATGCGACGAGATGTACAGTCAATTTTTGGTGTATGATTCAACGTGCATACGAGTAAAAGTATCGTCCGGGCTTTGAATGGTCAGGTCAGTTGCCAGTGGTCTCACTTGGACTCCAAGAGGTCAGTGACCAGGAGTTCAAATAAGGTCACTGATTCTGACTTCGAACTGGCTTTGACCCGTCCGAAGGGTACTTTTTGCTAAAGACTGACGCTAAAGATTGATGGAAAGGCTTTTAGATTTTCAAACATGATTTTGAAGGTAAAATGCTAAAAAACTACGATGATGACAACGTGGGCGGCAAGCGATAAGAAACACTCTAAAACCCCGGTAACTTGAGAGATCAAGTTAGTTAGATCAGATCAGAGTTTGAACTGACATGGACAAATGACAATTGCATAAAACGAATGACAAGGGCTACATATTTCTCTTGATATTCGGTCCATTTGATCCGCGTTTTCTTCGGTCTACAGAGGAACCGTACCGGATGCTCGAAGATTTCAGCAGGCTGTTTACACTATATCACAGGCGAACAATTTTGCAACTATACATGAATACAGAACTTTGGCAAACCAAGGAGTTTTGACATTTTTTTCGGCTGGGAGTTCCTTTTCCGCAAGAGGGCATGGAAGTCTTTCGGGCCACCTAACCGTACCGGTGCCCAAAGGTCTTACCGAGGAATTTGCAAAGGTTCAACAGGCCAGAAGCACCTAGCAGCCAACAGTCACGTGGCATGCCGATACATGTGACTCAACACGGAAAAAACCCGCCAAGGGTTAGAACACGAAACCCCTGTGACATCTACGTACACTTGTAACTACGACTTCATAAATTATCCACACCAAACCTTTTGCTGTATGATGTGGTGTTCTTTGTCAGTGGACCATGTGTCCTTACGTATTCACTTCAGTCAACATGACCGATATGTAAAGCAATATTTCTTTCCTACAAACTGACAACACTAGGTCCTTCACTTTTAAAGAGGAGAGTGTCGGCGCGTCCTGGCGTCGGAGGAGACGTCGCTAGCGCGGCAGTGGACAAGGCAAGGTGCTCCGCCCAGTGAGAATCGTTCACCCACCACTGCAACTTACTCCACTCTCCTCTCAGCTCCGTCCGACTCCCGACCTCCCGAATCCACCTGGTCAAAAGCATGGAGGCAATTTCGCTAACCAGGCAGAGAACATAACTAGAGCTCTACATTATCCGCCTTCTGGCAATGAATGTGAACATGGAAGAGACTGTAGTGGTAATGATTTCCTTTGTGCTTCTCAAATACTTGAATGTGTAAGCTGATACCCGTTCTGCATTATGTTGTGATGTAATGAAGTGTGTAATGAAGTGTGTAATGAAGTATGTAGTGCGTAATGAAGAAGCTGAGTTTTGTAAAAAGTTTCGGTAAATATCTTCAGTCACTCGAACATTAAGTCCGCGAACCGAAATATTTCACATGTTATTTAACTGCTTACGGAAAATTAGTTATCCAACTGTGCCAAAAACACAACATGTCACAGGGCAAAGGATAATATTAACCATTTCATTCGTCATTGACCAACTTCAAGTGAGCCCTTGCCTTGAACGCAGCGCCGGAACGGCCGCCACGCTCGTCCCTGATTCTTTCTATGGCATTCCTACCCTCACATCCCATTCGGCAGGAGTGTCACGCTTGAACGCAGCGCTCTACGGGCGACAGTACTCACCTGGGCACCTGCTGCTTATACCCTATATCGCTCGATCCTAACTGCAGCCCTTCACATCTTTACATGTTCACACTTTCGTTTATCACATTTTTTCGCTGGGTGGAATACCCTCACGGTACTGGCGATGCCCGTGCGTGCTGAACAACACGATACAATTAAATGTTGGGAGCCACGAAAGGTACAAAGCGGCCGACAAACCGACGTCTAAACATCAAGTGAAGGAAGATCATTCATAGCAATCAATGGCCCGGCGCGTTCCACCAAGACCCAACGCAGACTCATCGCCCACCTTCGTCGTTCAGCATCCTGCGGCTCCACGCCCGGCAGACTGATGGTGATGGAGGACGGCGCACCGACATCGTATTTCTTTACCGGCCGCCGGCAAATCCGCACCCTCACCAGGCAGGCGTGGATCACGTTGCACACGGTCGAGATGGGAGGCTGCAGTACGTTCGGGAAGAACCTGGCCAACAGAGGGCATCAGTTTCAAGTGGCAACAAGATTTGCAATGAAGCTTTACTCATGCCATGTTCCCTCTGCTAATCCTCTGAGAAAAAAACATGATGTCCTTCTCAGGCAGATCCAGCCAAACACCTTGGGAGGGGCCACACTGTCTGGTGGACATTGGTATAAGAAGAATGAAGTTTCAATAAAAGAGCATGAAACAAATGGAGTACTGTACTTGATTTGAAACATTATTTTGCTGGTTGTTGGTACATTACAACATCATTTCTTGAAAAAAAAACTGCAAAAATGGGTAGCCTGGGGGTGCCAATGCTGGATTCATCCTGCAGTTGCCGATGATGAATATATATGTACGTATGTATGTATTTACGATGTAAGGGATCTTCACTGCGTGGGTGGCTTTAAGCCCTGCATCATACAGGTCATAGGTAAAACAAGCACAAACAAAAACATAAGACATAGGGCAATAAAATCATAAAGAGACGCATAACGCCGACCACACAACCCAGCATGGTTAGTCAGGTGTACGAGCTAGTATTCGTCGCTCAGCGCGAGCGTACACCGACGCTGTCCAAGTGACGTCACGTCTGGTGGTAGTCAATTGTATGTAGTGGGTGCTCGGCAGCGGAAGTGCCGCATCCAAGCCTCGGTTCCGGACCGGGGGATATGCAGCAAGCCGTCCTGCCTCGTGCTTTGCTTGCGTATTTCGCGATTCACATGGAGGACAGCTGCAAGCGAATCAACTTTCTGCGCTCTCGAGCACTTTGCGTGTCCGACACATTGTGCAGTATTCTGCGAGCCGCCGGGCCGTCAGCCAACCTAGTTTCTCTCGCAGGTCCGAGACGTGATCAAACTTTCTGCGGCCCAAAATGACTGGCACCAAAGTTCAGGATCTTGTGAATCCGGTAGTTTTTTTGTCCATTACCGTAAACCGGAATGCAGTATCGGAACTACGAGTGAACGAGGGCAGTGACTAGTGTGGTCATGATGCCCCAAGGAAGGAGGTGGCGAGCATGCAAAAGACCGACTAAGATGCCTACACAATGATGGCTGATAGGACCCATGTGACTGTCCCATGGCAGGGTTTTGTAAAAGTGACACAGATTTTTCACCTTGCTGAAAGGTTTGAGTGTCTCATCAGGGAAGGTGACTGTGAAATTTTGGAGGTTGTGCAAATTTCAGCAGTTTCCAAAGATGACAAATTGCTCACCTTGACCTTGAATGCATTCATGCAGAACCACTGGTATAAAGTAGAGCAATGTATTGCACATGCCTCCTCCATAGGTCATTGCAATAGGTGATTGTAATACATGAAGTACTACAATCATCACTGCAGTCACATGAAATATTGCAAATATACTGAATGTTTCAGTATAGAAATAAAACACATAACTGCACATGCAGCCACTTGGCATCAATCACCAATACCATGTTCTATCACAGAGTGATGTGTGGTACAATGCCCCACTTTTAACATAAAAATAATGGACAAAACTTTGCTGAAACTTGGGGGAGTTGGTGTCTGTTGCAAGACCACAGAAATGGATGTTTCACAACTTAACAGGTATAAGTGAAGATATCAGAATTAGACCAAAATTATTGTGCCAAACATGACACCAAACAAGTAACATGTTATTAAATGTGCATCATATATTAAGGCAAAAACTATGAAACTGCTCCAATGCACCTGAATATGTGGTCATCCTATACTACCATTTATACATGACATGATACTGTGTTACTTGCAAGCTGGAAGTAATACCACACCTCCACAAATTCATTAAATTTTTGTGGAAGATACCCCAACATGAAAGTATGCAGCCCCAATAGAATACATTTCTACATACAAGGCACACTCTATTACATTTAACAGCATTGATACAAGACCTTATGACAAATGGAGACCCAGCTCTTTTAAAACAGTACTCACTTGGCAAATGCAAAGCCTTCTGCCATGTCGCCTTTCGTTCCATTTGAATGGGGTTGGTAAAACCGAAGGTATGTCCAGCTGATCACAAAGCCAAGAGTGAACATGGTGGCATAGCTTCCTTCTACTGCTCCGACCACATACAAAAGGATAGAGATGACAACAAGGATCAAAGGCACATTTCTGTTTGTGATCTTTACAGGTGCCCTGATGACAACATGATCAGGCATGATCTGCTTGACAGCCACAGAGCAGCCAGCTATGTAGCCAGCAAGTCCATGTATGTGTACATGGAAGAGAAGATCTGTGTTGAATGTGCACATATACAGAAACAGATAAAAGAATCCTGACAGGACTGCCACCATTACATTGACAACCAAAAAGAAAAGAAGCATTTCATTGCCTCCCCAAAGAGGCTCCAGTAGCTTCCCACACAGCACAATGGTGACAATGTCAATGCACACTTCCCACAGGTGCACTTCAAGGAAGCAGTGAGTGAATGCAGTCCATAGCCAAAACCTGGGTGGCAGCAGATATCCAGGTGTCACACTAAGCACATCAATCAATGTGTCTGAAAATGACAAGCAGTAACCAAACAGAGTTACAACTATGACAAACTTCACAAACAACCCCGTGTTGGCAACAGCTGCAGCAGCCTGTTGCAGGAGGTAAGGAATATTTCGCTTGATGGACGAAATTGGCATCATGTAAAGGTGTGGTGAAGGAAGGGGCAGACGGTTTCCGGGGCACGGCTCTGGCAAGTCGCAGCTCAAGTGTGATAGCAGCTGCCAGGTATTCCGCTCTTCATGGGCTTTGATTCTGGCCAATATTGCGCCTAGTTCCATCCAGTGAATATGGTCGCAATCTTCCGTAGTCCTTCAGCCCTCACGCAGTCAACAATACAGTTCCGTCAAGCTTGGCATGTAAACGTGCATGCCATTTGGCAGTCGCCTAAAAGGCAGACAAAATAGAGAGGTGACTATAAAAAAACGTATCGCCATCCAGGGTGGGAAAGACGGGATAGGGAGAAGTTGAGCAGCCCCAGCAGCCGCAATAGGCCAGGGAAAACTATGTGTCCGTCCCCTTCCACGCAATGACTTTGGGTGTCTCGTAAGAAATTAAATTCAAAAAGGTGCCAAAGCACAAAACATGCTAAAAAGAAAAGTACGCAAAATGAAATTAAAACAGTACAGTGGTAAGGGGGTGAGCAGGTGCAGGGAATGTTAGGGTCTCCAATTTCTTCCGGGGGAAGGCCCTGGACAGACTATGCCCAAAAGGGATCAGAGACCGACAACCTTCAATTTTTCAAAGGGCCTCAATGGATGGACATGAGTGGCGTTCACCGAACAAGAGTCCGGACCCTGACAGGAGGCCTCGGCATCCGTCCAGAAGAATGCCTTGTGGAAATGTTATTTAGAACTGGCCCAGATACCGGAGACCTGTAATATTCCAAAAAGCTTCATTTGCCGAACTGGATCCGGGCAGACTGCGCTGGACCGAAGACAGGACGCTGCTAGAGAGCGTCGGCTTCGTTCCTGGAGAGTGCCTCACACCAGTTACATCCGAAAGCGAGCCAAAGGACCAGGAAATCTGCGGTTTTTTCAATGGGCCTCAGAGGAAGGGCGGTGTGGTATGTTGTCCAATCGAAGTTCGGACCTCGTTAAGGGGCCTCGGGAATACCTTCTGGAATAAGGACTATTGTTCTTTGCACTCAAAACCAGCCCGGAGCTGTGGAACCTATAGTCATTCAAAAGACCTCACAGAATGAGCCAATGGTGGCCTGCAGTGAACCGGAGTGTCCGGACCCCGCTATAGGTGTCTCACCTTGCTTCAGGAGGAGGGTCTCGTACAGATTACACAAAAAAGCGGCCAAGAGGCCGGGAACCTACGATATGTCAAAGGGCCTCATGGAAGGAGCCTAAGTGGCCTGCGCTAAATCGGGTTCCAGACTGCAAGGGGGCTTCTGCTTCCGTCTCGAAGAAGGTTTCGTACCGATTACACCCAAAACCGACCCAAGGATGGGTACCTTGCAGTTTGCTAACGGGCCCCACACAAACGACGGGGTTATCTGTGTCGTACCGGAGTTCATACCCTGATAGGAGGCCTCGGCAATGCCGTCCGGAAGAGGGCATCATGCCGGTTACACTCAAAAGGGATCCAGAGACTGGAAACCTATGATTTTGCAAAGGGTCTCGCGGAATGAACTATGGTGGCGTGCGCAGGACTAGGGTCTGGATCCTGCTAGGGGGGTCTCGGACTCCGTTCAGGAGCGGGCTTCGTGCAGGAGGCGACTATCAGGTTATTTTCAGTTGTCTTCACTGACTTCAGCAGCACACAGTCGCCGTTCTCGACGCGGACTTCGCGGTGCTGGAGTCGCAGCTTCAGCGGGCGATTATCGACCACCAAGCACGGACTTTGTTTTCTGTGGTGACTAAAACTGTGATTTATTTAAACCTGACTGCAGCCCCCTGTGGAACTGTCTTCACGCCTTTCTGACTGATTTTAGTCTGTCCCCAAACCACTGACTCGTCTACATTTGCGACCGGCTCACCTCTAGATGTCATGTTTGTCAAATCTCGTTGCTCACTTCTGCTCTCTGGAGTCTCTTGCTACCACTACAGCCGCCACAAAATTTCCCGCATAGTACTGCGTACTTCTGGGTGGCGATTCAAACCGTTCACGATCCATTTACGACAAAATGTTAACTTGTATTGTTTCCAGAGTGACCTGTCGAACATTGATTGGAGACCTGTGCTTTGTCAACGTCTGTTTTTGACCAGCGGGAGCTTTTCTGTCATTTGTTCAAGCCTTCACTGGATCGACAGGCGTCCCTCCGCCTGTCAAAAATCCACAATCCCTCCGCGCAACTTGTTACGTTAGCCACAAGGGAGCTTATGGACCGCCACCGCCGCACCGTTCGGTGTCCTCGGGTCCGAGGAATACTTGGCGCTGAACCGTTCGGTGCGCTCCGCAAATGGCGCCACCAATGTGCCTACATATGTAGACGAATTTTGCTTAAGATCCAGCTTCAAGTTGGCGTAACACCAACCAGATCATGAGCTTAAAAATATTACTACCTACTACAGGGTTGTCCCTCCAGTTCCATCAGATGACCTGAATGAGCATTTTATCAGTGTGGGCCGGCGTAGCTGGGGAGGTGCGCATCCTAACGTCAGGTCCAGCAACTGACTGCCGACTTTCACGAGTGGGCACCGGACGTTTTGCTGTTTGACTGATTGACGTTACCATCTTTCGTCGCATCCTTTTCCCATGCGAAACTTTTTTGCCTCTGGGTCCGACGGATTCTGCGTGCGAGTCCTTGTTTTTTTGTTTGTATGCTTTCGATGCCATCAGTTCAGGGGCGGACCCGGGTGGCGGGGGGGGGGGCAACGGGGTGCCGCCCCCTGACATTTTGACGCCCTTACCCGCCGAGTGGGAAATCCTTAGCTGAACACGGTTTAGATCATGGCAACCATTCACGGACAAATGTTGTGCGTGGATACAAACTCGCCCTGTCGTTAAAGACCGCACATATGACATCGTTTGTCCTTGTGATAGGAAATGGGCGCATGTTTTCTCACTTTGATTACATAACACTCAGAGGAGCCGCTATGATTAAGCAATATATCACGTTATTTGAAAGGGCATCCCGGCGATAGTGTAAAGGTACTCGTTTTGTAGTACATGTACCCCTGCCGCTCAAAAGGCGTCCCTATGACATCAAGACTGACCCTGTGATGGAGAATGGGCGCCTCGTTATTTAAAATGCGCCCCTGTGACACCAAGGAGACACGTCCTCTGGAATGGTGTGCGGGTGCCTTTTCGTTTAAAAGGGAGAGTGGCTCCAACAAGACGTCTTTGCGATGGTGTATGGGTGCCTTGTTGGTAAAAAACGGCCCAGTGACACCAAGGACGCGCCTTTGTGATGCAGTCTGGGTTCACCGGCGTTCCAGACGTCTATATGACGTCAAGAGGGCGCCCATATAATGGTTTATGGTCAACCTGTCAATCAAAAGACGTCACTACGGCAATGACGAACCGTCTCAGCGACAGCGTAGGTTGCACTGCCGTTCAGAAGACGGTGTAACATCAAGGCGCCTCTGGGATGCAGCATGGCCGTCTTGTCGCTTCAAAAGGCGCCCCTTGACACCAAACAGGCACGATGGTGATGGAGCATGGGTGGCCTGACGTTCAAAAGACGCTGCTTTGGTACTAGGAAGGTGCCCTTGTGAAGGAGTTCGGGCGCCCTGCTATTCAAAAGGTTCCCCTTAGCAGAGGTACCTGTATGTATTTTTTGAGAGGGCCTGGACCACCCAGTGTTGATTTGGGCCCATCCAATGTTGGTTCCCCCCAATATTTTAAGGCGGTTTTAAAAGGAAATAAGTAAAGAGAAACGGCCGCAATGGATAAGCGATTGGCAGAAGGAAAAAAATAAAGCCTAAAGCGTTGTATCTGTCTGTCTTTCTATCCCCTGTCTATATATACACCTGTATACATCGGAATAAATGCACTTTTTTAGTTGATAAATAACAACAAAAACCTATATGTTTTCGAGGGTCAAAGTAAAGTGGGACAGAATCGTTGAAAAATCCACATTTGGGGGGGGGGGTTAGGTTGTCGGGCCCTCAGCCCCACCCCCCACAATCATTTACAGAAGTTGACATCACTACCCTTTAGACACCAAGGCATCCCGGTCAAGGACCATGACACCTTATTGTGTAAGCTAACGTCCAAGTGACATCGAAAAGGCACCAGCGTTTCAGTCAGGGACGTAGCCAAGGGAGGGGGGCCATTTGGGCCATGCCCCCCCCCCCCTGAGCCAAGCGGTCTACACTAGACACATGGCGATTCCTCATGAACAAGTAATAGTGATCATATATGCGTTGGAAAATCAAACATGATATGTTTTCCTGTGTATTAAATATAAGATAAATTGCGTAAAATTACTGCCTTTTCTTGTAAATTTCGTGATATGCCTGTGGCATATAACAAAAATTGACATTTGATCAATTTTGACATTGACATTTGACCCCCCGATGAAATCCTGGCTACGTGCCTGGTTTCAGTAATAGGCGCCCTCTTGTTAGGATAACTTTCCTGTGACACAAAGGTACGGAGACAGACGCTATGTTCAGACTGGTACTTGGTCCAGTTTTTCACGGACGAGCTTTATCCGTCGATACCATGGCGCCCTATCGTTAAAGACTACACATGTGACAACGTGCGCTTCTGTAATAGGACATGAGCAAGGTGGCTCCTCTGTTAAAACGACACCCTTGTAATACTGAGGAACGCCTTCGTGAGTCGTTTTGACGCCGCCCGTCACATACAACCGAACGCTTCACGTGATATAAACGTTATTACGATGGAGTTTGGCGATCCCTGCGATTTCGACGCTCCCACGCGATATCGTTTTCAAACTGCTTAAAAGTCCCCTCCGCTCCCTCGGTAAAATCATGGTCCCTGCTCACAAAATGTTTGCAGATAAAAAACTTTGGTGGACTTCTTTTTGCCGATGATGCTTTTCCCATCGTGCAAAATAGCTCCCGTTACAAAATCAAGCCTCAGGGGCATAGACGTAGGATCGTAGTAGGGGGCGCGGGAAAGCTACATCTTTTGGGGAAATTTGATATTGCCCCTATGCGAAAAACGTCTTTGGACTTCCCACTTTTTTAGTATTCCTATTCTTTTGCCAATGGGCTCTGGCGTATGCGGATCGAGGGCTCACCGCCTCTCAGGCAGGAGCCATGACTTTTTTACCTCTCCTTCGGCCTCTGGATAACTCAGCAATTTTTCATTGGGCTAAGGCACTAGAGCACAGAGGCGTACCCGATGCGTGGGCCCACGAATCCAATCGGCATCATTTCGACTGAGAACCCTAGGTCCTCAGGCAGAATGATGTATCTGCCATGTATTTAAGACGCCTTCAAGTCCTTCTGCAACAGAAGGCTTGGCAGCCGACTATGTGGGCATGTATACGGAAAGCCACCTAAACAACATGTTTTGGTGTTTATTGTATATTCAAGACACATCAGATTGTCAACGACCGAAATGAAATAGGTGCGTGCGTAGTCGGTTACCAAGATCGTGTGAGCCTACAATTCGAGTGCCACGGGTTGTGTATTGGGTATTCGCACGAATATGGAGCGTTGGCCCCGCCCGGTCGTCCTCATTAGAACCAACCGTTGCGGTGGCCTCACGACAGAGCCTGTTTTGACATGATAATTTGGTATCCAGATACGTTCATTTGTTGGTATTCCAGTGGACACCCAGTCCATTTGGACCGTAGACCTCCAAAATGGTCGCCCACTGACTTTGAAATGAACATCTAGCAGCAGAGGGCCTGGAGCCGAAGATGGAAAATGTCCTATACGTACAGGTAGCAAAAGTAAGCAAAAAATAAAATAAATTTTAAAAGTAAATAAAGCAAAAAAAAAAAAAAAGCAAAACAAAATTTGTGCCGATCCTGCTTGATGTTTCAAATATTGGCATATGTCATCTTCTCCATGAAAAAGACGATCAATGAGTACGCGAACCTCATTTGACAGTTTGTCAGTGCGTACTGCTTTAGTCTACGGCTGAATTGAGCACGAGGGCCTGGCAGCACGGGCGCTGGTCCTAACCCTATTCCGTGCTGGGGGGGGGGGGGCAGATTCTGTCCCAAGAGGAGTTTTGCTTCTCGTTCCCGGAGTTTCGGAAACTACTTCACGAAACTTGGTTGCTTTCTCTTAACCCGCACCCGACTGTCGGTCGGCGCCATGCACGCACAACGAGGGGGAGCGGTTGACCCCCCCCTCTAACTCACGAATGGTTAGTCGCACGATAAAAATAAGCGCACCATTGGAAAGCTCGTGATTAGTAGAGCTCGAAACTATTCTCATGTTTAGTTATGGATAATATGTAAGCCATTTACGCTCTATATATGTTTTCTCATAGCCGCCTGCATGAGACCGGGAAACGGCCTGGATCTCAAGGGCTGTGACTAATCAAGTCTAAATAAGGGTACAAGCGGACAGGTAAAAGTCCACAGATGCCGATACACGTCTAATGATTCTGATTTGTTTCATAAGTACCCAGAAACGTTGAGTTAAAGACACGGCGATTTGCGCACCGCTGCACCGCGGGCGCCGTAGCCGAATGCGGTATGAAATTAACGGGAACTAATTTTAGCGTATTTTCGTTTTCGCGAAATATGCCTCTCCAAGCGTTGTTTCTTGATCCTAGTGGTTCTTGTGATGGTCCTCGTGCTTAAATGTCGAAAAAAATTCAGTGGTTATCAATCTACACAACTAGTGAAGTTTTATTCGCGAGAGCCTGTTTGTTTTCAAAATTTGCAATTTTTCGAAATTTTTCAACCTTTTTTATATTACTTGCAACTGTGCGATCCAGCTCTGCCATCTCCTACCTGATCTGAATCATTCATCGCCGATTTTGTTGACAGTGCATTTTGACTCATAAGTTATGCGTGACCTGACCTCAGGTCAGTGGTTGGACGTCAATGAAACTCTGCCCAATGACGGAAACTGGATGTCTGGATCTCCCCACACTCAAATTGCTATAAAAGAAATTCCCGTCAATTTTTGAAAAAAACGACGACTTATGCTGAAAACGGACTTTACCTTAGGTCAATGACCTGGACATTCCCGAAAAATCCGAGATAGCAGATGTGTTGCATTTACCAAAATCCCTGATCCTTCGGAAGATTTATTGTCATATCGTGTTCCGCGAAAAAGTGACAGGACACTTAACTCTTTTGGACGTAAGGTCCCTTTGAGCCTGACCTAGGTCAGACACCTTACTTGACCTAAGGTCAGAAATTTGACACAATTTACACACAAGGTGTAAAGATGATAAAGCAAAAGATACACAAAGTTTCGTGGCGCTGCGTAGTCGTTCGTTTTCTCGCAGTCTCGGAAAAGACTCGTGGGGGGGGGGGGCGGTCAACCGCCTCCCCCAGTCGGGGGCGGGCTAATATGCTTTTGAGATGTGACAAAATTTCAAAAATTCACGTCATCCAGGGGCGGCTCCAGGGCACCTTTCAGGGAAATGTTTGAGAAATATCGCTCTTTCTGGAGATGGCGCACTTCAGGGTGGTGATGATAAAATGTAATGTTCTTTGTAATGTGGCGGACAGTTCAAACGATCGAAATGTCTGTAATCTGCACACTTTCAAGTATTTCTGATAAAAATGCTGGTCAGTGACGGATTCAGGGACATTGGAACAGTACATAGAGGGTATTTATAAATGTTATGTAAAAGAGGATATTTATATGCTCTGATTCCTAAGAATGCATGGCATATTGTATAAATAAAACAAAGTTATCGTGTGACATGGACATCTTTATTTCCGCACATAATTCACCTATAAATGTTACCAGGGAAGACTCCAGGCATCGGTTTTAAAGCACATATTACCGAGCCTACACAGGCATCTGGATCCGTGTGACTGGTTTTGTTGGTTCCACATACATTACGATCAAATGCCATATATTTTGTGTGGAAATAAGGATCAGATGCGGCTTCAGGGCGACGTAAAACGAAGGTTTTCATCTAATTCTTGGGAAAATATGACTCAGTTTATCATGCCGAAAAGTCACCACAACTGGTATCTGGATCCATCTATGGACATTGTTCATAGTATATAATGTGGCATGTGACACGTATGGAAATATTTCCAAACACACATAACTTTGCCAGACTCAAGATATGTCGTACAATGAATAAACGTTTTCCAAAACGTGCACCCTTTTTATCCCGCGCACGACCGTCGGTCCGTCCCGAACATCGGCGACTGGGGGGGGCAGTTGACTGCCCCCCCTCTAACTCACGAACGGTTGGTCGCACGATAAAAATAAGCATACCGTTGGAAAGCCTGTGACGAGAAGAGCTCGAAACTGGTCTCATTTTTTGTTTTAGACAATATGTAAGCCAATTTACGCCCTATATATGTTTTCTCATAGCCGACTGCATGAGACCGAAAAATGGCCTGAATCTCGAGGGCTGTGACTAATAACGCATAGGTAAAGGCACCAGCGCACAAGTAAATGTCCGCGGATGCCGATACACGTCTAATTTCCTCAGATTTCTTCAATATATACGCCGAAACGTTGAGTTAAAGACACCGTAATTCTCCCGGTCGGCCGTCAGTGTGCGCCGCTGCCGTATGCGGTACCAAATTGACGGGAACTAATTTTAGCGTTCCTTTATTTTCGCGAGAAAGGACAATCTATGTAAATTTTATTGATCTTTGTGGTCCTTGTGATGGTTTCTCATGCTTAAATTTGGGAAAAGTGATTAGTTGCCAATCTACAAAGTTGGCGGAGCTTTATTCGCGAAAGCCTGTTTATTTCCAAAATATGCTATTTTTTCAGGCTTTTTGAGGTTCCTGGTATTAATTACGTCTGTGCAAGCTAGTTCTGCCATTTTCTACCCATTCTGAGTAATTCATCGTCGATTTTGACGGTGGTACATTTTGGCCCACTACAGTTATTCGTGACCTGACCTCAGGTCAATGGCTGGAGGTCACTGATACTTTGCCCAATGACAGCAACTATATGTCTGCTTCACTCCACACTAAAAATGTTGTGGAATGTTCCGTCAATTTCCGAAAAAACGGCGATATGTCTTAAAAATGGGCTTGACCTTAGGTCAATGACCCGAAAAATTCCGAAAAATCTGAGATAGCAGATTTGTTGCATCTATCACGATCACTAATCGCTGAAAGTATTATTGAGATATCTTGTTTTGCGAAAAAGTTAGAGGGCGCTAAACTTTTTTTGACATAGGTCTGTTTGACCTGACTTAGGTCAGACACCTGACCTGACCTGAGGTCAAAAGTTTGACACGAGACGTAAAATTGATGGAGCAAAAGGTACACAAAGTTTCGTGACTCTGTGTTTGTTTGTTCTCTCGCAATCCCAGAAAAACCTCAGGGGGGGCAGTCAACTGCCCCCCCCCCCAGTCGGGGACGGGTTATTTTCCTTGGGAACGCCTACGAATTTTGAAAACCAACTTCTCCATATTATATGTGACAGATGTATCAGTTTTTGGTAGAATGACACGAATTAGAGCAACATCGGCCATGAAATGTGGTCAAGAATTTAGTTAAAGTAAGCCCCTACTCATATCCCTATTTTGGCCTTCCTATCCCCTTCCAAAATTTTTAAGATTTGTTAATAAAAAAATGTGGATGTTGTTACGGGGCTATCCAACGCCGTTTTCCGCTAGGAAATTGGACCAATAGTTTTCGAGATGTGGGGACGGGGGGACTGCATCTCTCCCAGTGTGGAACCGTAAGTGGCGGGCAGGAGCACGGAATAGGGTTAAAACACCAGTCTTTTCAGGACGTAAGGCTACCAAAATATCTACTGGCAGAGTGTTTGATAAAAACGTAACGTTGCGTGCACCATAAAAACGTAGCGTTTCAGGGCCCTGGAATATGATAAGTATATTTTATATATCGTAGATCGTTGCCAAAAATAGAGGCGCGATAACTTCTATTTTGAGTTGACGATTGCGGTGATCTCTCCTAGACCTATGGAGAAATTATACATCTGGCTCTGTGGAACATTCCACAAGCCAGTCCCGAAATGCTGGCACACACTCAGCTCTAAAAAACTAATGTCAGAGTCGTTCGGACTCAGTCAATGAAGTACATCGAATTCCTGGTGGATGCAGTTCACCATTTCAAGATTACTGTTTTGACCGTGGGCATTTCGGAAACCAGAACTGATCAGACACTGGGCAAGAATCGCGGCAAGAATGTCGGCCCAGGTTCAATTATATGTCATGCGCCAGTGACGTTCCCGATTTTTCGACGTACGACAACGTAGTGTTCTTTACATGGCTGCATTGGTAGCCCGTTTGTACTGAGCAGTTTTTGACAGGAGCTTAAATGGACATACAAAATGCCGTGCATTTTTACTTACCCTTTCTTGCTTAAGCACAGGGCTGTCGATTTGTATTTTTTGTGAAGACCTGCCCCATGCTGATTTGGGCCCCCAAAGACAGCTTGGGCCAATATTTTTACGGTCGGCTTCGAAAGGAAATGGCAATAGTAGCGAAAAGAATAGCCGCAATAGATAAGATATGGGCAGACAGCACAGACTAAAGCATAAAGTAATCTGTTTATCCATCTTTCTGTCTTCTATCTACATATATAGCCCTATATACATGGGGATTTTTGCAATTTTCCATCTGATAAATAGCAACAAAAAACTTTAAATTTCCGTCGGTCTAAATAAAGTGGGCTAAGTCCGTTGAGGAACCAACATTTTGGGGAGGTCAGGCTGCAGGACCCTCTGTCCCCCCCCAATCATTTACAGTACCGGCGCCCCTGCTCACTTATATGCATGATTACATGTTCTTCGTAAACGGGTTAGAAGCCTGGGGGTTGGGGGAAGGCCCAAGTGCTCCCTCCTCCTTCCTGGGCTTTTCCAAGACTGGCGACCACAGATGAGAGGCGTCAGGAGAAAAACACGGAAATCGCCCTCCAAGGTCAAGACCGGCTGCGGCCGTGCCGATGGCGGCGTCCGACGGTCCCGCCAGACCGGATGGAACGCGTCCTTTCCCCGCCCCGAGCGGACGCTCTTCTTCCACTCGTCAAGTCCCGAGCGTCTGTTTGTTCACGATAACGGACCTGTTATCTCCGTCCTCTGTACTCGAAAACAAACCCGGGTTCACTGGCCCGGCAAGAAGAGAGTATCTGGCACTGGCTGAGGAAAACTGATGATTTCAGACGGCTTTCCAGCTGGCTTAGGGGCGCCGGAACAGTTTTGTGGTAGAGTCGACGCATTCAGTAATGTTTTTTTTCAGTACTGTAATGACTGCTGTGAATGTTCATTCGCGTTCTTTTATATCTTATAACGTGTTCTGACTTTCTGAAACAAGAAATGACAGAGTTTTGTCTAAAGCAGAAGAAAGGAACCCATACGTATTAGTAAAGAATGGAGTGGGCCGGGATGCAGTGGCGTACCTAGGGGAGGGTCATTGGACTACAACCGTTCCGTTAGGCGCCAAATGCGCCCGTATTCGGAATAGCGATTCCGGGCCGACAGGGCGCCAAAGACTCCTTATTGTATTGGCTATCATTAAAACACGTGTTGCCTTGGCGTTGCCGACGGCACCTCTTTCGCGTAAAATATCTTTCAGGGTTCCCCAGGGAGCTTCAGGGAAGCCCTCAGGCCTGAAAGGACCGGCCGGGTTTGAAAGGTCGCATCGATTGCCCGAGGCCTGGAATAGGGCGGCCCGAGACACGAAGCAGCCTCGAAGCCTGAAAGGGCACCCTAGACTCGAAAAAGCACCCCTCAAGCTTGAAGGGCACACTGAGGTTTGAGGGGTCATCTGATGCCTGAAAGGAGACGCTACCAGGAGGTTTAACCCTCGCCAGTGAGGAGGTAGTAGGACATTGCAACCACCCTGCGTTTTTTGGCAAGTCGCGGTTAAATGATTGCTTGAGCCGCGCTGAAACTTTCTATGGGTATGTTTAAAGCCTTTTTGGGTACTCAGTGACTCTCGCGAGTGTATGCCAAGGAGAAATCCTTACAGTGGTAGGGACCGTCGTCATACAAATGTTTTATGCGTTTTACGATGCTAAGTTTCACCCAATATTATGTATTTGTGTGCCACCCATGGTGTTAGTGACATCCGTACATTGATCTGCACTTGGGTTAAGGTCATCTTAGGTGAAAAATCTGAATTGTGGTTGGCCTTTCGTGACCTTTTGTTGACCTCTGAGCGTCACGCAATGGCTGGAAGAGCTGAATAGTATGATAACAGTAGCTTCCGCCCATAATCATCGTCAAAAGTTATTTTTGGGCCATTTAAGAGCGCGGAGTAATAGGATTCGTTGTAAATAATGTAGTGGAAAATAAAATCAACTGACATTACGTGACTTAAGGTGTCCGGTAGGGTCACTGTGCGACTTACGCGGTCAAATGGGGTGGCAGTGTGGTTCTAAAAGACAGGACTCACTGCATTTTTCTCCTTTGCTCTGCCGTATCAGGCTTGAGAAAGGCGCGGGCCGTATCATTCCATGCACTGCAGAATACCGCCAAATGGCGAATACTGGCGAGGTTTAGACAGGCTTACGTAATGTCCGATATCCTTCATCTTCTTCAGGAAGTAGGCCGATGGAAGTCCAGACCAGCAAAGGTGTGACTGCGAGTCAATAATGCAGTCAGTTGCCGATTTACTGCCCCGGGGTATTGGCACAGCGGCTGGCCTGATTTGAGCTCAGCAGTTCGTGTTGTGGTGCATGCAGACATGACACGGAATCGAAAACGATACGAAACGGACGGCTGGAGAAGGTCGTGGGGAGCACTGATTGGTCAGAGCTGTTCTAGGAGAAACCAAGTGGTCTGACGACTGACGGTGCAGCCTCCAACAGCGAATGAAGCGGTAGCCTGTGGGGAAAACCTACGATGTCTGGTGAGATTCTGTAACCATACCCTGTGTACGACTCGGAGAAGGACTAGAATTGCTAATCCATAGTGCCCCGTTCGGGTGGCGCCTGGAAGCACGTCGGTTCCGTGCACCGCATTTCCAACAGCAAAAGACGAGGAACGGATGATATGACGGAACCTGGCGGTGAAGTCTGGTATTTCCAACACTCGTTTGCTTCGGAATTGCAAAGTATTTCACGTGTCCGTTCAGTACCCAACACTAATTTTCCAGTGGGAAAACACAGGGGCATAAGAGCATCCAGAAAAGTGCGTATGTGTCGGGGGAGGGGGTTGGTAGTAAACGTTTTTTTCCCATTGACTAAAATTAAATTTCCCCAGAAATGTGTGTGTTAGGAGGAGGGGGGCCATGGCCTACGGCCCCTCGCTCTTACGCCCACGGAAAAATGTATCGTAGAGAAAACAACATATGTGTCAGGTGCAATAATCACGTCCGGGAGTCAGAGTGAAAAACAAGATTACGCGTCGCTCAAGTGCCGTCGGTTTGCCGTCTGCATCCCTGCTGTCCGGGAAGCCGAGCAGCTCGGCCGACAGCTCGGCCTCAAAACAGGCCCCCAGGGCCCTCCCATGACCACCGCCAACCGTCGGTAGTCACGCTGCGCACGTCATTTCGTCTTCAGAAATCAACGCCCGCCACTGTCACCGAGGCCGTCACTCCGGCCGGTTTCCCCTCACCGCCATAATGACGTCACACCCCTTGGACGGCCGGCTGATGACGTCACGCGCGGCCGGCGCCCGGCCGGCGGGTCTTCGGCCGGCAGAGCGGGCGCCGGCCATCAGTCAACAGTCGGCAGACATGTGGGCAACAGCGGCGATCGTCCTCCTGGCGCTGGCCTCGGGTGAGTGCCTCCGTGCTCCCGTCGCAGGGGAGCGGCGGGAGGGTGTGTGCTGCTGGACGCGTGTGGACCAGCGTGAAGCCGGGGCGGGCCTGAGGGGTGCTTCGGCAAGGTGGCCGACACTGTAGCGTGGGTCGCTCTGTCGCTCTGCATTCGGCATTGCGCGATGAAGTATTCCCAGCAGTAGCTGCGTACCTTTGCTGCTGCGAACCTGTGTAGCCTCAGTATTACCTCGGATGCCCCGGCCTTTATAGCGGTTTTGGCTAGGATAAGGTCAGCGGTCGAAACATGCAAACAGTAACGATGGTGACTGTCGTTCTTCCAGCGTTACCGCTGCGCGTGCCCAGCGGCATGTGGTCGGTCACCTCGTGAAGCTGACGGCACCATAAGCATTCAGGACCCAGCTACTTTGGCGACGGGAACAAAATTATTCTGCATTTGGAAACACCAGGGGAACGGGGACGGGGCCCTTCCCCCACCCCCTTAGGCACACTTTTTTGTGAAAATTATTGCACACTGTCTTCCCAGCAGGCGTTTTGCGTATGATTTCAGTTCACACTGAGCCCTCCCCCAAGGAAATTCTGACTGCTCCCCTGCAAACAAATGTGCTGTAACTCCTGATTTCACAATAATAGTGCTCGACGGAAAACGTCCAGTGTGCCTGGAACATTACCGGTTTACGCTGGATATGTGCAAAGGACAGTTCTTAGCTGGTAGCGCCAAGTCTGTTTCGAGGTTATGTCGTTTCTCGCACCACAACAGGAATTTTGATAAAAAATGGCCAAATTAGTAGCGCCGCTGTCCTGCCTGCTCTCTTGGGTGATACACCCCTGACGGAAACTCCAATACTGACAGACGTACGACGCAGATCAAACTCAGACGTAGACCAAGCACTCGACAGGATACATATGAAACGTACACCAAAGACCCGAAAAATAGGTATCGGAATGAGACGCGCGAGGCCATAGTGCCAAGCTTTTTATAATTAAGCCTATGACAGTGTTGCATAGAAAGGACTGCGTATAGTATCCTCTTGCCCGTCCCCACGTTTTCCAAATTTCTAACTCCTGAGCACAGAAATGCTACATAGCATCATGGTGACTAAGGACATGTGATCAGAAAGTCAGTTTTTAAGTGCTGACCTCAAGTCATTGGGTCTTATCCTCAGGTATCAACCGTTATTAGTGGAATAATCGGACTTCTGTCAGTATAAGATGTAATGATGAAATATGTTGCCCACTATTGGTAGGTATTCGCCTCTGGTGTAATGCCCGTCTAGTATGTGTTTATATCTTCATGTTTTTTTATGAAAGACAGTGAAGGTAGCAGTCGAGCTTGTACCCTTCAAATTCGCATTTTAAGAAAATGATGGGTTGAAATGTGAACCCCAAAAAATAATGATAACCAGCGACTAAGCACTACCGAGCCCATCAAGATAGTTCAAAAAATTCCGTTTCAACCTGCTTCGTGCTGCGAATAAGGCGTCAAACATTGATTTTCTCTCCCGCAAAACTACTAACCAAATCGCGCAGCACCGTCAGGCTTTCAGTATCCTTCGGTACATCAGCTGTTCTCGTTGTGGTGATGCTTTCATTTTGCTTTCCCACGCTTTCACTATGCACGTGATGCACGTGGTACTTGCACGTGGTGCTTGCACGTTTTGCACGTGTTGCTTTCATTTTGGCATGTGTGAGTGTCAATTACATAAACCGATATTTTTTGTTTGCGTGTTTTGTATTTGTTGAATTGTTTGCTGTATTTGTTACAGTTGAATCGCGTTTGCTATATCTGAGTTCGGACAGTGGTCGTCTAAGTACTCTAAATGCTGACACCAAAATGTAGAAAGCATGATACCCAATTCAAAGGATCAATAAAATGGAACAACAATGTGGCGGAGACGATTTTATCTGTCATCGGAAACAAGCCCATGGATGACGGATAAAAGAAACTTTCACGTGCATGGCAGAGCGCTTCCAAACTTGCCCCCTCCATTCGACATCCACACCTCTGAACAGCCTACCGGGTTATTCCAGCCCATAATCACAACAGCATCCACTTGCCGGAATCTATTGCCGCCACGCAGCAGGTTACCTGGACATCGCGCACGGCTCGGAAAACCCTGGCCGGCATCCCTGGCGCAATGTTCTGGCCGCTTCCCGTAACTGCCCCGAGGCCGGCCGAGTCTGGGACCGTCCACGGAGAGAGGCGACTGAGAAAGTTCCCGGTAGTTTTCCTACAGCACGAGCAGCAAGCGCCGCAAGTAACCTCCGCACCTTGACGAGTGACGATTGACAAAATGTGACGGAAACGTAGGAATCGGTCCGAAGATATGACGCGCCGGTCGACTCTTCGGTAGCAAGCAGGGGAGCGAAGCGTTTGTCGGTGATCGCACGCGTTCCGCCCGGGAAAACCTGGCCTCGTTGCTCGATGGGATAAACAACATCGAGATCGAGTGATTTCGTGCAACGCCCGCGGCACATGCCTGGCGTTGGACGTCAACAGGACGACACAGAGCACTGTCCAAAGCACCCAGCGTTATCTGTCAGTGGACGGCGGGGCGCGCCCTGCATCCTTATTTCCCGCTTATTCCTCAAAACAGTCTGAGCAGAGTCCATTTGGGAAACCAATGAGTCGTTGACAACTCGGCAAGAAAGGAAAAACACCCGACAGAAACCTCGTCTTCCAGTGGAGTGTTATCGCAGATTTGCCTCGTAAAGCCAAAAAAAATTGTTTCTTTTCTTTTGTTTTTGTTTTTGCGTATATTTCCTTCTTTTGCTTGTTTCTGAGGCGTAAGAACAGGGGAGGGCCTCGGGCCATGACCCGCACTTTTTGGAAATTGAACATTGGCCCTAAGGGAACTTCTCTCGTCCCACATTTTTAGGATGCTCCTACGCTGCTGACTTATTTGCCCGCTCTGGAAGGCGATGGGCCATCCCTCCCTGTCCCTGGTTCTGTTGCCGGGTGCATGTCGCCCGTCACCGGTTTAATCTGGTCACGTGTCTTTAACCCGCTGAGGCCGCGAGTCAGTGCTCCGATCCATCCTCATCCCCCGCCACCAGACCGCGCTGACCGCACGCTGCCGTTCTGTTGGGAGGGCGCTGTGGCGCTGCGTGCTGGGGATTTCCGGCCGCCCAGTCTTCCGTGAATGGCCCGTGCGTCGGCGGCCGGCGGCCGGCGGGATTTCCAGTCGGGCCGCTCGGGCGGCGGCCAGGGCCGACCGGTCGGCGGGCGACACCGCCGTCCGCGCCGACCAGATCGCGCAGATCAGCGCCGCCTCGAGCCGGACCAGCAGCCGGCTGCAGCGGCGCCCAGCTGGCCGCACGGCCGGCGCGTGCCAGGCTGTCATCAGCAGGTTTCTGCAAAGGCTGCATTTCGACTTTCCGGGTAGCGGCAGCTGGCGTGACGGGCTGCGGCAGCTGGCGTGACGACCTGCGATGCGAAACGGCCATGGCCGGAAGCGTCTATTGATAGCAGTATAACCAAACAATAGCAGTGCGGATGACAATGTGGGCATAATGACCTGGCTGATGCGCAGTGAGCTGACGTCATCCATTTCCAGCTCTGCGCCATCACAGCGCCTCTGCATACGGATTTTTTTTTCGCTGTTGCAGCATGCTGGGTCAGTAGGACCCTGATAGCAGGGCTGTCGATTTCTGTAAATGATTTTGGGGAGAGCCGAGCCGAGGGTCCAACAACCTAACCTCCTGCAAATGTGGATTTCTTGAGCGGATTTAGCCCACTTTATTTTGACTGGACGAAAATTTAGAAATTTGTTGCTATTAGGTACCAAATAAAAATTAGCAATTTTATATATATAGCAGTTACTGCTATATATATATATATATATATATATATATATATCATGCTATATATTTTGGCCTATATATATACATAGTGGAAAAAAGAAGGTAGACAGATACCGTCGCTCTAGGCTTTATTTTTTTTACTTTCTGCTTATTTGTTATCTTTTTCTGCCGTTCTTTCCGTTATTATTACTCATTTCCCTTTAAAACCGGCAGGAAGCACTGGGGGGCCCAAACCAACTTTAGGAGGGCCCAAATTAACATTGGGTGGGCCAGGGCCTCCTCAAAAGGATGCAGATTGATACCCCTGCCTAGTAGTTTAATAAACGTCATATTTCTGGATCATCTCCATGACATCTCCAATATTTGGGAACAAATGTTCAGACATGAAACTCATCAGCTCACCAGCATAAACGCAAGCATGAACCATGGCCAAAGCTCCCCACAAGGCCTAATCACTAGCAGCAGTGTCGTTTGACATCTTTCCAGGCAGTGACCGAACATGTACCGTGTTCCGCAGGTACCGTCGGGTACGACATCGATGTGTTGGTACCGCCGAACCCGGCGTACGGCTCCCGTGCGGTCCTGGAGGCCAACTACCGACTGGCCAGCCAGGAGTACATCGATGAGATGAAATGGCTGAAGGACGGCGTCGTCTTCATGACGTACAATCAGCGGCCCAACGACGAGTACTCCTGGGCGCCGATCAGGGGTGTCAACATGAACGTGAGTGGAGCTGCGTTACGGGAAAAGTAAACGCACGTCTACACGCGCTCCGGTTACCCAATGAATTTAACAGGGAAAAGATAGGGCTATCGTTTGGTGTACAGATGAGGGTGCTCCAGAGCTTCGGATCCGTGGAAGCATACTACGTAATCATATTCTTCAAATTGGTGCAGAGGACTGGCCGGCATTAAACACTACATAGGGCTTCGGCCCTTTGATATTTGTTCAGCTCTACGACGACTGAAGGTTGTAACGTGCGACCTTATATGGACTTGGCCCACACATCGATTTCGTGCTTGTCGGCCACCTCATGCATTCAATTTTAAAATCATTTTTCATGCGATATCATCATGGAACAAGTTTGTCTTACGTGACAGTGCTCACCCGTTATTTGACAATGAAATGTCTGGTCATTACAATGAAAATTATCATATTCTTGCAAATTCTTGCAAAAGAAAATTGCCCATCTGATTTGTAGCAACCTGCCCGTATTTTTAGGACCAAAAAGGCAATAGCCATGCTCTCTGTATGCAATGAACTAAGGAACGTACGAGCTTATAGTTGCATGCGACCGATGAAGCAACTGCTGTTGAAATATCTAGATCTCATACCATCTTGTTGATGGTAATTTTGTTAACAGTCTTGTTAATCTGGTCGCTGGGAGCTCTGTGCGCTCAGGTCGTTGATCTGGTGTCTGAACACGTCACGAAACTAGATCTTTGGTTTAACGGCTGGATATTTCGTGCATCTAGCTTCACCTCGTGGCCGGTATTGCCTTCGTTGAGTTCGTTCATCTAGTTGATGTAAGCTCTGCATGTTCAGTTGATGCGGCGCATAACGCCGTACACATGTGTCTAGTCGGTTAATCAAATGCCTGGTTACTGTACCTAAAATGACTAGTTACGGTACAGACGTGTTCATTCGGCCTGGTTACTGTATTAACGTGTTTAGTCAGTCCTCCCGGATCTGATTACTACATGTTTTCAGTCAAGTGATCCGGTGTCTGCTCACTGTATGTGTTCAGTCGGTTGATCCGGTGTCTGGCTACTGCATGCTGTCAGTCGGTTGATCCGGTGCGTGTGTATTCAGTCGACTGGTCCTGTGTATGGTTACCCTGTATGTTCAGTTGGCGATGCAGTCTACGACTGCTGTACGTGTTGAATCGACAGATCTGATGTCTACTCGTTGTACTTGTTCAGTCGGTTGACCCACTGATTTCTGTGCGGTGTTCGGTTGCTGTGCATGTGCAGTCGGTCAATCCGGTCTGGTTGCCGTGTATGTTGAGTCGTTTGATCCACTGTGTGGCAGCTGTACGTGCTCTGGCTGATCCAGTGTTTGTACGCCCTGTGCCGCAGCTGAACCAGTCGTCGCCGTCCCGCGTCGTGCTGGAGGACGTCGGGGACGCCGCCTCCGGCACCTACAGCGTGGAGATGACCGTGGTGGAGGAGTCGGCGGGCACCAGCAGCGTCAGCCAGTTCCAGCAATCGCAGGACATGAACGTGGGAGGTATGCGCGAATTCGGCCGACGGGGCCTGATGCTGTCGGTGTGGGTTTATGGCCTTTCTGGCCCTGTTTTCTTCGCCAGCCGGTGTGACGTGCGCATCTTCGAATGCTGTCTCGCCAGCAATGCCATCCTTCTGAAGGAAACTCGGGGAAGCGTTTTCTTTCTCGTACTCCCATTTTCTTCGGGGGGAGGGGGGAGTTTATGATTATTCGAAGGTGCACGCAAGGCAAGGTCATATGGTGTCCGGGACGTTGATACTCTGTCTGCGGGCGTCGCGTAAAGCAATGCATCGCGAAGGCGTCGATGCCGCGCGGTGCGGCCGGCCAGAGGCGGAGCGCCCACTCGGTGCCGGCGCCGGTGACGCCTGATCTGAGAGCCGCCTCTGCTCGGCAGGCACGGACCCCCTGGGCAACCGGTTCGGCGGAGCGCGGCCCGGCTCGGCCAGCTCGTTCGGCACGACCACCACGTTCACGCAACAGAGCTCGCAGGCAGGCAGTGCGTCGCCCGGGCCGCTCGGGAACCGGTTCGGCGGCGCGGCGGGGGCCGCGGCCGCGCCGGCGGCCGGCGCCGCCCCGCTGCCGCCCGTCGGCGGCCTGGAGGGCGCCATCCAGCAGCTGCAGAACGCTCAGGATCGGCTGCAGGCGGCGCTGGGCGCCCTGCAGGGCTGACCTGGAGGAGGGACCGGACGCGCCGGCCCGCGGACGGGCGCTGGTGCTGGCCAGTTCCAGGGCCGGATGGACGTTTTAGACCTGGACAAGCGCTACTACACCACTTTGATGAAGAAGGCGCTCGTGCCGTCTTTGAAATAATGTGAAGGTCTTCAGAATCCACTGTTTTTATGTCCGATTTCAAGGCTGCAGCATTTTAAAGATCGTGCGTAGCTGGGGTTCACCGGTAGTAAACAGTGTATGCTGTGCACAATGCTTGTGAATGTCAACAAAACTGGTGGATATTGGTTAATGCAAATTTTCTGTCACTGATGCCAGCATAAAATAATAAACAGAACACTGGTGTTTTACTGGCATAGTCTGCGGATACATGTATTCGTTGAATCAGACGTTTCCACATAAATTGCTGGAGGCATACTTTATAAACCACATCAATCTACAATGATCCTTCCTTCTTCCGATAACACAGATAAAACTGTCTCACGGCCCCACATATACCCAACTTAAACAGACCGCGTTTCTACGTCCGAAAAGTCCAAATGGACTTTTTGCATGAACGCGTTACAAGACCACCACTAATGGACATCTGATTTCCCGGGGCGGCAACGCGAATACTAGACATCTGTCCTGTTCCGTCTTGTTCACCATCGCGAGTAAAATAATACAGCCCTAAACATGCCCATATCACCGCGCTTACTGCTGCTGGCAAGAGCCGCTCGGCGCGCCCAGAGTGCCGGTAATACCAACAAGACTCTGCATCCCCATGGCGCTATCGTATCGTTTCACCTTCCCCGACGAAACACTGCGAAAACCTCTTAACCCAGTCGGCCACGTCGCGACTGCAGCCGGCGACGGCGGCCGGACTCAGCACGAACGCGTGCGGGAAGCCGCGCCGGCAGACGACGACGTCCGGCTCGGGCGCCGCGCGCCGCAGCCGCTCCACGTACTCCAGCGGCACCCACGGGTCGTGGGTGGAGCAGTAGAAGCGCGCCGAGCGGCCGGCGTCGCGCACCAGCCCCCCGTCCAGCCGGTCCACGCGCAACAGCTCGTCGTGGCCCATGGCGAGCGCGCGGCCCAGCGCAGCCGGCCGCAGCAGCGCCACGGACGCGTCGCGGGCGGCCGCCGGCGCGTCGGCCGGCAGCCAGCAGCCGACCAGCCAGCGCCGGGCGGCGGACGGCAGCAGCGCCAGCAGCGCAGCCAGCGCCAGCACCAGCGGCCGCAGGTAGCGCGTCAGCAGCCACAGCCGGCGGCCGGCCGGCGACTGCCGCATCCGCTGCACGGTCGGGAACAGGTGGTAGGAGGAGGCGACCGCGGCCGGCGCGAGGCGGCGCCGCACCTGCAACGCTATCTGGCTGCCGATCGAGTGGCCGACCAGGTGGAGGCGACAGCCGGCCGGCACGTACCGCGACACAAACTGCACCTTGCACTCGGTCTGGCCCTCCAGGTCGTACAGAGCCGGGTTCTCTGCAAAACGCGAGCAACAACCGGAGCAAGTGAGCTGACTGACGAACCCTAGGGCACGTATCAAGTGATGTTGGCAGTTTTTAAAATGCCCTCATTTTTCACAGATTCAATAGTGAAAACCATTTCGGCCTAGCCTACTATCATACTGCAAGACACCTATCAGTGAAACGTGTCGTCAATCAGGTAACCATACACCGTGCACCCACAAATAAGTTGCTTCAAAGCTAGTGTTGCATTCTGTCAATATACGCGAGCCAAAGCCGTGACATGCTTGTTACACCAGTCCTTTGTGTGCACAGATTCTGTAAATCTACTGTAGCAGCATGATTTTAGCATTTGCGGTTCATTAATGCCTATCATAAAACCCACGGCAACTCAAATCAAACCAGGTCGACAAGCGCTTCTTCAATAAACTCGGCGCGTGTGTGCATCGGTAACAAAATACCGTGCTTGATGCATAACGCAAATAATGCATAATAAATGCGCATAAGCATAACGGGGGTATTTCGCTGGCTTACCTTTCAAATCCGGCAACTTTTTGATGTCCTCTGGTAGACTATGCCCACCATGACTGATTCCCCACACAGGAATCTTTCCGCCCAGCTCTTCAAACAAGTTGGCCATGAACTTGTCATAGTATTCAATAAGGCCAGGATTACCTGCCGAACAAAATTTAAGGGAATACTATCGCCTAACGCAACTATTTCAGGACCTAGTGAGGAAGAAAATCATGTAAGAAAGCTGGAGTACCCTCAGCCCCTCCTATTCTCCATTTGCTGACGCCCTGACGAGAACTCTGGTGAGAGCCGTGAAAGCCCTGGGAATCAACATTCCCTGGGCCCTGTAGAGACGGGATCTCCATCCTCTGGTACCTGGGCAGGTCTGGAGTCAGGGCATTCTTGTGTTTGATGTGGTGCGGCGGAACCAACTACCCCGGCCGATATTCGCACCTGCAGAGGGTGCCGTCTGGTCCGGGCTCCATGTGGTGGTCGTATCAGACCAGAGGTACAACGAATGCATTGTCTGGGCAGATACTGTTTGATTTCAACTTTGATAACTTCTGTTGTCGAGTAGTTTAGTAATGCATGTACGTTATTAAGTGTCGGTTACTGCTGTGCGGTTACCATCGGCTGCATTGTCTCATCCAACACATTTGTCGGAGACTAGCAGTGCAAACCGCGTGGAATATGAACTCTGTCCGCGCATTTTAATTCCAGCCGGGACGGCTTACGAAAGCACCTTCGCCAGGCCGGGTTAGTGCAACTTAGCCCGAACGTGATGAAGAGGGTAGCACTGGGATCACAGTCCATGGTGCGCGAAACTTTTTGCCAGACACCGCCATTCGAGTGGTTTGAAATATGGAGTACTTTTTCCCTAAGTGTTCAACCAGATGGCGCTAGAGGATCCTGACTGAGCCCTGCAACTCCATGACACAACCGTTCCGCGACCAGTTGAATCGAGATCAAACACAGGTAGATTATAGATACAAAAGACAGGTATTGGTATTCGAATCCAATACCTAGCAAAAAGCACTCTGTTGTCCGGTTCCTTATCCACAAGGCCATGACGGCGGGAGGTTCATGCGAACCACTTATGATCTCGAGAACGTATGTACAAACTAAGGGCGAAATTTGAAATGGTTTGACGATGCTAGAATAAACCATTTCGAGTTTTTGCAATCCAATCAAGATGAATGTCGCCAGGGGCCACAATGGGCCACCACCGTCCGAAGCCCAGTTTACGCGAGCGTTTTTACGGACGTGTACGTGCGCGCTGCTGCGTGCGGTGGCAGTCACGGCTACACGTCCAAACTCGTCTGAACGCTCGGGTGTTTATCGGCGTTTTGCCGCATTTCCTGAAATCATACGTGTTGCTGCCTACGGCACAGCTTTGGTCAGGGCTACGGAAAAACTTTTAATGTCGACTGGGCTTTAGTGCGGTAAAAAGCAAACAGTAAAGTTCACCCAGTCCAAAGTCATGCAGTGTACGCGCAGGTAATAAAAAAAAACATTACTAGGTAGTGCCGAGCCCTCTCTTTCATCCTGTCTGTAATGAGTATAGGGTTGGCCAGTTGATACGAAAGTTTGATTTTTCTAAACTCACTTATACATTCTAATGAAAATCGGTTTGCAGCCCAGAGAAGTCAGGACTGAATTTCTGGTCTTGGATTAAGTACTATCATGGTACACAGGCTATATTTCACGTCTGCCACGGAAGAGCATGTGTGCGTGTACGTTTGCGTGTGCGTGTGCGTGTGTGTGTGTGTGTTAGGACTAAAACTAAGAAGGGTAATTTGGATGTCGTGTTCTGTACGTTTTCCTTCATTTCAAGTGTAAAACTGGAGGTTTCCGAACATAGGTAGAGAATCTCAAAAAGGGTTTTGGACAACTTCTTACACTGTCATGCATAGGCCCAATGTTACGATGTTTCTATTTTGCTTTTTGCGTACTTCTATGTTTGTATATTTGTATATTTGATCACTTCTTATTATATTTGCGTAATTGATGTTTGTATGCTAACGGTGCAAATCCGTAACAGCCATTCAACGGATGGATTTTAGATGCAGTGCGCACATACATGTATAAAAACTGAGAAATCAAGACCTTTCCCATTACTCAAGACATGACAAAGGATTAGCGTTTCACGCAATATTGCTGACGTATTAAACAAGGGCGAATCCGCTTTTAAAGGCATTTGCTGTTTATTCATTTCCAGAATATCCCTTGCCTCGGCGTGAATTTGGCGTTCAGAAGACTCCCTGTTCCCCCATTTTTCACCATGTCCTCTGTGGCATGGTTGATATAGATCTCCGGTCGCTAAGGATCGCAGGTGGCGCCGGATATTGCTATTCCCGTTACGACGCCTTGTGTAGACATTTCATCTCCAGCGTCCACTGGCACTCTTTAACATCCCGAGATGACTGCCATCAGGTGTAATACTCGCCTGTTTTTACGGGCGAGGTACGCACTGGTAAGTTATGGCATGGAAAAGTCGACTTCGATTTCCCTTTTCCGGCCATTATGCTGCAAAAACAAAATGAATGCCATTACTTTGTACTGAATTTAGGATCTTTCTGCGAGACGCCAGCAGAATATCACACTACCAACGCAGATTACTGAGTGGTAAACATACCTGACCGTGACTAGGATTAACATTTCACAGGTTTGATGGGCCTCCAAAAGTTAATGGATTGATGATCGAGCCACTTCCCACTGACGAGTCGAATCTTGCAGGGGACATCTAATAAGCCTCGTGAAAAGGAAGGGATCGGGAGCTTCCAAAGGTCCTATAAACTCAAATTTCGTCATCCATTTTACGACCGTAAAACGGCTGGCGGACGCCGTGTATACTGTGCTTAAGTGTCTCTTCTAAGCATGATATGCTTTTCAGGCTTGCACATTCTTTCACACTGTGATGAATAAAATGCCATCAAAGTCAAAATGGACCAAAGGATAAATGAAGGCTTAACAAACTACTGTCACAACCAGTCAAGATTTCTGTGATTATGCTGTTTGCTTAATTATAGAAAATGACTCAACAGCAAAATCTAGCACAGTAATATCTTGCCTTGTGCAAATGCATGTCCTCCTTAGGGACCAAGGGTCCATTTACATCAAATGACCCAAAGTATACTGATATTCTTACCAGGTATTACTAGCACCACTTCTGATGACACACACTCTGTAATCCACTGGCCATATGTGATGACAAGCTTGGGGACACCATTGATGTAGATGAAATCACTTCTCCTCATCTTGAACAGATTATCTGAAAGTGATTCAGAGCAATACATCCACAGACCAGACATCAGACAAATACACCCCACAATCAGATGGGCAGCAGTGTTGACAAAAAGCTGGCCAAAACCAGTTATTATTTGTTTCAGCTGGCTAAAACTGGTGTAAAGCAGCCTCCAACATCTGACTGTTACATTCATTTCTTCCATATTCAGAATATTATTACCTCATGTTGGCAATGTCAGGAGATTTAACAATGTTCACACTACTTCTGACTGCATCTGCTACAGGATTTGCTATTTAGGCAAAGCAAAATGAACATGTGCTTGAAGGAGAATGTGTTTTTCAACACTGCATCAAAGCCAGAAAACTTGGGAACTGTAGTGATTTTTTGCCTTTTACTATACTTAGCCCAGCAAGTTGTCCTGGCCATTTTTCTCAACTGTCCATTTCTTATGTGGTGGCCTAACCCTAATTTCATGCCTTCCTAGTTCCAAATAATTCCAAATAATAATAAATAATAATTCCAAATTTCATGACAATGAAAACAAACTGCAATGAAGTAAATTATGCATGCAATGAAAAGATTTGAAGGAAAACACTTAATGACGATGAACAATATGTCTAGATCGTGGCATCTTTAAGTCATGGACAGATGCCCATTGTTACTTATTCAGTCTGGGCTAACAGTAATATAATGGCCTCCATACACAAAGCTTTCAAATGGACTGTGACCATAGCAACACATAAATGTTCCTTTTTTAAAGCAAACTGAATGTCCCAAGGGATTCAGACATTGAAGTAATCCAATGCAGCCCAACAACTGATCAACACCTGACCAGACACCAGACTGGACTCCAGATTGGACACCTGAGATGGAGAGGCTGTACATGTGGACTTGTAGGGAAGCAAGCATAACAAAGTTACAGACCCAAATCCTGGCCACAGCAATAGAGGAGGCTGGAACTTCATCTGTTCTCCAGGTAAAACTCATATAATCTTACCTTACCTTGTCCTGTGAGTACAAAGAATTTCCAGGCCTACAAGGCCTCCATGACTGGGTCATTTGGAGTTTTGGTGAGTGGCTATTTGTCAAATCCACATATAGAATGCCTTTTTGATGGGAGTCCAGCCTAGATTTGAAAGCAGTCAGAGATTGGGTCCAGACACTGGTTTGGGTCTTTTTGTTGGTCTTTGGCAAGGTTATGAAAGGTGGGATGGGAAGTTGTTTCTAGGATTCCCTTTTAGCCTTTTGTTGGCCTTTGGCAAGGTTAGAATTTGACTTTCATAACCTAAGGCTAATGACAATTAAACGAAAAAACTCAGAATGGAGGAAACACCTTTTTGTGTTATGCACATTGGCCAAGGTTGGTAATATTAACAGTCTCTCTTTCATTGGTCCAGATTTATTTGTACGATTACTCATTAAAAGCTTCATTATAGTCCGGCAGTTTGATGAGCAACGAGTGCGCGTGGCAAGATCTTTCTTCGTTTATTCAAGAGCAAAAAAATTTACTTCACGCGCTTCAAATTTTTCGTAACAAAATGCCTTCAGGCGTGGAAACCTAAAAGTACCCAAAGTTCTCACTTTGCGTCTTGCCGGCATTGAGATATGATCACAAGCTAGTGTCATAAATGGCGTTTCTGAGACATAACAGCTCTGCTCAAAATTAGCTGTCAAAACAAAGCAGTGAGTTTCGGCAGCAAATCTAACCAATGACCAGTGCTCCTCTCCTGACATCATGCAATGTCAGCATTTGTGATCTTTTCGTGTGAAGCGAAGTGCTGCTGACGTCCGCTGATGACAAAATGTAACTAAAGGAGGCTGTACCTTGGACCGATTTCCAACCAAAATACAATTTTTTGTCGTATGCAGGCCACTATTTGTTTTTTAATTTAGTTTACTTTAATGTGAAGCAGGATGTTTAAAATTTGTATTTTCTTGTTAGAGTTCTTGGTAGCCAGGAATGAGAAATACATGGTGCAGTTAAGATCAATGTGGCGCAGTAGAACTGCTGTTCCATTTTACATTTTTCGTTAAGATCGAAACATTCATGTGACGCGGTCCGCTGCTGTAATACGCACCGAGCTCCCCGGAGGTTGGCTACGCTGTCCCAGTCCCAAAATTTTGCACCAACTATCTCTGAAAGTTCGAACCTTTCCTTTCCCCAACTCTGCCCCAGCGAAATATCTTCGAACTCTGCCACGTTCAGCTTACTGGGTGAGGTTCACACTGCAGTGTCGTTATGGTGCAAATTATGTAACATTGCCGAGATAAAATGACTAAGCGGTATTTTATAAAGAGAACATAATCACTATCCAGTAAATTATTGGTTCATATCTCAAGGGGGTTTGTACATACCTATGTTCTGTTGCATTCAGTTGCATTGCTGGGCATAAGGTGATAGCAATTCCAGGCATTATAGTCAGGATAAAAACTAACACTGAGATTCTTTAGTCCGTTTTTTCCATCAAGCTACCATCCAAATGGTAACAAGCCAAACAAGCTATTTCAAAGGGATTTAATAGCTCCAAAATCGATTTTTTCAGGCAGGACTCTACTTTTTACCTTTTTGCATCCCAGTTTTTCTTTATAAAGTGGCATTTTTAGAAGAACCTGTGATATAACTGATAGATATTTATTGCCATTTTATGTATAATATCTTACATACATGTATACATGATATCAGTGATATAGGTTATGATTTATGTATATATATATATATATATAACATTATATATGTAACTGAAAACCAAAGGTGGCAGAGCAGGAGGCATGGGGGCACCATGCCCCTGGTGAAATTTAACATTAATGCTGTGGTTTTGTATGAGAAGACATGGCCCAAGCAGCCCATGCAGTAGCCAGTGCTCACCCTTACCAGAACAAGTTCAGTCCCTAGTGCTGATAACCTAGTGCCAAAAGGGCATTCCCAGATACCTGAATCAGTATGTGATTGGGCTCCATAAAGGCATGCTGTTAACATTGGTCTTTATCTCAGTTATGTGGCAGTTTTTATTATGCCCATTAGTTTGTATAACATCTTTGGTTATGGTATATATGGGCCATCTACTGTGATTGCAGAGAAGTGAAAGCATGTTAGGGTTAGGTTGGGCTGAGTGGCAATGGGCTGTTTTGAATTAGGTGGGGTAGGGTTAGGTGAGGTGTTATTTTATTATCGCCTTCATTTAATTTTGTATATTCTGCACTTACATTTTTGTTCCTGTGCCTGATGTAATAAGCATGTGGCTTGGTCTCCTGGTTATACAATGGTGCTCTGTTTGATCCTTGTAAATCATATAGTAAACTAACAGCAAACCTCAGAGGATGCTAACTAACAGCAAACCTCAGAGGATGCTATGGCTGTGAACTCCAGTTTTTAATGGATCCTACAGGATGTAACATTTTGGTGCCTTTGAATGCCTTAAAGCAACTTCTGATGATTAATAAGGACTCATACTGTAGTTTTTATGCAAATTAGCTTTTCCAATTATATTGCCTCTCTGAGCCCAATAAAAGGTCAAATGAGGTCATTGACCTCATTCCATGTTGGCCTTGATGTTGACCCAAGTGTGACATCACCTATGATGTCTTCAACACCATGGGTGACATTCATGTCTCAAAAACCATGAAACACTTCAAATGCTTGTAATCTGAAGAACCACCACCATTGTACTGTGATTTCTCCATGACATGCTCTTGAGAAACAGGTCATAAATTAGTGCCCTCTCAAGATATTGATATCATTGATATTAAGGTACCTCACATGCCTTAGAGAATACCAGAAGGCCCAAAACTGCACCAAAATTCATGTGTGGCAAGGGCACCTATTTGTCATGATGCCCAGTCACTTATCTACTTTCTGTTTGCCATGGTCCTGTCCACTGTATTGGTTTTCTAGTGTTTTGCATGTTGTTTATTGTTTTTGTGCTGGTTACCTGTTGACCCAATCTGTTAGTGAGATTATTGCCCATGGATGTTAAACTCATAATAACCTAACTAAACTGAATTAACTAACTAACTAAAACTCATCTATGCCAAATTTTGGAGTGGTTAAAACATCCATTCCAGGACAGGTTGTGAAAAGTCTTGGGAACATTATTCATGCTTCACTTCAAATCCATGCCAGGGCCCATCCACCCCCTGCTCCCCCCAGAAATCAGCTGATCCTATGAATCATTTTGATGAGGCATGGCTGAAATGAAAGTATGTGATCTGTACTTGTTTCCTGTTCATGCAAAAGTAATAAAAAAAGATTGTACATGTCAATTTTCATCCTTTGGCATATGATGCTGCATTACATGGGTGCATTTTTTGTCTCTAGGCAACTTTTGCATATGATGCTGCATTACATGGGTGCATTTTTTGTCTCTGGCAACAACTTTTTGGTCTGTGGTTAGTGTCAAGATATACCTCAGAGCCATTGTGGAACAGTGGCAGATTCAGCATCTCAAACACAGGTGGCAGATAAAACTTTTTGCTTATTTTTCACTCAGTTTGGCCTAATTGGCTGGGCCAGTTTCATGTATGTGAGATGCTGGTTACAGTCTATTAGAAACATCAATGGCAAGACCAGAAAATCAATAAGATGGCAGTTTTGACCCACTGGAAGTGTCATTGGTGTATCCATAGGACCAAATCATAGCTCCCTTTTTCTTGTTTGTTCTCTTCCTTTTTCCTGGATATGCCCTGTCTGTGGATGGTTAAGTAATGTTGTAAATGCATTTTCTTAAAAGACACTACTGCAGTGGAATTAGTGCTGCAAATCAATGGTAGGGGTGGACCAGAGACTGAGCTTCTCAATTTTTTGTGCCTAGTTCTGCCTTTGATCTTCATTTGTATTACCAGTACTGTCCATATCCATTGGTTCAATGTTGTGGTATGTGAAAACGTTTATTTTACGAGCCATGCTTGTTTTTGGCTCATTGAACCTGATTGAACTTGACGTTGCATTGCTCCTAAAATGTTCCGTGTATTAGCCTCTGGCAGCCGTGAAACATTTTTACATTATGAGGATGACCATTTATCATAAATGCCAGTTATTGGAATCATTGTTGCTAAATATTGACGTGCGCGGTTGATATGTAATGAACGAGCAAGCACCCTTGTGACGTGACCGCGAAATGGCTTGACATGTCTCCGAGAAACGCCCCCTGAAGCGTCATCCATGCCCTGAATGACATTTAAATTTTCGCATAATGTGCAAAAAGCATACATAGGAAAACCCACCAAAGTTCAGCGTGGTAGATCGGACGGTTCGGTTGTGCCGTCGGCAAATTATCAAGGGCGAGGGAGACTGGAATTGACTTGACACATGAAAACAGGGTTAATGCTGGACATGTCATTGTTAATAGAGACGTGGCGATGTAGTTTGCGATGAAACACTAGAATGACTGCATGTTCCTTTTCTCATTGTGTAATATGTTGTTTGGAACTGATGGACCCTGGTTCCAAGAAGATAATAAAAAAATAAATAATTTGGCATATCTCATTGGGACTCTGTTGGGAGGATGGAAGGGACAAACATGCTTGAAAGTGTGTCACTGTAATACCTAGTTTTCATTAACCACCAATAGTCCTGTCCGTTGTAAACAAAAACTTGTAAAAGGCCAAGAGAAATTGGTGTGCCTTGTAGGTTTGGACCCGTTTCTTCGTCGCACAGCCCGAGAGAAGTTGGTGTGCCCTGGAGATTTGGACCCATTTCTTCCTCGCACAGCCCCCCCCCCCCGCTGTTCGTCGCAAACGATGTATGAGACTCTTCTGCCACCAGCAGCTGACAATGTTGCTTCTTTGCCTTGCAGCGAGTTTTAAGTTGTATCTAGAGAAAGAGCCTAAAAAGAATAAAGCATAATTGTTTTGTTGATCATGTTAACGAAAGCTGGGCACCACGCTGCACTTGGTTGCTGAATGTGAGCATTTTTGTTGATCGTGTTAACGAAAGTTGGGCACCACGCTATAGTTGGTTGCTGAATGTGAACATTTTTTCTTATCCCTTTGTTAAATGATTATCGCCTTTATAAATCATACTCGATTAATGCATGACCACTCTGTTTATAGGCAAAGCTCCAGACGTGGTGGTGAGCCTTCGCCAGAGTCGGCCTCTGCGTCGCCATGTCGTACATGCTGCAGCATCTTCACAATGGCTGGCAGGTGGACCAGGCCATTCTGTCGGAAGAAGATCGCGTTGTCGTGATACGCTTTGGCCACGATTGGGACCCGCAGTGCATGAAAATGGACGAAACGCTGTTCAACATAGCCGAGAAAGTGAAAAACTTTGCCGTCATCTACCTGGTCGACATCACCAAGGTTCCCGATTTCAACAAGATGTATGAGTTATACGATCCGTGTACGGTCATGTTTTTCTTCCGTAACAAACACATTATGATTGATCTGGGCACGGGAAACAACAACAAAATCAACTGGGCCATGGAAGACAAGCAGGAAATGATTGACATTGTGGAGACGGTGTACCGGGGGGCAAGGAAAGGTCGTGGTCTTGTCGTTTCGCCGAAGGACTACTCTACCAAGTACCGATACTGAGCTGCGCCCCACGGGAAATACGCTGCTTTTTGTGTGTCGAATGTAGGCCGTCGTTGAACGTTGAAATGTATCATCATCTGGCTGACAAAGTACAGCATTAGTGTCATTTTGACTTCGTTTGCCAGCATTTTCTTCAATACATGTTTTTACGAATCGTATACAGGTAGTTTTCTTTGTCAGAAGCTGTCGTTAGTTTGCTGTTGAACGATCGGCGTTGTGGTGGTGAACTGCCTTCTGATCTCTTCATGGAATTACGGCTGTGGCGTTTTTTCTCTGAGATGACATAATCACGAAGCGTAAACGCCGAGTTCGTGTGAAGGCGGCAGGGTCCAGACTCGTTCTCTGGCGTCTGCCACGATCCTGCGCGCCGGCGTCTACAGCGCGACAGTCAGTGCTGGCTTTCGGAGCCGGCTGACCCAGACTGGCGCTGGCCGAGGTCGGCAGACGCATGCCGGACTACGGAAAGCAGCGGCACGACAGATCCGCTGCAAGCGCGGTCACGTTTGGCGTGTTGGTCACGAAAGAGCAAGCGACATGGATGATGTCAAATGTCGCCTCGTTTTTAACGATGTCGCAATGTTATGCTAAGAGGTTTCCAAAAACACGGATAATGTCCGGTCTCCAGGGCATATGGCGCATGAACCGCAGGTCGCGTGTCTCGTCCGGTAACATAACAACAGCCCTCATAATGAGCTAGTTTATTCTAAGCTGAGCTGCACAGACCACCCGGCGAATCTATCGACTGGGAACTTTTTGTCCTCGCCTCGGCGCACGTCTCGTGCGGCTGCGCGAGGCCTCTGCATGGTCATCAGTAGGCACGTCTCATACATTGCATGTGCAATTGCTACACCAAGGACACGCGCATTTTAAAACAATTTGGACCCACTTCAGCGGTACCGCACGTGCGTCGCACCACAACGCGCTATCACTGACGTCCTCCACAAGCCAAGGCACCGTCCCCCGCGCCGCTTCGCTCAGAGTCGTACGAAATAGCTTCGAACGAAGCTCTGATTAAGATAATTACGCTACACTGTGGCCTTTGAAGTCGTTGCAGTATCTGGACCCGAAGCACAAACTTTTTACCCTTTGGGGATATTTATCGTCTGGCGGCTGCCACGTATAGTGCATATCAGTCTGCAGTGGGTACCATGCAGTGGTCGATCGTATGGCAGAGGCACACTTCGAGTCGATCCGGCCATTGGTTACCGAGAATAGTTGCCGTCCTGGAGACTGGTTTTGTGAGCTTTTTGCCAGCCCCGAACTAAAAAGCGCGGTTACCTACGGTTCCAATCTCGGATGAAATTCATATTCCATTCATTTTGGTATTCCATATTCCAAAATCCAAATGGAAGTCATATTTCAGATCAAATTCTTGTCTTGGGACGTACACTGCGCGGCAGCCCAAACACTATTTGTACAACAATGTATTTTCTGGCCAATGCGAGCAACTCTCCATCCAAATTTCGGACAGTAGACTCGCCAAGGAGATGGGGTGGCGAGACGAATGAGGACAACGCCCACCCGCACGCTGACAGACACGGCTCTCGCGCATGAAAAAAATGGCGCAAAGCCAGCTAAAATCAACACTATTGTACGACAATTCACCAGCCGCGTGCACATGTTTTGGCCGCGGTGGCTCCGAACACACAATCTCCGATAAATCTAGTAACAAATTCACAATATAAATAGCACTAATTCAAAGCACTCATTTTAAAGGCGTCCAGTGCATCACGTTTGTCACACTTTCGTCTTCATCGGTGTCGACGTGTTCGTGCTGGGCACGGTGACGTTGTTCTTTTTGTTGGCGTATTTGCACTTTTTCACGTAGCCGATGACGAGCGAATGGATCTTCTTCGGGTTGATTTCGCCCGACTTGCTGTGGCAGATCTGCGGATGGACGGCCGGCGGTGAGGGTACCAGCGGGATCAACGTCGGCGCTCAGAGAGCTTCAACAGCCCCGGACGGGGAATGACGAGCACTGCGTAGCACAGGTCGGTTCACCACTGATCCTCTCAGACCTGCATTGGCTTAGTAGCTGATGCATGGTCGCAATGACTGATTCTCCTTTCTGTCCGTCCGAAACCGTACAAATGCGTGCAGCTGGGCATCTTGTCACGATGCCCATCTACACGCACTTGCTACACTATACGCAAGCAAGCATGCTCGGCTTGGGAGAAGTATCCAAGACCAGGGTCCAAATCCAAGACACAAGCAGACCACCAACTCGCCAACTTGTGTTAATCCTCCCATCCCGATCGCAAACCAGACGCCACCAGACCGTCCCGCCCGTCCTCCTCACTACGTGCGGCCGAATCGCTCCCGTTCACCACCGGCCCGCACATACGCCAGCGGTCCCACTTTAACACGATACACCGTCGACCGCGAGGGGGTCGCGAGGGCACAGAGGCCGACTCACCTTGGGCACTGATTTCCGCAGGATCTCCTTGTACTGCTCCTTAGTGACAGTGCGCTTGTGGTAGAAGGGTTTCAGCACCAGCTTCACCTCCTCAATCACGCGCTCTTGTCGGTTGAGCTTCTTCAAAAACTGAAACCGATGACAGCCGGCACTTTTAATCGACCGGTGGTACAAATGCCGACGATGCCCTCTGCGCGTCAGACGGTTATTGTCCGCGAAGACGAGAGTTGGGACACTATTCATACCTACCAAGGTACAAAATATAATAAGTCCACTTCTGTCACCAACACTGACATGTCAACGGGGCGAGAGACGGCTAATTCGCCTCTTCTGCTCCAGATGACACAGAACTCGACCCTCCACCAGATCCAGCCAACGTTATGTTGTATCTACATATCTCTGACCGAGAAGGGTCGAAAACGATTTTCTCCTCCCTGCCGCATGCGTGCCACACAGAAGCGTGCTATCCTTTACAACATCGAAGCTACGTCACTGTTCGAAATCCCCCAAATCTCCATCCACTACTGGTATTCAATGCGTTAAACGTGAAAACAAAACAGTGAGAAAAACAGCCAGCTCCTGGTCTACGGGAACCAACTGAGTCCTTAACTGCGGCACCAGCAAGGATCCCGTCGGCAAGCCAAGACACCTGTGCATGGGTCAAGCGTAAGAACACGTCAAACCGAAGCTGCCACCACAAAATAACTTTTGTGCATAAAAACAGCAACCTCGCCGAGCTACACTTTCTTCGCGGATAACAGCAAACAAAGGTCAAGGACACCAGGAACAAGGCGGGGTCGACTGCGGACTGCCGAAGCCTCGAGCGTACCTTTTCCTTTACCTGCATCTCCACGGCCGAATTCGGTACGTCGTCAATGACCTTAAGGCTGTCGTCTCCTTCAGCTGCGGCGGTAGCTGCAGCGGCAGCGGCGGCAGCTGCAGCGCCAATCCTGCTGCCGGCTGCGGGCGGCGAATGGCTGGTTAACGGCGCCAACTGACACAGGCCCCAGCTCGTTGTGCGAGATAACATTGCCGGGCTCTGTATTCTCACTGGAAGTTGTTAATGACCACAGAACTGAGCGATCTGAGCATCCTTAATGGCCCAGTCCATCTGTAAGTGGTAAATGGTTTCAAATCTCAATGCGTAACAACCCACACCACGACAAAAATGTAGAGGTACGGAATGAACAGGGTTCCTACCCGCTTATTCACATTGCAGCGCAAGACCGCTGGCTACCGCGTCTTTCCACATACGGATGACCCACTCCCTTCCGCACTCGAACCACGTACATCCATTACAACACCTAAAATCGCGTCACACACAGCAGCACTCACGTAGTTTGGCCGGCCGGCCGCGGGCCGGCGGCCGCCTTCCGGCCGGCGCCGGCGCCGCCGCCCTGGCCGCCGGCCTGGCCGCGCCCTTGGTGTGCGCGGCGCCGAACAGCGCCTCGAACCGGTCCTTGGGGTCCATGCGGCGGGCGCGGCCGGCCGGCGCCGGACGCGGAGGCTCGAACAGGTCGTCGCCCTCGCGCGAGTCGGGCGAGTTGGGCGAGTCCGGAGAGTACGGCGAGTCCAGGTCCATGTCGACCACGTCCGACGAGCCGCGCTGCCCGTTCTGCGCAGGCGGCGCCGGCGGCGCGGCGGCGGCGGCGGCGGCCGGCGCCGGGGCGGCGGGGGCGGGCGCCGGGGCGGCGGCGGGGGCGGCGGCCGCCGGTAGGTTGGGTGGCGGGCGGGATGTGTCCGGCAGGAGGCCGCTCAGCACTGCAGCGGCCGGCGGCGGCAGGCCGGCGAACAGGCTGGGAGCCGCCGTCTGGAAAACGAGCAGCACGACGGTCAGCGCCGACGAAACATCGGTCAGCCAAACCAATAAACCAGGCAAGGTGGAACAATGTTCGCAAGGCAAGGCTGCGTACTTCGGTACTGACAAAGGCAATAAATAAGGGCAGAATCTGACAAAAGACAATCATTAAACGACAAGACACGGTTAGATGGCGGAGACACGTTCCGGTCTCAATCGAAAAAGGGTGTATCGACACCACCCACGGACACCAGCCAGTCCGCAACAGAAACACGCACCTTCCCCCTCCACGCACACACCTACATACAAAGACGCAAGCCGCGCCCATCTGACGCAATCACGCAGCTTTTCAAGGCAACAGCACGCCTGCAGCCGTCGGCAGTCGACACTCACCGCTGTGGCCGGGAGAGTGAGACTGGAGGCGCGCTCCGTCTCGGCCGGATGTCGGGGCTCGGGAGGCTTCTCTGCCGGCCGGTCGCGCTGCTCGGCCGGCAGCGGCGGCGGCGGCGGCGTCGTCTCGGCCGCGGCCGGCGGAGGCGGAGGCGGCGGCGGAGGAGGCGGAGGCGGCTCGGGCGTCGGCGCCTGGCCGGCCGGCTCCGGACTGTCGAGCGCGGCCGGCGACGGCGGCGACTCGGGCGTGCCGGAGCCCGAGTGCGTCGGCTCGAACGGGTCGTACTGGTCGCCGAACTTGGCCTCGGCCCGGTCCGGAGGCGGCGGCTCGGGCGGCGTGCTGGGCCCGCGCGGCGGCGCCGCCGGTTGCGCTGCCGCCGCCACCGCCGCGGCCGCTGCCGCCGCGGCCGCTGGGGCCGGGGCCGAGGCCGAGGCCGAGGCCGGGACGGTCGGCGGCTCCGGCTCCGGCTCGTCATCGTCGAGCAGCGGGTTGGTGATGAGCCGCACCACGGCCGACTTGGCGCTGAGCGAGAACTTCACGGTCGGCTCGGCGCCGGCCGGCTCCGGCGGCGTCTTCGGGCCGCGCGGACTGCGCTGCGCGGCCCGTGGCGCCGGCTCGGCCGGCTCGGCCGCCGGAGCCGGCAGCCGGGCCGCAGCCGCCGCCAGCCGCGGCGCTGCTGCCGGCCGAGGCGCCGCCGCCGCCGGCTCCGGCTCCGTCTCCGAGTCTGTGATGACGATCGGGTCGGTTCTGGGCGGCGACAGCTCAATCACGTCCAGGTCGATGAGGTCCGGGCTGAGCCGCGGCCGGCGCCGCGCCGGGCTGGCCGTGCGGCGCCGCGTCCGCGGCGGCGACCCGCTCGACCCGGACGACGAGCGCGAGCGCGACCATGAGCTGGAGCGGCTGCCGGAGCGCGAGCGACGCGGCCATTTGCGCGGTCGCGCCGGCGAGCGGCTGCGGCTGCGGCTGCGGCTGCGGCTCCGGCTGCGGCTGCGGCTGCGGCTGCGGCTGCGGCTGTGGCTGTGACTGTGACTGCGGCTACGACTGCGGCTGCGGCTGCCGACACGCGGGCTCTGGCTCCTCCGATGGCGCGGGGGCGTCACGCTGCGCGCCCTCTTAGGCGCGCGCACGGCGGGAGACGGCGATCTCCGCCCGCTGTCGGCCCGCTTGGCCTCGCCGCGTGAGGAGGCTTGCTTCGGGTCCTTGTTCTCCTTGCGCGCGTCTCGGCGCAGCCGGCCGGCGTCCGGTTCGCGCTCGGCCGGCCGCCGTCGGTCCGGCTTGGTGCGCTCCCTGTCGCGCGGCTCCGGCCGGCTCGGCTCGCGGTCAACGCGGTCACGGTCAAAGCGTCCCCGGTCCTCGCGGTCCCGGTCAACCCGGTCACGTTCGACGCGATCACGGTCGACCCGATCCCGGTCGGCCCGGTCTCGGTCAACCCTGTCCCGGTCCACGCGGTCCCGGTCAGCGCGGTCTCGGTCCACACGGTCCCGGTCGACGCGGTCCCAGTCACTGCGGTCCGGCTCGCGCTCCCTGGCCGCCGGCTTCCTGTCTCTCGCACGGGTGGAGCGGTCACGAGGCGGGCTGTAGTCGACGGACGGCGCCCGCTCCTCGTGACGCACCACGCGACTCTTCGTGCCCAAGCGATCCCTCTCCTTCGAGGAGAAGTTCACGCTGACCACAAGATTGTCGCCGTCCACTATGACCGCTTTCGACACGGGAGACCTAACGCGCTTCTTTTTCTTTTTCTTCTCTTCCTTGTTCTGTTTCTTGACCTTCTCCTTTTTCTTCTTCACCTTTTTCGGCGGCGGGGACGGGGTGCGCTTCTTCTTCTTCTCTTTGGCCTTGTCCTTTGCCTTCTTGCTGGGGGAGACGGTGCGCGTGCGGACCGGCGAGCGCGACGGCGAGTGGCGCGAGCGGTCCCGCGGCGCAGGCGAGCGCTTCTCGCGCGACCGGTGTCGGTGCTCGCGGCGGCGGCGGCTCGGAGAGCGCGAGCGGCGCCGGCGCGGGCCGCGCGGCGAGCTGTGCCGACGCTCCGACGAACTCGACGAGCGCGACGAGCGCGACGAGACGGACCGAGAGCGGCGAGACGCCGCGCCGCGCTCCTGCTTCTCCTGCGCCCGCATCTTGCGCTCCGAGATTACCTTGCGCACGTCATAGCGCTGGATGTCGCGCTTCTTGCCCTTGCGAGTGTCGGCGGGGACGGCCGACCGAGTCTTCTCCGGCTTCGGCTCGGCCACCTCCTTGCTGCGCGCGACCGCGCGATCCGTCGGCTTGCCGTCGCGGTAATTGCGCTCGCGAGCGTTGCCGCGACACCTTCTTCCAGCCGACGTCCTCGCCGTCCTCCCTCTCCAGACCCGTAATCGTCTTCTCGCCGACAACAAAGTTGTGCAGCTCCTCGTCCACGTCGGGCGCGTCGTCGTCGATGCTGGACGACGGCTGCGGGCCGGCGACCGGCGCCGCCCTTACCGCCGGCACCGGCTCGTCGGCCGGCTGCTCGTCCGGCACTGGCGGCGAGGCCGGCCGCTCCGGCCGCTCGCGCTCCGCGGCCGACTTGGGCCGCTCCTCCACGATTTCGCCCTCCTCGTAGTCGCCCTCCGCGCACAGACCGGCGCCAGACGGGAACGGCGGCGACGGCGGCGAAGGCCGCCGCTCGGCCGGTAGCGCCGTCGTGTCCGGCGGCGCTGCCTGCTCGGCCGGCTCTACGGGCTTCGCCGGCCGCTCCGACGGGATCTCGCCCTCCTCGAAGTCGCCGTCGGCCACGTCAGGGTTGTCGGCGTCGTCGGCTCCGTCGGTATCTTCCTGGTGGCCGGCGGTCGGCGACGGCGGCGGCTCGCGCTCGCGCGGCAGACACGGCGGAGGCGGGGGAGGAGGCGGTGGCGGCGGTGGCGGCGGCGGTCGTTCCGACGGGATCTCGCCCTCCTCCATACCGTCGTCGAAGCCGTCCTCCTCATTGTCGGAGATCTGCTCGGTGCCGAGGCCGAGCAGCGGGTCGGCGGCCGCCGGCTCGGCCGGGCACGGCTCGGTGCGGTCCGGCTCCGTCTTCGCTTCGTCCAGCGCCTCCTCGTGGTCGGGCCCAAAACTCTCCGGCGACGAGATGCTCTCGACGGGCAGCGGCCGCCAGCTGTCGGTGCCGCGGCCGGCCGGCACCGGCGCCGCGCCGGCCGCCGCCATCGGCGTCGGCCCGGGGGATGCCGGCCGGCCGCACTCGTCGATCACCAGATCCTCGTCGCTGGAGACGTCGCTGGCGTCTTTGACGCCCACCGGGCCGTGAGCGGCCGGAGGCGCGTCTCCGGACGGTCGAGACGAAGGAGACCCAGGCGCGGAGCCCACCAGAGAGCCGGTAGGTGAGTCAAGAGAGGCCGCAGAACCAGCAGGGGAGCCGGTCCGTGAGCCATCTGGGGAGTTTGCAGAAGAGGTGATTGGTGAGCCAGCAGGGATGCCAGACATGGCATCTCCCAGGGAGCCGGTCGGAGGGCCAGCCCGAGAACCAGAAAGGAAGCCAGTTGGAGAAAGAGCCTGGGAGTCCACCAGAGAGCCAACTGGGGAGTCAGTTGGAGAACCAGGTGGAGAACCAGCTGGGGAGCAGGTTTCAGAACCAGTTTGGGAGCCAGCTGGAGAACCAATCGGTGAACCAGCTGGAGGGCCAGACAGGGAGCCAGCTGGGGGACCAGGTGGAGAACCAGCTGGGAAACCAGCTAGAGAACCAGTCGCAGAACCAACTGCAGGGACGGCCAGGGAGCCAGCTCGGGACCCAGCTGGGGAACCAACTGGAGAGCCAGCCAAAAAGCCAGCTGGCTCACCAGCCAGGGAACAGGCCGGCGGGCCAGCAGACCCGCTTGGTGAGCCGACTGGAGAGGCAGAAAGGGAATGAACTGAAGAAGTGGAGACTATCGGGGAGGACACTGGCGGAGACAATGGTCCAGGAACAGAGCCGGCGGGCGGAGAAACGGGGGTGAGCGAGTTCCCGCGGGAGTCGCCACGCTCGCACGATTTGTCCGCCTCGTCCGAGGGCATCTCTATGTCACTGTACAGGTCCACGTCCTCTTCCTGGCTGACTTTTCGCGACTGATCGTCCTGTAGCTCGTTGTCCACAATGTCGTCTATCACAGTCTTGAGAACCACCGGAACGCCGTCATCGCCGCCATCGCCGGCGCCGCCGCCGTTGCTGCCGGGACCGTTGACGGCGCCGGTCAGACAGCCGGCGCAGTCGGCGGCCGGCGTCCGGTCCGACTCGTCGCGGACGGGCGTGGTCGGCGGCTGCGGCGAGCCGCGGCCGTCGGCGGCGCCCCCGGCCGGCTCCAGGGCGGCGACACGCAGTGGCACCGGGCCGCCTCCGCCGGCTCCGGCTCCGGCTCCGGCACCGTCGGACGGGCGCCGGGCGCCGGAGGCCCGCGCCCGCAGCAGGCGGGAGTAGGAGGCCGCCGCTGGCCGCACGGCGCGCTGTTTCAGACGAGCCAGCGCCGCCGCCCGGCTGGCGCGCGTCCGGCGGCGGGCGGCGCCCACGCAGGCGCCAGCCGACACCTCCCAGTCGCTGTCCTCGCTGGCCGGGTCCGATCCCGCGCCGGGGTCTGATACAGCCGCCTGTGCAAGGCAGGGTACCTTCCATTAGAGACATTAGAGACACATTCGTCGGACTATTGTCGCCATTCCGTACGCACGGGGATCTGGTGCGTTTGTTATGGTGGTTGGTTAAATGTTATAAAGCACCACCAAAATAACGATTCAATTGGATCCTTACCATATGGCCCACATGTCCATGAACAACACACAAGTGATTTGCCATATTTCATTGTAAGTAATGTCTTTATGCTCTAGCAATGAGCTCAACATACAAAGAGCAATTTCTATAACAATGAAAGTGATAGACTTCGAAAATGACAACAGCAGACATGATGCCACTCCCACCTCAGAAATTTCTTTTCCCACTGGTTCATAACAGCATTCCTTCAGATTCAAATGACAAAATTAATGCAAGGTTAAAAGGATCTGTGCCTGATCACAATGCGAGTCTAGAACAGAGCAGTCAGCTGGCAGAGCTGCGCCTACCACTGTTACCGGCTCGGCAGGCGGCGGCGGGCCGGCCTCCAGGCAGGGGACCGGCTCACAGGCGGCCACCGGGCTGGGCCGGACAGGCACGGCGCCCACCACGGCCCCGTCCGCGGAGGAGCGCACCAGCAGGGCGGAGAACGGCCGCCGGTCCACCGGACACGACGACGTCACCTGCGAGACGGCCGGGTCAAACGCAGCGGTCACGCAACACGGAGGTCATTGCCTGCGGCAGACGACGGGTCAGTGGAGAGATCAGACCACTGAGAGGGCAGGTCATCATCTGAAGGTGAGACAAGTCAGTGAAGAATACAAGGTCACTGCACCACAGGATAATTTGCCTCAAGGGTGACCAAAATTCGACTTTGTGAATTCAGAACCAGGCCTGGCACTTGATGCACAACTGACTGGACCATATGGTCCTTTATTTCCATTCCAGTGTGCCTGACTTTCATACTGGCTTGGCCTGAAGCTGGGAACGTTTGCAGCTATGTTTAAATGCCTTGAACTCGGAAATAGCACTGACAATCTTTTTATGGAAAACCTCCGGTCACTTTTCAACATAAAATGCCATCTGTCCATGACATGAAGACAAATTAGCATTCTTTCTCATGAGATATCAAATTTAAGATGGACTACAAATCAACCACCTATAGCTCAAATCCCAGCATACAATAGGGCAAGTAAATGCAAGTCAGAATCATGTCTGTCATCTACTGGGCCAAGGATTAACTTTACAGGCTGCAAACCAGAAGATATTTCAGAAAATATTTTGGGGAATGGATACACACACGCGCCGCGCACACACGCGCAAGAACGCGCACGCACGCACGCACGCACGCACGCACACAACCACTACCACAACCACTCATACCCACACTAGTTTGGAGAATGGAATGCAATGATACACCCTCACCCACACCCAGCCACACACACTAGTATGGAGAATGGAATGCAATGATACACCCACACCCACACCCACACTAGTTTGGAGAATGGAATGCAATGATGCCAGATCACAAAAAAATGGAATGTGGTCATTCTCAGGAATGCAAAGTTAAGCAAACACAAAAAGCAAAACAAAAACAGTTTCATGGGTTTACACCAAGGAGTTGGTGTGTTGGTGTCAAAGTGAAAAAGTACAATACAAAGTTTTCTTTGTGTTCATATTATCCAACATTGAACATACAAACTTATTTGACACAGCATCCAAGCATCATACAGAAACAGAGCATATGTCAAATGATTCACAAATGAAATACAATACCATGAACATTGTAAAATCTATGTCATATGACAGCAATAAGGATTTTGCTATATATTGGTGTACCACATACAAGAAAGACCTACCTATTGCATATGAGGCATCTACATGTTAAACAATACACCTATATGTGATATCCTATAGTTTATACCATACATCATATACCTAACATCTAGTATCATGAGACTCTACCTTGGCCCACTGCAAGATGTGATGCAGGCAGAAAGTGTGCTGACAGACATTTGGTGATGCTACTTCCCTCCCAGCAAGTTGCTGGAGGCAGATGGGGCAGACATCTGCTAAAAGGTAGTTCCTGGTTGTTGGTGGTACTTCTAAGCATCTGTGACATTCCTCTGGAATGGGGCATTTTACATTAATCTTTGCACAAACAACCATCACCACAGCCTAACACTAGCCCTTCAGTATTGAGAGCTGGTGTCAGGAACTAATACAACTAGAACAATCAAACAAATACCAACAAAATGTTTATGAAATCTTGAGAAGAGCATAATGACTTAATGTTCCAGTGATTTCCAGGAAGGCTCAGTGGGCCCAAAACACTTCAAAAAGGTCAGAGATATTGTATCAAAACATAGAACTATTCTGAAGCCTGCATATCATGTCAGACCTGGTCCACAGACAATGTACAATGAACCATGCCAGAAACTGTAACACTGCCAGGTACTTCAGATGACTCCTTTTGAGCTGCTATCACTGATCATCAGTCACATGTCACAAATTAATACCATAAATAATCAAGTAGGGCTGTCTAAGCTTATATTAGGCCATATCAGATTTCATCTTTATTTTCACTGCCATACCACTGACTTACATTAATCATACTCAGTGAATGTAATTTATCATGTACATAATTTTCCGTAGAGCTCAAATAACTACTAGACCATGTCAGATAACATCTCAGCTGAGTTCTGGTATGGAATGCAGACAAAACACCAGTCTGAGGGCTAAAATTACTATTTGGTTGCTTGCATCTCATAAGTCTCCCAACAAGCCAGCACCTGCACAACCCATTACATGCATCCAGGACATCATCCTGGAGGCAGTGATAAGAGGTGCACCTGAGGAAAATGAGTCACCACTTAGGTCTCTTAAACAAATACAAGCATGATGGTAAAACTCATACATTATTTCCCATATCACTTCATACAATTCACACACATCACAAATATCTTGGGACCCTTCAGTTGATGCAAACTCATATTGAGTCAGGTGAGTCCAAAAAGCACATGGGCATATAACCATCACAAAATGCAGGATGCATATGGTAAAACAACTGGATTTTCATTTTGCACATATTATGACTATGTTGACTGGCCTGACCTCATATCATATGCATTCTGAGCAAGCAAACCTGATCCTGCAACAAGTATAAAAAACACTTACACCACAAGCTTCAATGTGCCATTTGCATACTCCACCCATTGATACATTTGGGTCTTTAACTAAGTGTAATCTAGAGCTTCATCTCAAAAACAGTCCCTAAGGAGGACAGAGTAGGTCAGGTCAGAGAGATTTTCATACCCTGCAAGTATGTATTTCATACAAAATGAGCTGCTCATCTGTGTGATGTCTTCCAACTGCAGTTTTTACAATGAATAAGTATTGCACAAGCTCAAGCCTTTTTTGCTAACCTTGATTTAAACAGCTACTGAATGTTCCATGTTTCTAATTTCCATAACAAAAGATCTGAAGACCTCAAGGGGTAACCCTAAGGTGCAAAAACCAAGGTAATGAAATTTGAATGAACCTTGTGAAACCAGTTACCAAATAAGAAAGCATTTTAGCAGAAAAAATAACACAAGACATGCAATGAATGGGACTGAATTGTGCAGAAATGAAACAACTATTTTCCTTGGCACACACAGTTTTAACACAAGCACTAAATACAACATGAATGCAAAATACACTAACCATCTGATGCCTGTACATCTGAATCATCATCAGATGTGTGTTCAAGTGGCCGATTGTGCCCTTTCCTTTCATCATCCTTATCAGATGAGCCCTTTTCATCCATTGTCTTAAAACTGAAAGAAATAAGCCTGGTTAAACCTCACAAATTGCACACATGGTACAGGACATATCAATCACAGCAGTTATGAACAATACATACACAAAACTGGTCATTTAGCACCGAAATATTCCTGAGACATAATATGACATTAACATGCCAATAGGGTGTGTTTATAACGGCTTATATTTGATCGGAGTTATTTTTTCCAGCTTAAGGGAGGGCATAACATATGACATAACCAAAACCCGTCCATCTAAATGTTACCCACCACCGGGCGGCCGCCATGGTTTTCGTAGTGACGCCAGGTGACAATCGTAACGCACAATTACCTGCAAGAGCTACGGAAGAGCTTTCCCGTAAGGAAGGTGTACCATTCCCGTAGAATACTATAAAAACTGCCTTCAAACAAGGAACTATGATCCGGAAAAAATAAAACTTAGGAGCTTCTCCACTTCATCTGTACCGCAGCTCCCACCTCCGACCACCGCTCGCAGGCTACCGAGGCTGCCATGGCAATAGTGATGAGAAACCATCTTACATCCCACGAGTGAAGACACATTTCGTGAGTAACGGTGTATTAGGGAGAGATTGAAGTAAAGTTACTATAAAAAATCGGAATCCTATCGACAGGAAATCAAATTACGTTCACAGAAGTTTCGGAAATAAAAATAGAGCAGATACTAAGAAGTCCTTTCATCTATTGGTAAAACTAGTAAGCTAAGCTTTTGAAAGCTACCAATAGAGCCATGCGAGTTAGTGCAAGCAAAAGATTCTGTTTTTGTCCTAATACGCACATTCATAAACGGGAATGGGGGGGGGTGGTAGAGGGCTGACCACCAAGCGAGGTTTTTGCACAAAATTTTCATGGGTTTGACGTTTTAAAATCGGTCGGTAACGTTTTCAGCCAGGGCCAGCGAAGTCGGGACAGCGGCCGCGGACGTCCGCAGGCGCGTCGAACCGAGAACAAACGTTATGTTGCGTGTGGAACAGGCGAAGAACAAGAACAAGTGTGGAACAGGCACTGTAGGGCAGCCATCTACAGAACACCTTGGTAAGAAACTCTGGGGAAAATTTAAACAAAAAGAACGTAGTCAGGCACATAGCCAGGATTTTCCTCAGGGGAAGACGGGCAAAGACCAAAATTTGTTGTATGCCACTGGCATATGACGAAATTTATAGGAAAAAACGGCAATTTCATTTAACAGACTTCATGTTTAACGCGCAGGAGAAACATGTGATGTTTTGTTTGCCGCATCTATATGATCCATATTCCTCATTCCTGCAAAGTTAATAAATGTCCAATGTAGACCGCTTGGCTCAGGGGGCATGGCTCCCATATCCCCACCCTCTTGGCTACGTCCCTGCGCATAGTAAAAGACCTGTGTGATAAACTTGCAGTTCAGGGACAAGGTAGCCTGTGTCAAGTCAATCCAGACGTTCCTCGCGACAACCGGCATGAGAGATTGCGACGTGAAATGACCCTGCTAGTCGAGAGTGTCGTTAAACGACAATTTCCATTCATTTATCGTCTTCACTGAGGATTTCGGGCCGAGGTCATATCAGGCCATTGACCTATGGCGTCATTTCTCATCTTTTGCAGATCAGATTTCGAGGAACACGGGATAGCTGAAGTGTAAATAAGGGCGCTACGTGCATCTTTTGGCCTATTTTCAGTAAAGGTAGCTAACATCGGTACATTTGGTCGCTCCCAGCGTTTATATTTATTTAGGTATGTATATGTATATATGTATATACATGTATCAATGTGTCAAACGTGTTTTTAGTAAGGTCTTTGAATGCATATTTCATGCAAATCGACATATTGCAAAGCAAATCTGGACCATGTCACAAAATAGTCCCTGACCTTTGATGACCTTGACCCGAAATGACCCTGCTAAATATAAACGTATCCATGTGCGCATACGTGTGTTTATTAGGATCTTTGAATGCATATTTCATACAAAGCGACATGTTGCAAAGCAAATCTAGACCAGGGCAGAAGCTGGTTGGCCTTAACCTTTGATGACCCTGACCCGTATTGACCCTGGCCTTGGTCTTGGTACATCCATCACTTATGCCCGAATGACGTCGCGTGATTGCGTTCAAACGGTAATCTAGTTGTCAGCGACAGCCGTCATTTTCGTTATGTTCGTCTGACTTCAAACGCTTGAAACTTCAAAAATGTTCGGCCGATTGTCGATTTTTATGCAGCAGTCGGCGAGTTATTCAGTTACCATAAATGTCACAAAGAAACCGCAACCAGCTCCGATCCCTTCTCGAGATATTCAGGAAAAAGAAGTGGGGGCACAAAAAGACCCCTTCCAGTGCGCGTATTTATCAGCGGTGATATATTTTACGGTTCTTGTGTGCGAGACGCTAGGGAAAACATTTTCTAGCCCACTGTCATGCGTTGTTACTAGGTGGAAGAGCCCTCACAACAGAAGTCAAACCTTATCCTCAAAAGAGCACTGAGCACTGAGGGAAATTTTTTCACGTCCGGAACTCGAACGCTGGTTACTGTACGACGTAAAACGCCAGTATTTTTGCTGTCCCACCAACAGGTCCAGTGACACAACCAGAATATTTGTCTGGTCGGTTCAGGTCAGCAGCTCCTTGAAACATCCGGAATATAATTTTAGCTAAACAGCAAAGACGATTGGGAGATTATGTGTAAACCCTGGAAAGCCTTCATGACGCATGTGTAGTGCGCATGTTAATGAAGATGCAGCATTCATTTCTTTTTCATGCAGTTTTACCCAGTCATAGTTAGATTTTGTGAGGATGCACTTGACTGGCTTCAGTTGAACTCGGATGTCTTCGGATAACTTAAGTACGTCACGTGACTCATGGATATATCTGAGGACCTGTTACTAACAACCAGCCATACTTTGCTATGCCCCATTTTTACAAAATACAGCAGTGGCGTAGCGGGGGGGGGGGAGCAGAGGGGTCATAGCTCCCCGCCTGGAGGCGAAGTGGGGCCTCCGGAACTGAAGGCTCTAGTTTTTTTGGATAGTATGGCGCGCCTCCAGGGCGCTTTGCACTGTCCAAAACAGACAGTAAAAGTAAAATAGAAATATTTTAAGCACTGAAGAAGGCTTACGAACCTAAAAACCTACTCCTAATATACAAGAGGGCTTTGTGCGCTAGGAAAAGAGGCCCGTAGTCTGAATGAGCGTTAAGGGGTCCCTGCTAGCTTGTAGGGGAGTCAGCTGCTTGTCTGGGGAGGTCCCCCTGTCGGCCCATAAAAGGTCCCTGTCAGCCTCTGGAAGGACCTCCTTTCGGTCTGTAAGTAGGCCCCTGCCCCTGTCTCCAGGAACCGACAGGAGCCCTTTATAGGCGGATAGGGGGCTCTCCGAGGCTAGCAGAATTCCGTAAACGTTCACTCAGGAACCCCTGCTTCCTGTAAAGATGCTTCTGCCGAGCTGTAAGGGGCACCCGCCAGTTCGGCAGGAACATCTTTACAGGCAAGCAGGAGACTCCTTTACACTCCATCAGGGCTCCTTTACAAGCCGACAATGATTTTAACCACATGGAGCCCCACTGATTACGAGGACCAGGCGCGGATCCAAGGGAGGGGAGCGATGTGGGCGATCGCCTCCCTCCCCAGACGTGAGAAATGGCCCCTTTCAGACTCAAAAGGGGCCCCGAATGAGCTCCACATGAGCTTTACGGCATCTCTGTTAGGACCTGACGGGCTCTTGATGAAGTCAGGGGGGTCTTCCGGGAGGGTTAGATGACCTCTGAGACGCATAGATGGCCCCTGAAGCTCCCAAAAGTCCCCTGAGACCACAACGGAGCCCCAACACGGTAGAGTGTTCCTGAGACCGCCAGAGGGGTCATAGGGCACCTGAGACCGCCAAGATGAAGACTGAGTCCCTAGGGCGGCATAGGAGCCCCTGGAATGTCACAGAGGCCCAGAATAGGTTTCACGGGCCTGTGTGAAAAGCTGAAGGCTCTTGATGTAGTCAGAGGGTGTCCGGAAGGGTTAATGAGACTTTGAGACGGTAAGCAGGTCCCTCAGATGTATACAAGAGTCCCTGAGACTCTCCAGGGGCCCGTGGGACCGGAAGAAGGGCTCCAACATTGCAAAGGATTCATGGGACCGTTAAAAGTGCCAGGGAGGCCCCTGAGACGGCAGCAACTTTAAGTGGGCGCCCAGCACGGCATAAGAAGACTAGCCAGCCGGAGGGACCCCGGCACGGAGATTCATCGGTGACAGCCTCCAGAGGGGCCCCAAATGGGTTACACTGGCATTTTTGAAAATCTGAGGGGTTCGTGAATGCTGTTGGGGGCCCCGGGAAGGTCAGGTGGTTTTTGAGACGGCAAGATGGGTCCCTGCACGACACATGACCCCTGAGACTGCCAAAAAGGTTGGAGGCAAAGAAAATACGAAGGTCTCTAAGACTGTATGGGGCCCTGAGCGACCAGAGGATCCCCAAGTGCGTTGGACGGGCTCCTGGCAATAGCAAGGTCCCCCCTGAGACTGCCAGTGAGGCCCCTGAAGAGCCAGCAAAGAGTCCCGATGAGGCTAGAGAAGCCCTAAGACTGCCAGATATACCCTATGTGACAGAGGAAGACCTTTGGTACAGCCATGGTGACCACCGGAGACGTTCACAAGGCTCATGACACTGCACAGGGGCCCTGAAATTGCCAAAAGGTCTTTTGTAACCCCCAGAGGACCCCTGAGACGACAAAAATGTTCTTCAGAAACGATAAGAGGGGCACCTAGGATAACAGGGAGTTTACTGAGACTGCCGGAGAGGGACCTTTGAGACTGCTAACTAGAAGTATCCAGCAATGGGGCCCCTGAGACGACCAGAAGGGTTGCTAGAGCTACCAAACCTTGAGACGTCCAGACAGCTCCTGAAACGGAAAGGACCTAGAGGATTGTCAGAGCCATTCCTGTCACGGCAGGGACAGACATACAGAGGGCCTTTGTTGGCGCCTGAGGGGCTCCTTAGACGGCAGTATGCCCCCATGAAAGACAGTAAGGAGTCCCAAGATGGCTTAACAGTCCCTGAAACCTCCAGATGAGTCCCTGAAACTATCAGAGGTGCCTCTGAAAGTGCCAAAGGAGCGCCTGGGACGCTCCAAGGGACGCGTGAAACTGTAAAAGGAACCTGAGACCACTACAGGGTCTTGGCACGGCAGACGGCCCGAGACCACCAAATGTGCCCGTGCAAATGCAAGAGGGACCGAACCTAAGCTGATAAAAAGTCCCCAGAAACTACAGAAGGGGGAGGGGAAAGACGGGCTCCTGGACCAGAGACACACTCAACATTCTAAATGGAAGGAGAGATGGAGGTGCCTACAATCTCGCCGTTTCCGTCATATTTTGGACACTGTACAGGAAGAAAACATGGAATTTTCCCAGTTAAGTTGACGTACTTGGATTTTTTTCGATTATTTTACATGGTAAAGCGCAAGATTGCATCAAATATTTCCCTGCACCCGCGCAGATCAACGTTTGTTTCATATCTGAAGCGCCAAAATGGGCGGCCCGACCGGGAAGGGGGCCCGCGCTGACCATTCCCCTCCACCTCCCCCCCGCCTTGGCGAAATCCTGGATCCGCCCTGGCGAGGGCTCCCATTGGTTATGAGGGCCCCCTGAATGGAATGTCTCCCCCGGCGGAATCCTGGCTACGTCCCGAAAATACAGCATTTTCAAGTACTGAACCTAGGTTGACCTCGATCGACCTGACCTAGGTCAACTTCGCTTTGCGTTATGTAAATGCATCATACGGACTAAGGTTCCACATTTGGTTGCGATCGGTTCAGCACTTTTCTAGAAAATGAAAAATGCTCCTCATTTCTCGTTGTCCGCGCGTTTTGTTTGACTTCGATTGATTCGTCCAAGTTAATTATTTTTTGAGAACCGTAAGATCATGCCCAAGGCCCTATATACCATCACTCCGTAGACTACTTCAACACAAAATTCGCTGCAATTAGTTGAGCGGTTCAGGGGATAGAGGACGGGACTTTTCTGCATATTGAGTGGTGGGTCTCAGTGACTCTCAGCGTCCAGTGGCTCTCAACCCATGCCCACTAGTCACCATGTCTGTGCCCACTAGTCAGAAGTACCCCTTTTGGCTTAATGAATCGATGACACAGCAGAATTGTGTTCGAACGTGTCGGTGCATTAAATGTCGGCCTTTTGTCGTACTGGACCGTGTAGCAAGCAATGTGCCATTTTGCTAGAGTAACCAGAAGTGAAAAAGTTGAATAGCCCCTGAAAGGCGTAACCACCACCTGCGTTTGTAACTCTCAGAGCGCCAGCAACGCCCATGCTAAGAGACAGACCACGGTGACGAGGTTGTACGGGTGATGTGACGTTTTCTACACAATGTTACTCCGTTATTCCTTATTACAGTGGCGTAAATTCATTAATTTGCACGTATGTCTAGCACACAATTGTTTCTGGTGACGGAAGATGCAAATCCTGCTCTTCTTTTCCGCCATTGCACCAGTAGCGGGGAATTCTAGGCATACTTTTGGGGATGCCTCGACATCCAGATGGTAAATAATGCACCCGTAATAGCACCAAAAGCACCAACAGTGTTAAGTGACCATTTTCTAATTGTCGGCTTGATACAGGAAATGTTTAAATGCTTCATTATCACGGTAATTATCACAACAAATTGTTTTATATGGGGTAAAATATGGCAGAAATTCAGCCACAGTAAACAAACAGCAGGCTTTCCAGACTTTATGCAGTCAATCATGTCTGACTTTTACCGTTATTTGATCATAGGGTTGCAACATTTACTTCTGAGGGCAGGCAGTAACACACGAAAAGCACAAAATCAATGCAACAGAATATGTGCAATGTCCTATGGCAGGCGCATATCTATGGGGGAGGGGGCAAAATTGAGCTATCTTTCCGGGGAAGGAGGACCCCTTTCTGGGAAAACGAGCACTTTATGAGAAATGATCCCTCTTAAAATTGCATTTCTGTCCAAAGGTTTCTTCTGGACAGACAAGGAACCTATTGGGAAACAAGGGCTCCTTGAAATTTTGATCCCGTAGTCGAAATTATGGACAGAAATAAATACCGACAGTACAAGATTCGCAGTGTGGGCGAGGGAAAATGACGTCCATCACGCAAAGACATGCGTGGGTTTATATAAGAAAAGGGCTGGGATAAGGGGTGTGATAACGTCTCAGAAAATGGAAGTGCCAAATCCAGTTCCGAAGCAGATTTTTTCCATGCATCGCCATGGTCCTAATGTTCAGGATTTTCGGAAAGTGGGAGTGCCATGGCACCCACGGACCACCCTCCCCCGTTCCTACGCGTTGGACTGGAACTCCCCCGATGAAAAATTTACGTCGAGTTTTTCGTTTCCAATCCTGGTAAGACGAATCTAATATCCATTCCAGGCACCGGCGCAGCCAAAACGGGGTGTGGGGGGGGGGAGCGCAGGCCCCGCCCATTTTTGTGAAAACCATTGCACATTGTCTTCCCACCACGCGGTTTTCGTATGATTTCAGTTCACTCTGAACTCCGCCCCCCTACGCCGTAACAAAATCCCGGCTACGCCTCTGATCCGAGGCGCGTTTATTAACCCTGGTAACCTGACAACTGACCAACTTGGGTCAGCTCTTCCCAAAAGGGCGGTACTGTCGGAGCATTGTCAGTATTAAACAAGTCCATTTAAAATTTTGCTGTTGAACTGGAGCCACCCGATGCGATGATGGATCTTACATCTCGTACAACAAGCTATGGTTGGCATATTCCCGTACAGCCTTCACAGGAAATAGGCGGATTATTATTTTTCAACCGTTTCGCACTGCCAAGTGAAGTGCCCCGGGGACAGACGATAAACGTCTGTGGTTGTCATGAGCCCAGTTAATTGGTTTTGGTACGTCCGGATTCAAGAGGGCACGCACCAAACACCTGCTTCTGAAGGACAGTTTTTACGACAGCAAATTTCTTACGGTTAATATCATATTTTCGAATATATGGGGATATGCGTATCCATGTAGACGGAGTGATCCACAATGGTCGTAGAACTCCCTTCCCCACTGGAAGAAAATTAGTGTGCATTTCCGCGAAGTTTTTAGTTACGTATTTTTAGCCCGGTTACTGATTAATGAGCTATAGGAGCCCACCTACCCAGACAGGTGCAATGTCACCAGCGAGAATTACATTATGGCGATGGTTACGGTGATTGTGATTGATGGCGTTTAACTTGTCTAGCACATTCCGAAAACTGAACCGGGAGTGAAATATATCGACTGACGTTTCTGACATTTTTCATTAGTTTCTTCGCATTTAGCGACGATTTGACACTTAGGCAAGCACCCTCTCGTGGTTTTTCAAGAATCTTTCGTGTACACAATTTATACCAAATCCAGCGAACGGCATCCGAGGACTTCTATGAAATCTTGGCTACCCCGGCTTACCTTCTAGGTAATGACTTACGCACAGTGGTGCAAGGCGTGCCCGAGATTTCCGTGAGAGGAATAATTTTTTACTAGTTCGTCATTCAGTTTGCCAGGTTTTCCCAGTCTGCATGGTAAAAAGCTCAAGTTTTCATGTGCGAAGGGGACCAGGCCCTCGTGCACCGTCCCCTCGCATTGAGTGCGTTAGCGCCATGTCGGGGACTTCGGAAAGCCACTGAAGTCACCAAACATACTCTGGATTACTTTTCTGATGAATAAATGACAAGTCCAAGGTTATGCCCATTCTATACGAAAATATCTTCCTGGCTATGCAGTACGGACCAAATGGAAACTGCTTAATATGTCTTTTCTCCTTGCTGCCTCTTTGCTCATTTATAATTGCATTAATTACTTGCAAGGCCTCACGTAGTCTATCCCTAAAGCAACATTCCAAAATTATTGGTGTCACTGGTAGCGCCATAGTTTGAGAATTCTCCATTATGCAGGTGAAGAAATTAGATAGACGTCATAAGTTACCTGGTAGTCGTTACTTCAGCGTTCAGTGGCGTGATACAAGCGGTTGAAACTGGCCAGCATTTCCACTCTCTTTTGAGGTACTTTGTTTATGTGGCATAGTGAAAGTGCAGCACTGGGATGTTTTAACCCGCTTCCGACGGGGCCTCAAAACGCCTTTCGCCCGGCCGGGGGGGGGAAGATATCCACCTCCACCCAAGCAACCCCAGAATTGCAGGTTCTGTGCGTTGCACAAAAAAACAATAACAGCAAAGAGTACTTATCAGTACTTATCGAATGAGCACATTTTTTAGTTCAACATTTGGGTTTCAGAGGTCATGATAGGCCAGACTGATCTGGGGGAAGTGAAGTAAAAGAGAAACGACGCTGTGATTTCCATTTTGGTGGAATACTGGGATGATTCTTAACATGTCGAAGGAATTCATACCACTAATAAGCCAATTAATCAATGAGGCCAGGTCAAGCCACAGCCCAATTTCACGCGTGTTTGTGGTACTATTATGATGTATCGCGCCTCGACTTATCCGATGGTTTGATAACGAGGTGGACTGTAGATGATGCCCGTGGCATACTAAAACACTTGGTAAGCTTTTGCCAATGCCCTCAAGGTCAGCCTGGGTGAAGTGAGGTCATCAGAGTTACCTTTGATGAACTTAGGTGGTCTGATTTTGACCTAGGAGTCTGTGGGATAGGCCTATTTTTGAGCTATATTTGATTTCCTCGTCTACTTCTGCACTAGAAAACGACAAATTGCTATTTCTAGACAGACAGTTCTGGTTTTATGGAAATCATGTGCTGCGGGCAACAGGGTAACCATACTAAAAATCATGACCTAAGCCAAGGTCACGCGTGTTCTGGTAATATGGCGGCAGCACATGTCATTGGCCACGTTTTTGACAGTATCTGAGCATGAAAACCCCACAAAAATTCGCTGAAGCTTACGCCATATCTCAAAAAGTGCCCAAAAGTAACGTGGCCTCAGGTCACTGAATTCGATTTCCCGGACAATCTGAAAGATGCAATTTGTTGCGTTTATTAGATTCTGTTACTCCTGAAAGTTTCGTACAATTTTGCCCGGCTGTAAACAGTTACGATGGTTACAATTTTTGGGAGACTGACCTTTTTGGCCTGATTTTGGTCAGTGACATGACCTGCTTGGGAATTGAAATTTTCACTCAGGTTGCAAAAAAAGATAAAAAGGACACCGAAGGTTTCGCAGCGCTGCGCGTCGTCGCTATCGTTACGTTCGGAAAACCTGCGGGGAACGAATTTCCCGGTCCCCGGACGGACGAGAGTTAACAACCGAATTAGTGGGACGGTTCCAGGCCGTCCCACAATGAACAGATGAAACGACGCATACAGGAAAATCGCAAACTTAATTTTGAACCCGTTTTTTCCGAAAGCAGCCCCAATCAATTTCCAAGTTCTTCATCCCCTGGTTCGCATAAGTTTTTCCATGGGTGATAGAATAAGGACAATTTTTGGTATGGAAAAATAAATCCATCGGCCCCTAAAATGTGAGATTGGTAGCGTTTTTACAAAATTTTGTTTTATAAAACAAGAAAACATATGAATAGGTCCAAATATTGCCATGGAATTTCATACAAGTAATTTCCTTTGGTGTGGAAAGCTGCATACCAAAGGTATACAAGGTTACATCCCTGAGTATGTGTTTGAGTAATTGCAACAAGTGCAATCTTTGTGCACAAAAGCACATTAAATTCAGTAGCTGGTAGGTGAACATCTTCACCGGCGCTGAAATGCATGCGTTGGAAATGGTCTGAACCAGTGGTGGGCACGGTCCCTCTAATTCCGTTAACCGCTAATTAGCAAAGCTTAACTTTTTTCCTTAAGCGGACTGGCGTTTCCGCTAACTGTGAAACCGTTAACGGACCAATTAGCTTCCGCTAGGTTTAGTTTCACCAACTTAAAGTCCGCTTGCATTTTCCGCCGGTAAAATCGATAAAATTTAACGTTCAGAAACGCTCGTATACCCTAAAATTACACGTGGTTTTTCTTGTCTGTAGTGAGCGTGCTTGCAACAGTCTGGCACACTGTTGGCTGACTACGTGTAAACGCAAGACGTGATTGATCGGCGCAGCAGCAGTTGAACAGCCGTGCGTAACACTGCAGTTCATTTCAAGGCCAAAGAAGTGTACAGGTGTGGATACTTGGAGCGGCCTTGGAATCGATGACGTTACTGGGTCACCAATTCCGGGCCAACGGTGGGTGCAAATCGGTCATATTCATTGCTCATTACCGCCATTTCCGGACGTACAAGAAAAAAACTTACATGCAGGGGAAACTCACTTCAGGCACTTTCCAAATATTGCACCTTTACGCCCCAGAAGACTCTAGTTTTTGAACACAAGAACATTATACGAAGCCTTGCGTCCGACAGCGATGGGCGGCGCGCCGATGAAACCAAAGCCGAAGCTAAATTCACATAATGAAAGCTAGCGTTATCGGTTATCGTTAGCTTCCGCTGTTTTTTAGGTTTGTCAGTTTAGCGTTATCGAAGATTAACTTTTCAGGAAGCGGATTAACGGTTAACGAAGATAACTTTTTTGGTTAGCTTTACGCACCGCTGGTCTGAACAAGCCAGCATAGTATCGCTCACGGGCGCACTGACGTCGGATCGCGTTGGCTCCGCGCCGCCGCGCGGGCCCAACGTTTGACCGATGCGCAGAACGACAGGGGTCACACGCGTTGGAAGTCCTCGTGGGGACACTGCGTCAGCCCATAACGGTTCCTTGCTGGCCCATTGTGTAATGGCTTCGGGGATACTGGGCTGATGTTTTTTCGTAAAGATGGGCCTGATATATAACTGGGTGGCCTATTGCGTGGCTTTTCTAACCAATCAATGAACCAACAAATGAACAGCTCTGGCGACCTACTCCAGGTTTAAACGCAGGCACCATTTTAACAGGTTCAACTGGATCTCCAAATTTTTTGTGTGCCTTAACAATGAAATTTTTCTTCCCAGTTTTTTACCCGAAATGCCCCAAAGACTGAGCACCAACTCTCGCACTTCGGAGTTTTTTCTCACGCGGACTGGGACTAGGCGTCGGGAGCCACGCAAAGGCACGCGGACGACTCACCCCCTCCCACCCCCAGTTTGTTCGATGGAGCGGTTGAGCAACTGCAGTGTGACCGTCAGTTCTCTGTTCTGCAATGAAGGTTCAAAATAGTTTTGTGTAGCCCTCACGTAATTGGACCTTTACAGGTATAAGTGTAGGTCAAGTTCGGTCAGCACATCCAAAATAATCATTTTTCGTTTCCCGGATAAACAGTCAGCATTTGCGTAGCAATGACATAATGCCGTCCAATGCTTGCCTTCCCGCCCTGTGGGGTTTTTCATCCATGTTCGCGACCGACAAGACCAAACAAGTGTTCTCTAACGTTGGCACTGACTACATAAATGGAACACACCATATTGTGATGGGTTGCTAATAGGTAGCAACGTATGTACTACAAACGTGTGTATCCATAAGAGAAGTTGCCTATTTCGTTAAGTCATTTGACATCATCAGAGGTCAAACGATGGCACTAGAATTCACCCATACAAAATACAGCCTATCCAATATAATATATCCATCCAAAAAAATATTGTCTGACTATATGCGGACATTTTTATTCTTATTTTTTTTAAACGCGCGCTTTTACACAGCTTTTGGGTACTTTCCATTTTTTAAAGAATTATACAGACCTTGCGAACCACGATTGTCCTAAATACACGTGTCCTGAAAATGTCGCGGGTTGGCAGCGACCCAGCATTAAAGACAGTGCGGTGCACACTTTTTACACTGATAAAGCATTCCTAAAATTGCCATTTTTTTGCGAACTCTAAAAAAAACATGTTTCTGTGATGTGAATAAGACTTGCAAGACAGCCTTCCTCACACGCAAAGTTTAAAGCATTTTTCTTTTCCAGTGGCGACGCCACTGTGGCAGAAGTTTGTGCCAGTATCTCTTCAAGCCAACAAAGGATGCGTGCTGAATAAAACATCTCGCATAATGAATGATCAATACGCCCAATCACGTAGGAGACTTGAAAGTTTTAATTAAGGGATCAGGGTGGACTGATAATCAGGAAGAAGTGGAGAAGTGTGCCGAGCTTTTTATGTGCGCGACTCATTGTCGAAAGATGAAAAATGCCGTCCAGGGTCCCTTGATGAAAGTTATCGCGCTGATAAACGGAAAAAACGGCACGGCGCAACAAAATCGACAACGCGGGAGTACTCTCAGCATGAAAAGACGGCTGGTCCAGGACCTTTGCATGCTGTTCCTAATATAGCACAGGCACGTAGCCAAGGGAGGGAGAGGACCACGGTGGTCATGTCCCCCCGATCCAAGCGGTCTACACACCAGATATTTAGCGATTTTGCAGGAATACGGAATAGTGATCATATATATGATTGGAAGCAAACACTTGCTTTTCTTTTGCATGAAATAAGAGGTCATTTACGTAAAATTGCTGCTTTTTCCTATAAATTTTGTCATATGCCAATGGCATATGACAAAAATCGACATTTGCCACCTCCCTGAAGAAAGTCCTGGCTACGTGCCTGATTTGGTAAGCCCTCTCTTCATTGTCAAGCACCCCTTCGCGCTGCTAGTGCAAGATATGAACGGCTGGCGGCAGACTTGCGCTCGACATATTTTGGGTGATTCGGATTATGATCCGAATAAGTGGCTTGATCCGGATCAATATTTGAATCACGGCTATGTTTTAATACTTGATCTGAATGAAATGTGATTCGCGCGAGCTTTTAAAAACTGATCCGAATCAAATATGATTCACAACAGTTTTTGAAAGATTCATCCGAACCAAACGCTGATTCACAAACTCTTCGTTGATTTGATCAGCCATTGAGGCAGAATCACACGCAATCCTGTGCAGGGACTTCAAGGACAAGCCAGCGACTTGATCGACGCTCCCAACAAACACTCCATGAAGAACAAGCTCGGGTGCATCAGTGGTGAAAATAAACCGACGTATTTTTGCAGTAATGTCAAGGCGCACAAGCCTGAGAATCCACTATGTCCAATTATTTCGCAAAAACCCCTGCCAGCCTACCACATGACGCAGACGTCAAACAAGATACTGAGTCCTTATGTACCTTTGACGTATTCTCCGAAATCATCGTCAGTATATGTCAACTTGCTGAACACCAAAACAAGGAGGGGGCTCTTGCGTCTTTAGATGTGAGCAGTCTGTTCAAGAACGTGCCAGTGGAAGGGACGATCGCCATTCCATTACATTATGCCTATCACCATGAAGACATACCGGCACCAGACATTCCAGAACACATCATGTCTGCAACACAGCGACTGTGCACGACGAAAGTACCATTGAAATGTCCGAAAGGCAAGCTCTTCTACCAAATTGACGGCATCGCAGTTGGTTCGTTCCCTCGAAATGCTATTTACCCACGCATTCATGGCAGCGGTCAAAGAAGTCTTGAGGGATGAAAACATCAAACCTTTCCTGTTCTGCCGTGACACCGACGATACTCAGATGGACGTCCGAGATACCAACTGCCTCAGTCAGCTAAGATCATGGATCAAGGAGGCATCAGGGTTTCGGTTCACCGTTGAAGACGGCACCGGAAATAAGATCAGTTTTTCAGATGTCTCCCTCAACACATCAGCACGCTCGCATTAGACGAGCGTATTTGTTTGGCAAGCAAGATGACGTTGGAAAGAGCCTGAATGGCGCTTGCGAGTGCCCTGAAAGGTACAAGGCTCGTGTGATTAAGGTATACGTCAACCGATCATTGAAGCATTGTTCAGCCTGGGCCTTGGTACACCATTTTTTGAGTTATTCAAGCATTTGTCAATATCCCATTTCTGTTATCGATGAAGAAATCGAGCGTGCCATCACCAGAAACCTGGAGTCTGTGACAGAAACTGAACGTGGCTACACCTACCGCCTGCTATAAAAGAATGTGATTCCTCCTGGCTACCGAGCGGATTAAAAAGGCACTCCTAAACATCAAAGACCGCAAATGCAGGACGAAAGACGCAGCAGACGAGATCATGTTAAAAATCTACTACAGAAGCGCAGCAATTGCCTCGTTGATCTTGAAAAATATGTCCGTTGACCCAGTAATACTGAAGCAAACAAACGAAATGTACCACTACCAATGGGAGACTACCCTTTGGGAGACTGCGCACACCCTGCCAAGAGTGCTTACATCGGCAACACCGCAATACACCTCACAAAACGCATAACCAGGCACGTAACCAGGATTTTCCTCAGGGGGGGGGGGCAAATGTCAAATTTTGCCATATGCCACAGGGATATGACGAAATCTACAAGAAAAGGCAGCAATTTTAGGCAACTTACCTCATATTTAATGCACAGGAAAACCTATAATGTTTGTTTTTGCAACATATATATGATCCCTATTACGTATTCATGCGAAATCACCATGAATCTGATGTAGACCGCTTGGCTCAGGAGGGAGGGGCCATGGCCCCCATGCTCCCCCTGGCAACGTCCCTGCGCATAACCATGCACTTGCAACACGAAGGCCCGCTCACTCACACAGAACAGGACCACCATGAACACTTGACTCGTCGCACCATCACTTCGAACAGAAATGTCTTGGTAACGGCAACAAATAAATGGCGATTAGCGGTCTTGAACCCAAAATCATTCGGGATATGGACCCGCTACTTAACCGCCAGGTTAACGCGCGTGGGACCTTGCAGTCGCTTGAAGGGTCGCCGCTAGGCCCAAGACTGTGAATCGGCACTGGACTGATCTGCCGTGTATTGTTTCAGCGTTGCATGTCCGTATATGCTAGAGAGTTGGTTATCTACTTACTTGGCATCCTCTTTAATGCGATTTGGTTTGGTGGATTACTGCCTGGAGGTATTCTTCGTAAGCATATTGTCATGTCCTCACCCTGCTTTACATATATAATTTCATCGTGCTGAATCAGATTGGTGGTGTAGCTGATCCGGATAAAAACCAGGGTCATAGCGTTTGGATCCGGATCAGCATTAAAATCGCGTTTCTTCAGATTTGACCCGAATCAAATGTGATTCGCGATTGCATTTTCAAAACTGATCCGGATCTAATGCAATTCAGCCAAAAACCACATGATTCCTGATCATGGTTCCTGACCATATCAAATCCGGATAAAAATCAAGGTCAAGTCTGGCTGGCGGCATACCCCACCGCCGATGCTCCCTCCTGCCTCCAGGTGGGCCAGACGGTCACAGCCGACCCTCCCCTGAGTCGGTCACCGTCGTCGGCTTCCCGCGGATCGGCCAGAAACGTCCCTGACGGCTTCTGGGCTCCGATCCAGACGCCGGGGCAGCGGCCCTTTGACAGCACAGCCTCCTCCCTCGACCTGGCGTTCCTACCGTCGCTGTGCAGTCGTCTGCCGACGATTCTGCGCGACTCCGCACCATCACCCACTGCCGTCGACAGAACGAACTCTCCACTCAGCGTGAGGATGAATGTCGCCGGGAAGCCGGCAGCGAACCCGTGCCCACCATGGGAGCTCTTGGCGCCGTTCGGCTCGTGGGCTGGCCTCGGTTCTGACGAGCAATGGCAGGCGACCGAGCGGTTGAGACCACGAAGCACCAGTGTGTAAGTGGCAAACACACGAAGCAAGATGACAACATCGCCTGTAAGACTGTGCGTGAACGCTAATCGACTTTCAAGTTTGAGCTGAGCGACGCTGCTTACGCAGCACCCGGTTTGAATTCCATCTTAAATCGATTTGAGATGACCTTTCCCGTTGAAATAATTAGCTTGGCTCCAGCAGTGAGCAATGAACCATACACCATTGTTCACAGAGCAAAGAACAAAGGCCGCCAGTCAGCCAGACCTTTGTAGAGAAGCAGCGGCAACTGCCACATGGCTGGCACGATGTTTCATCCTCGAATGACGCAGGCTGGCATTACCAAATTGCCGAGGCCGGACGAACATCAAAGCGGCAACCTTCGAGCAAACCCAGTCAGAACGTCGGACATGGCTGAAACCTGAGAGGCGGTCTCACGCTGCACACACATCCGACGCGACGTCAAACAAACCCGGCGCGTCGGTGCTCGTCAGCGTCGGCGCACAACTCGTCACCAATCCCATTTGCGGTCGACTGGAGGCGCCTGAGGGGCGATTGGAGTCGGCGGAGTGGTTCCCTCGGGAGCCCACGTGAAATGACTACGGAGCATCACTGGGGCCTGGTTGGACATGGCACCGTCTTGCCCATTGGGATCTGCAACCAGCAGCCTATCTCATGACATAGTGCGATGCATGGATGTAGGAGCGTCTGAGAAGTGGGAAAAGGTGAAAAATTCAAGAACCCGAAACAAAACAATAGTTTTGTTACAATGCCTACCAAAAGTCCTCCAGTACAGTTTTAGGTACATGAAAAAAATAAAAGGTGGAACCGATTTGGGTGAGGTCATGTGGTCTGACCAAAACCGACAATGTGGCCAAGTCTTGCAACGGTGGTCATGTCTGTGCAAAAATCCCTCCTATTTCAGCTGGGGCGCTGGCAGCAGGACGTAAATTTCCTGCGCCTAACCGTAGAGTTTTGTCTACATCTGCAGCTGCTCCCGCCATCCGAAATTTGCCACAGATTGTGACAACTCAGGCTTTCGGAATTTAATTAGTATTTTCGGTATACATTTTCATTATTGGTATCATTCATCTATACATGTATTTGACATCAGCATTTTAAGCAACACATGTTGCCAAGATAATGATGGAACAAATAGCGCAGTGCACAACAATGCTTCTCCTACAAGGGGCTCCGTCACGTTATTTTGATTAGGAGGCATAGCAAAGGTGGCCCCAGGCAGGGGTGGATCCAGTGGCACGGTTTGCGAGGAGCCTAGCCGGAATTTACTGGGTACGGATGGTAGGTCAGGGAGTCAGAGACCGGGGGGGGGGGGTGAAAGACGCTGGCCGCCGTGGGTTGGGAGTGTCCAGCGACTTCAAACTCTGGTTGTGTAGTAACAGCCATGAGCTTGGGGAGGGTGGCTGGAAAATGCCCATTTGCCTCCCCCCTGCCGCGGTTGGGAGGGGCCACTGTTGGAATGCCATTGCCGGAATGGCCCCTCCCCTGCATCCGCCAAAGGGGCCCCAGAAACGAATCCAGCAAACTGGAAAGGTACGGAATTTTGACCAAAACTCATTGGATTTGTATTTTTACAGGCATCAGGTCGTTTTTACGAATATTGCATGAATAAGATGCGCGTATCTTTCGCCAAGGATGCAAGGTAGCTTCCGTTGTGCTTCCAAATTATACACTGCGGACGAGGACCGGGACTTAATATAAATATATATACATATGTATATGTATATGTGTGTGTGTGTGTGTGTGTGTGTGTAAACACCAAATATGGAGTGATTTCGTCCCTAGGCGCCTAACCAGATGGCACTGGAAGATCTTTATCGTGTCGTGCAACTCTCTGACACAGCCAGCCCGTGACTGGCTGACCCTTTCGGTCTCTGGCTAAGTGCATGCCATGCACTGAATATGTTGTCTGTCTCCTCATCCGTCAGGCTACCGCGGCTCTTGACCCAACCCGACACCAAAGGATAAACGGATTCGGATGTTACTCCGACATGTTATGCTCTCCCCTCTTCGATTTCGGAAATTATGCATTAAACGACACTGTTAATGCCATGCATGTATTTGTCCTGCATCATCTGTACAACGGAAACGATGGAACATCGCACAATTCCACTCCATCACAAAACCCAACAACTGCACCCAGATCTCGGACGTCCGCTCCAAACTGCTGACACTTTCCACCACTGTCCCTACGAGATCTCATCCAAATCTGCCATAGTCGGAGTCTGGAGGAGGCAAACGCCAGTTTTCTACGCATTATTCACTATGCAATGTCATATAGGGTTAATGTACGAATTTTTGAACTGTTGGGAGACAGGGACATCGAAGCCAATATTATACGAGTTGCCATGGCTGGAGATTTCTGAAGATTCTTGTGGGGGAGGGGATCCGGATAAGATTTCAGACCGTTCCTTTCCAGCCATAATCATATGTTGAAATCCTTATGTTAACCCGCCCCCAAATCCGGATAAGATTTCAGACCGTTCCTTTCCAGCCATAATCATATGTTGAAATCCTTATGTTAACCCGCCCCCAAATGCGGGGTTGACCGCCCCCCGAGGTTTTTCCAAGATTTCGAGAGAACGAACAAACGCAGCGCCACGAAACCTTGTGAACCTTTTGCTTGACCATTTTGACAGCTTCCATCGGTTCTTTCACCTCAGGTCAAGTAAGGTGTCTGACCTAGGTCAGGTCGAGTGGGCCTATGTCCAAAAAAGTTTAGCTTCCTGTAACTTTTCGCAAAACATGACATCTCAATAAAACTTTCAAAGTTAGAGATTTTGATAAATGCCACAAATCTGATATCCTGGATATTTTGGAAGCGTCCGGGTTTTAGACCTAAGGTCAAGGCCGTTTTCAACACATGTCGTTTTTTTCTTCAAAAATTGGCGCAAGTTTTTTCATGACGGTTTGAGTGTGGTGAGCTCCAGACATCCATTCACCGTCAATGGGCAAAGTTTCAATCACTTATGACTACTGACCTGAGGTCAGGTCACGAACAACTGTTATGAGTCAAAATGCACTGCTATCAAAATCGGCGATGAATGACTCAGATCCGGTGGGAAATCGCAGAACTGGCTTGCACAATTGCGAATTATACCACGAACTTCAAAAACCGAGGAATTTGGGAATAAACAAGCTCTCGGAAATAAAACTCCACCAACTGCTTAGGTTGATAACTGGTGATTTTTTAACATTTAAGCACTAGAAACCACCGGCAAGAACCACTGCGATGAAGAACCAACATCTTGAAAGGCATATTTCGCGAAAATAAAACAACGCTAAAATTGGTCCCCGTTAATTTCATACTACGTTCGTCTACGGCGCCAGCCGTGCATTTCCATCTTTAATTCAACGTTTCAGCGTATATATTAAAGAAATCAGATGAGTTAGACGTGTATCGGCATCTGCTGGCTTTAACCTGTCTGCCGGTACCTTTATCTAGACTTTATTAGTCACAGCGCTTGAGATCAAGGCCGTTTCTCGGTCTCACAGAGGTAGCTATAAGAAAACATATTTAGGGCGTAAATGGCTTACATATTATCCAAAACTAAACATGAGGCCAGTTTCGAGCTCTACTCGTCACGAGCTTTCCAGCAGTGTGCTTATTTTTATCGTGCTATCAACCGTTCGTGAGTTCGAGGGGGCGGCCAACCCCCCCCCCACTATAGTGTGCGTGACGCCGAGGGACAGTGTGATGCGGATGAAAACCCCCTTATATTAAAATCTCTAAACATTGTGGGATCCAGACCCCCCCCCCGACCTCCAGCCATGTGAGGTGGCTACACCTCACAAAAGCAAAACGTCACCTGGCGATGGCGATCATCGACAACTGAGAAAGCCACTTCTCGCTAACGAGATTACGTACAATCTGTGCCTGTTGGCGGCTTTTAAGTGCATATTCAAACCTAATAATACCTTACCGGACCAACCAAAGCTGTCCTTCATCTACTGCAGCACCTTCTCCTGTCCACACGCTTAAGTTTTCCGACAGCTGAGTTTTCGTTTTGGAAAATGAGCAAGGTTTGAACGCCAAGACGAGTTTACTGCAGTTCTGCGCAAGACTGGTTGCGCCCTCGTTGCTTATGGTGCCACTATCACGGACAATGATCTTGAATGGTGAGGTGATCCCAACTCGTAGATTACCCCAAAACCTGCCCCTTGGCTCCACCAGTGCCTTTCTGTTCGATCTTCAGCAAACGATATAAAAATAAGAACACGAACTTCCGTGTTTTACAGCATTTTAGTTTATTAGCATTGGATAACACACGAAATACGAATGCGTTCTTACTGGACATCTTTTATATTCATTCTGATCCTGTAGTCGTCGCCCAAGCGGTAGTACGAAGGTTCCCATGCTTAGTCCTGCTTTGTATTGCATCATTTTGAATATCAATATAGTTGTCATGCACTGCCAGATTCAACAGCAGGGAGGAAAAACGCAAATGAAGCATGCGTTTTTTCTTGCAATATCTAGCAAACGCAAGATAGGCTTTTCGGGAATAAAGATTGTAGCCTAACTCTGGCGATTATTGGGGGGTATAATTCCCCCCAATCAGGTAGTTGGAGGGGATGCATACTCCCTCCCCCCTGTGGCTGAGCCCATGTCTCCTACGAAATCTTTAGCCATAAGATCAAGTTAAAAATACATATATTCACAAGCGCTTCTCAGATTCTGCGAAGCAGATCTAAAGGGGTACCTATCTCACATACGATGATTTTCTTGCATGTACAATATTTGCCATGGGGTCCCGGAACCAGTGATGTGGCCATTCTGGTTTCTGGACAAGAAGACATATTCATGAACGCATTCTTTCTCCATCAGACACAGAGAGAAACGCTCTAGATAAACGAGAGCAAATTACAGAGTTGTACTTTATCATCATGAAATGTTCCTCACATATGATCTACGGACATACATCGAATTATATTTTTGCATGCTTTTTTCAAGAATATCGCAAAAGATTTCTTGTGGTCCATTTTCCCCGCGTTTTCTGGCCCTAGTCAAAAGATGTTTCAGCTGGACAACATTAACATGGCCTACAAAAATCGCCATTTCTCTGACTGCATAAAATAAAAACTTGTCCCTTGCAAACATGCCTTGCGCTTTCCTTACATAGAACAACAGACATCTCCTAAGTATTTGCCATCATTTTTAAGAAGTATTGTCACGTCACGAAATGAAAGCGAGTTATTTGCGACAACCCCACGTAGTTTCTACTAATGCTGTATTTTCGACATTCTTCTCGTTAGCTCAGTGGACAAACACTCGGAATCATAATCGTAATGTGGTGGGTTCCAATTTCGACGCATTGAGCTCTCGACCGGTGACACGTGAGGTGTGGATTGGACGCCAGACGTCTGAGCCCAGGCGCCCTAACCCAAACCAATGAACCCACCAATCGCTTGTTACTAGGATGTTGAAACAGAATGGCCGTTTATTATCTGGTGCATTAAAAAAAACTCATTTGTGAAGCGAATTCAGCGAGCTGTTTTCTCAGCATATTGGCGCGAACCACAAGGACCTGCTCACATTGCTCGCCAGCCTCAACATTTATCCCGGATATTTCATTGCAAATGAAGAGTAATCTTTCCTCTAGGTAGTGATGGTCGGGCCGTAGAGAAAATTGCAACGAACAGACATTAATCTTCCCAGTTCTACCCAAGCAGGAGAAATGAGGGGTTATCCTTCATCAGTGCCAGGCCCTGCGGGAAAGGTTCCAGCACAGTGGATCCGACTCAAAAGCACAGTAAAGATGAAGCTTGTTTTCAAACATCTGAACTAAAACTCACAGCCCGGATGAAATGAATGATGGCCACTGAAGAACAACAGCTTTTACATCGGCGTTTCAAGTTGATTACCGGGAGAAGAAGAAACGCATTGAAAAGCAAGCTCACCTCATTCACTTAATGCCTGAAGTCTTATATTCTGCTACAAATCACAACTTTACAGAGGATCGAATCCGACTGCATTTGCTGCCACTGTGACCTGGCGGATAAGGTGCCGGACAACGAGACACCTGACTTTGGCCCGGGACCGACAGGATCCGCCGACCACGAACGCGGCGTGGTCGTGGAACTGCGAGGAATATTAAAGATTCTGCAGCGCCATTTGCCTCAGCGCCTGGAACAAAACTGCTCGATGTCTGGGAGTGGTGGCGGTATATATATATATGTATATATATATATATATATATATACATAACCAGAAAACGCAGAGACCCAGAGATACGAAACTGGGCAATCTTTTTACATATTCTTTTTACACCTAGTGATTTTTTAGATCCCATGATTATATTATGATTATATAGATATATAGATATATATTATATAGATATATACATAGATTAGTGTCACCTCAGGACACGAACCTAGGATCGGTCAAAGGGCAATTTGCTCCTAAGAAGTGAAGTAATACAATGTTTTGTTAAGGTTACACATATGCATGACACTTAAAGGATTGGCGTAGCATGGCATAACATCAAGATCACTGACGTTTGGTCAGACAAATTTCCCGCTTGTCTGCACTTGTAAAAATTTGTTTACCATTTCGATTTTTCGCGTTTCTTGCATTCCCCATCATATTTCTTTTTGTTTATCTAATTTCGTCTCATCACATTTTAATAAAGAACAAAAAACAAAAATGTGGGTGTGTATTCGCGGCTTTAAAGTTTAAGTACATGCGCTGACTCTTGCTATGTGTTTTTGATGCATTTTTTCATACGAGTACGTACTTTATGTGGTGGCTAATGACTGGACGTCAAGTCAAAGTTTTACACCGAATTTTGCACCCGGTAACTGGACGTAATTTATTGATTTACGGTCCTTGATTGTTTACGCCCAATAGTATGTACTTGGAAGCACTACTGTTTGGTAAGAAACTTGCTTTCTAATGGTGACCTAACGCCATTTGAAGGAAACTGACCTGGTTTGACTTCCTGAAATATGCTTCTTGTTACCTACGGGTCCACACCTTGCGTGACCGCGAATGATATAACTTTACTCTTCCTCCTTTCCATACATTTTCTTTATAAATGTGATCCAAACATTTCTAAAGTGGACGACGTTGGGATCACAGTCCTTACTAAGCAGACCGTGATCCCGCCGCCCAAGTGAACCCAAATACAGAGTAATTTTGCCCAGGCAACGGACTGGATAATACTGAGGGATCTTTTACGTGCCATTGAAACCACGACATGGCCCCCGTGGTCTGAGCGACCCTTTCTGTTTTGGATCAAACAGCGCTGGCTCCTTGTAAGTATCGAAACACGGCGCCTGCTACATACCGAGTATGAGCAGAGCATGCTACCAAAGAGCCACGAAGACGACAATTGCATTGCAGTACGACAATACAAATCCGCATTGCTTTGCTATGTCTTAGGTTGATCTTGGTGGACCATGGTGTCGTGGATGCAGACATCTTCCGTGTGCAATACACATTTTCAACACATTCCAGCCAAAACATTTTGCCATACATAAAAAACACTACTGCTACCCTTTCAAAAAGGCAATACCGTGCATCCATTTCGAGCTTCGTCTGCATTATTTGACCGTCAAGGACCCTTTGCTACGTCACGTAATTAAACCAGGCTTTCTATTTAATGGAAACACTTCTTAAATGGCATGCAAGGGTTGGCTATCAAGGTTTTTTGTCAAAAGTATCTAGAAGTAATTTAACTTAAAGTGGCCTCTCATTCAGACTTGTGCTCGGCATCTCCTGGGTGATCTGTATAAGGATCGGAATCACAGTGACTTGACTCGGATCGGCATTTGAATCGCGGTCATTGTTTAAATTTGATCTGAAATGATCAAATCAAATGATTCATGCCAATTTTTTGAAAATTGACCTGGGCCAATCATTCATTTACGGCCTCTTCGTTGATTAGGATCAGCCGTTAATGCAAAATATCAATTATATATCATCATAGTCGCATTTACTGTACATGTATATATATATATATATATATATATATATACATGTACAGTAAATGCGACTACGATGATATACATATATGTATATATATATATACGATGATATATATATATATATATATATATATATCTCTGTGTGTGTGTATGTATATCAGAATAAAGCTCAAGTCTCCTCTTGTGACTTTGATAATGAATTAATAAAAAAGTTACTTTTGTAGTTCAAAAAAGCCAAGGCCTGTCCAATCGCGCTCTTATTTTTGTATGCGATACATACGGTTCACGGGATCTTGCGGTACTTTCACGAACCACCGATGCGACGAAGGTGAATCCGGAGGTCGCCCGATGAGGACTATCGGTTCATGCACGGAATGCGTTGGTAGTGGACAGCGCTTTCGTTGATTAATAGCACAAACATTCGTTCTGCTTACGTTTTGGCTTATGTAAATCAAGGGGTGCATTTGCGGACATCTTTGAGACAATGGTCCTCTGTCCCCCTCCCATTACGGTAACGTTCGCTTTGTACATGAAAAGACGACATTGGCTGACGAATAACAACCTATCATGACCTAGCCCATGAGGCTAATTTCATTTTCATTAGCTTAATAGACCGTCATGACGTTTCGAACAGGCTCTGTTCACATGAAATAGACCATTGTTATGAGTGTGACCAAATCGAACACCCCGGTCGTGATAATACAGTTGTTTTATTGTCACTAATACTAAATTAGCAATTTACGCATGTGTGTGTGTGTGTGCTCGGATCTTTAGCCGGACTCACAGCACAGACGGCTGCACCAATGACGATGAACGTTGCACACACACATGTTCAAACTTTGTGAAGATCCACGGCAGGAATTCATGCCGGTCCAACGCTGGTGCCGGTCCCAGCATGTGGTAGAAGGGGGAGGGGGCATGTTTTCGATGGGGGAAACCAATTATTTATCGCCAGGTCTCGAAAAACCATGTAGCAATAGCTCGGACAATGATGGATTTGGGATCCTCACTTTCAGGAGATATGTCATTTACGCCAATAACCCGAGTGAAGCCATTTAATCCGAACAATTTCAGTCGTAGAATGTTCGACAAAACGGAGTCCGCATCACGCATAAGCGCCGAACAGAATGGAAATTAGAGATGCACATTGTCATCCCGCCCAGCCCACACATTTAACTGGGCTTGACCAGCGGGCTCTTTCCTGACCTGTATGAACATCAAATGTGAGCGGTTTTCACACGCAAAAAAAAGTTGTTTGTCGAAAACACCTAAATTGTAAGTTTATTGGCGGGATCCTGATCAAAATAGTGGAATGCCGGGTTTTGGTGGAAAGAGCCACAGTTAGACTAGGGATGAATGGGTTGCAGGTAGGATTTTTGAAAGTTCTGAATAGCGCAACGGGGACCGCTTGTTGACTCTAACCTGAAAGAAGTTTACGTGGCGCTTGAATACCGGAGCCGCACCACTTGCCAACCACGTTCTAAGCTGGTAGCGTAGTTCCTTGGGAGCGCTTTCACTGCACGGAATTCAAACCACCTGGCTACCAGTATGTTTCAGTGGTCACGCTCAAACTACACGTCTGGAAGGCATCACCAAGCCAAATCTTATCACGCGACCGTTTGTACACACCATGGGCGTGTTCAAGGAGTTGGCGTTAGGACCTTTCTTGTTCAGCAAGTTTGGTAACGACATGGCTTTATTCTCTTCAGGAGCTGACGTTGCGCAGTACGCAGACAACACCCATGTACCTGAATCATGCAACCGGAACGAACGCCCTGCTCTCATTTCACGGATGGAAGTGTTTTCTTATCCCTTCGGGCATTTTTTTCCGCTCGAACGCTCAAGTTACAAGCAGTAAAAACCTAGTTCATAGCTTTCGGAAAATGAAAACATTGAAAATATGCCCAACCATCCAGGATTTCGCTAGTGGTCACTGCTGTTAGTGGATATTGTTTTAGAATTCCAGCGACATTATCTCCTCTCGTTTTACAGTTCCTGGTCAGACTACAGTGGTTTGCAACTTGTCCATTTGTTAGCATGGCCATCCTTCGAGTAAAGCTGTTAAGACGAGATAAGTGGCATCACTGTTATGGGCTATTTGTTCATCACTTTTGTAGTGAAGCTCAGCCCAAAATAGTGATGTTCATTTGACCATCACTATTTTGGGCTGTTATTCTGGGAAGAGTCGACATTAAAGACAAATCTATTACCACATGTTAAATTTTTCGGGCAGTGAGAGGGCATCTGCTACCTAAAGTTGCCATTTGAAGTTCCATCCCTGCCTTCAGCGCAACTGCAGCATTATTGATGCATAATTTTGGACAGCGCCACATGAAAAACAACCTGTTATGGATAGGGTTGGGAATCAATAAAGATTCTGGTTTTTATCGGTAAACAACAAAATGTTACCCCAACTGTCGATTATAGACAAATTTATCGGCAAATTGGGGTATACTGTTAGCGTTATTAAAGTTGTGTCGGTCTGGTGATCAGATAAGGTAGTAACAGGCAACAGGGGTGTTCCCAGGATTTTCGCATTGGGGCCTGGATCTGATGGATTTTATTTAAACTTCCGATTTTAACTCATTTTACCATACGGAGTATTCTAAAATTAACTGTTGACGTAAAGTTGCTTATACTCCATGGAAAATAAAATATACGGCACAAAATAAAAATAAAAGGCATAGGTGTCCGATTTTTGTGTCATTTTGCCACCCTTGAGGGGGGGGACGCCTCTCCGTGGACGTGCATCTGGGCAGTCATAAGACCTTTATATTTATAGTTTAAGTGTAATCGCGTCCTTTCAGTCAGCCGGATTCGGAAGACAAATCAAACGCATTCTAATTCTTTTTAAGAAAAAAAGGAATTAAAGTTCCATCGTTCATTTGACATGAGATTTTAAGATGCAATATCTTGTCACTGTTCTGTTGCATTACCTTTCAACGTTTCTTCCCTTAAAAATCACTGTTCTGTTTCATTACCTTTCAACGTTTCTTCCCTTAAAAATGATTTTATCTCAGGCTGGCTGTTTCTTGTCTTCGCTTTGTTGGAACTATGCTAGTTTGTGTCTGTCTCACCGACCTGACCCTTATGTTTGCTCGACAGATGGTAAAGAAGTCCTCTAGTAGTGTTTTTGCGTTTCATAACTGTCTTGCACGTTTCGCAAGTAGCCTCGTCGTCCCCACGCCTAAAATAATCGCACACTGTTGGTCGCTTGCCCCTTTCTTGCTAGCATAGTCCATGGTTTTACCCCTTATTACCTCAGTCACGAGGTATTCCGCGCAATATAATGGATCGTTTCTTTAGAAATCGCCGTCATATCGCAATAAAATGGCCATGAAAATGTCCATCCGCCAGCGGACAGACAGCGAAAAGTTGTATCGGTTTGATGGCGAGGTGAGGTAGCAACAGGGGCGTTCCCAGGTTTTTCATATGAGGACACGGATCCGGCAAATTTTATTCAAACTTCTGAATTTAGCTCGTTTTACCATGCGAGGTGTTATAAAATATAGCTTTGACGTAAAAGTTATGTTTCCTGTAAAACCAAAAAGGTGTTTGTCTCCGGTTTTTGTATCGTATTGTCGATCCTTAAACATGTACGGGGGCCCGGGGAAGGGAGAGTCCTCCCCTTGCGTGCGAATCTGGGTAAAGTAATAAGGCTCTTATATTTATGGTTTGAGCGTAACTTTCCTCAGAAATTAGGGCCAATCGGCGACCTTATAAACGGTGCTTGTGATGAAAAAAACACGATTTTTATCAATGATAGTTGTAATTTGTTATCGACCAACAGTTAGGGAAATTAAAACAATTATCGATAAAATTTATCAATAATCCCAACCCTAGTTTTAAAGACGGTCCAGCAACACGATGCCCAGCAGATAGGATTCTGCTGCCCCCCTTTCTGCCCCCCCGTTGGAACCAGGGGACAGAAAGGGGGCAGAAGGGGGCAGCTGCTCCCGGCTTTGAGCAGCATTAACGTTAATCCTATGATTAATGTTCATTCATTCATCAACAACATTCCATGCAGCCCTATGGCGCTGCATGGACAGAAACGAGGCAAAAATCGCGTTTGCCTCCCCACCTTCGCACAGGTTTACGGCCCCTGCCAGCAGGGTCCTACATCGTTCTTCGGACGGTTCCTGTAGGATACGCATTGGTGCCTCGACCATTGGTGCCTCGGGTCGCGCACGCGCGATGACTTCTCGCTCTGATCGTTCCGCCTTCTGCCGAGACTACGCGGCTTCATGTAACGGCTCTCATCAGGGCGGCCCTGAGCCCGACTCGACGGCAGGCAAATTAGACTGGGCTCCGACTGGCGCCGGCCGGTCCCGGCCAGAGCCACTTACTCGTCCCCGGGGGTCACCGCGCACTGGCCTGCCCGGCCCGGCCGCCGCCTTTTTATCGCTGTTTGTCGTGCGCGATATACCGGCTGAGGCGGGCCAGGCTGTTATAGTTTGACATCAAAGGCGTGGCCAGGCTGTTGCAGTCTGACATCACAAGTCCGCGTCTACGTCATGATATGTACACACACACACACACACACACACACACACACACACACACACCTACACACACACACATATATATATGAATATATATATATATATATATATATATATATATATACCATACCATTACCATATACATATACCATTATGGGACTGATTCTGCCGATCGCACTGATATCCACAACGTCAAAATGGACTCATGAGAACACTCGTGAAAACTGCATCTTTTAAAATTCTCATCCAAACCTAATCATGCAGTTATTCGACATGTTTGTCCCGTTTAACTGAGCCCAAAAATGGCCCATTTACGCCGTTCCGCTCGTATGTTTTCAAGTTATGGAGAACGAAAACCATTTTTTACCAAATGTTTCATTTCCCATTTGATTTAACATAGGACCCCATGGTACATAATTCGGCGAACCCCTTCGACTGCCCCAATTTTTGTTGCACAGGCCGCCAGGACCGTACTACACATGGAGCTATTGCTTTAAAAGCCAACTGCACGGATATTCATGACGTCGCATTGGTCGCAGGAGAACATGGGAGGAAATCACATTTTTGAAGTTTTCTCCAATTTCATCAAGACAATCATGTTCTGCAGTTCGACGTCCAATTTCACTTCGCGGCTAAATTGTCGATGTTTCTATAATGCATGGCTGTTGTGTCTTTCCTAATGTATCATTATGGCTTATTATTCAAAAATGCAGTATCCTCCGATCTCGGGCCAGGTCATCCTGGGCTAAATATTTTTTGCCCCGTTTTGAGGTCCGGTGAAAACTACGTTGGACAAAGAGAACTGAAAACACGTATTTTCCGACACAGTTAGATAGATGACCCAGTTTGATTGCAACATATTGCATATACGACGCCTGTAGCAGGTTGATGTAATAATGCACAATTTTTTGGCTGTTTGACCTTTCGTGGTTTTTTCATGTTTTTCCATTTCAGATTTCAGTTCAGTGGGTAAACTGATGGCGTCTTTGTGGCGCTGCGGACATCCGTTGTGAAGATATCGGCGCTTACAGCACAATGCACTGGGAAAATGTAGTAAAATATGCGACACGAGCGAAATACATTTTTCGGGTCGTCCAGAGGTGCCCGATGGGGCTGAAAGCATGCTTGCTGTACTCGGCGTTTGGAATTTTAAAATTTTGCAGCATTTCATTTGCATGGTGATTTCCACACAAAGCTTTCCGAAAGCAAATTTTTAGAATCTCTGTGTCAAATGAACCCGGAAACATGTATTACATGATCCAATGACACCAACTTCAACTTGACCTGTCCTGTCAAGTTGTTTGTTGTCAAGTTGTTTGTTTGTACGTTTGTTGAACTTGGGTCACTAAGCCTTCAGAATATGAAATGCAGCTGTCTCAGACATATTAGTATGACAGTTTTATTCTCGGTTTATTTTTCATTGTAATCAGGCGACTTAATGGAAAACGGTGACGTTTGGGTCACCTGGTTTGGTTCGCCTGGGACGTGATCATTGGCCCAAACGAAAATGCTAATATGTCAGAAGACTGCACGGTTCGGTGTTATCAACCATGAACTAAAAAGTCCTAATCAGCCCATTGGACCTTGAGATACACTGGAGAAGGAAACGTTAAATGCGCCCAGAACGAGTTCGCGGAAGGTGGCGAAAAACCAAAGCCACTACTTGCTTCACCCGCGCCCGACTGTGGGTCGGCGCCATGCACACTCGACTGGGGGTGACTGCCCCCTCTAACTAACGAACGGTTGATCGCACGATAACAATAAGCACACCGTTGGTTTAGATAATATGTAAGCCATTTACTCCTTAAATACGTTTTCTCATAGCCGCCTGTATGAGACCAAGAAGCGGCCTGAATCTCAAGGGCTGTGACTAATAAAGTCTAGGTAAAGGCACCAGCGAACAGGTAAAAGTCTGCAGATGCTGATACATACCTAATTTCTCTCATTTCTTTAATATCGTACGCGGAAACGTCGTGTTCAAGATACGGTGATTTTCGCAACGCTGCAAAGCGGGCACCGCCAACGAAGGCAGTATAAAATTAACGGGAACCAATTTTAACGTCCTTTCATTTTTGCGAAACATGCCTTTCCAAGTGTTGTTTCTTGATCCTAGTGGTTCTTGGCATGATTTCTCATGCTTAAATTTTGGAAAAACTCAGTGGTTATCAAGCTTCAAGCAACAGCTGGCGGAGCTTTATTCGCGAAAGTCTGTTTATTCCGAAAATAAGAAATTTTTGAAACTTTTTGAAGTTCCTGACATTAGTAATAACTTTGCGAGTCAGTTCTGCCAGTTTCAACCCGATCTGAGTCATTCATCGCCGATTATGATGGCAGTACATTTTGACTCACAACAGTTATCCGTGACCTGACCTCAGGTCAGTGGTCTGAGGCCATTGAAAGTTTGCCCATTGACAGGAACTGGACGTCCAGATTTTCCCACACACAAATTGTTTGAAAAATTCCGTCAGTTCTCGAAAAAAACGACGGCTTTTGTTAAAAACAGGCTTTGCCTTACGTCAATGACTCGGACGTTTTCTAAAAATCCGAGATGTGGATGTTTTGCATTTATCAAAGTCTCTAACGCTTAAAAGTTTTAATGTGATATCATGTTCTTTTCGAAAAAGTTACAAGGCGCTAAACTTTTTTGCACATAGGTCCATTTTGACCTGATCTAGGCCATACACCTTACACGACCTGAAGTCAAAAACAAGACATACGGTGTAAAAATGATCAAGCAAAACGTGCAGAAATTTTGGTGGCGCTGTACTTGTTCGTTCTCTCGCAGTCTCGAAAAAACCTGGGGGGGCGGTCAACCGCCCCCTCCCCCAGGCGGGGGCGTGTTATGATATTTTAATGTCATGTTAATCCTTTTTGTCTGCTTGAGCTTTTTCAAGAATGAAAACTTTTTGTAAATTCTCGTTGAAAGCATATTGTTATTTAACATTTTTCGTTATTTGCCTGACCTTGTGAAATATCCGAGGTAACCAAAAATTTATGTATGGTGGATATATCATAAGTATATCATAAGTTATCCACTTTCTTGACGATTCTGATCCTACTCCGAGAAACCTTTTCTGGTGCCAGCTTTTCTCTTGTCTTCAAGGATACCAAACAAGGTATTCGATGCCTCCCGGGAACGTTCTGCTTCCGACCGTAGACAAAATAATATCATATGAATTTGGTACATTACGCAAGAATATTAGATAAACCCCCAAAATTGCTAAAGCTTCTCGACAACACCAGAATATAGCTAGGCAGTAGCCAAAGGGAATAGTTTCAAGCCCCACGTCCTACACAAAATTATTTTATAGAAACGCAATTTTCGGTTGTGTTCTACGGCGCCCGTAGAATTAAAATATGTAATGTTCACAGGTGTTCTTCTGGGCCAATTGGCCGGCTTGAAAATCATGTGACGGACGTCAGACGATGAGCTGATGTGCATTCGGGTTCTGGCTACCTATTCAGGAAAAATTATCGGAATAAGACGTGCATTTTTAATTGTACTGTATTGTCCTGTACCACAGCCGTAAGGAGATCCACAATGAAGCGTGGCTATTGCTGCCACGAGTCATGGATGTAGGAGTGCAAATTGGCAGGTAAAGAATACACAATCGCACACTCACTGGCGACCAGCAATCACAGCGCTCATCAGTTACGCCTTCACAGCTCGGGCGAAGCACCGTTGATGCATTGAAGCTACCTCGGCTGGCAGTGCGTTATGCAGCGCCGCTGCGTGATCGGCAAAATGCCTCCTTCCGGCCTCCATTCTCGGTCCAGGAAAGTGTTAGTCTGTCCTGTCGGGTGGATCGCTGGCGTGTATCGCGATTTGAAGCAAACAAACCTGCCAGGGCCTCTGACTCCTCATGCCGCAGTACCTTATGCATCAATGTAAGGGTCTGAAAATCGGCCATCTGTCGGGGTGTCGTCCAGCACAGTATCTCAAGCAGGCCAGATACATGATCAGGTTTACGTGAACCAAAAACTACACTAGCTGCAAAGTTAATTATTTTGTTTTGGATTCAGACGAAGCACTTTTGCGTTCCATTGCCATAATCAAAAGACAATATTGGACCTGAGAGAGTGCCAACGCTGTCACGACTGTCTTTATGGCGCCACCAGGAAGGCAATGGCGGTCATGGGACAGGCCAATCAGCACGTCCATGCACCGGTGGCTAAGCTCGGACACGTTCAGTTCCCAGGACAGGACATTGTCCCAAAACGACTCCTCGGTTCCTCACCCTGCGCATGGCCGCAGCTTTGCGTCATGAAAAGTTGCAGGGTAATCTGGACGAGTGCGTAAATTTTGACGGTTACCGAAAATAAGAAGTTGTATTTTCTCCGCGTTCACCTTGGGTTCATGTGAACGGAACCATTTACACAACGACACCGTGCGTCCCGACTCGTCGCGGCACCATGATCGCCATCATCACGTCGAATGAGAGCATAGGTCATCCCGCTCCACCATGCATCGAGACCTGGGCCGTTACCTGACTGCTGGCTACCGTCAGAACACTAGTGCTCGTGTGCACTCCTCACTCCGTCAGCTCCACCCTCAACAGCGTGCCAGGCCTGCAACAGCGTGACCGACGCCTGCTGCGTGACGTCACCGCCCGAAGTTCGGCCTGCCCTCGCGGCTCGCCCGCGCCGCCCAGTCGCATTCTGCCGACCCCCGCGTCTATGCCGACGCATAGACGCGACCCTGACTCATGACGTCACAGCAAACAGACGCTGACGAGAACTGTTGACGAGACACACGACTTGACACAAGACTCGTCCGCTTCCGACTACTACGCTAATGGCCATTCCTGACTGATGCGTCGAAAAAGAAGCCAGAAAACAAACAAACAGACGTAGGGAGGCCACCCCAGCGTGGCGGCGCGCGCGGATGGAGGGGGCGCGGCGGCGTACGGAAGGTGATACGTAACAACAACCTGCTCATCAGAGCCCTGAATATTTAAAGCTTGAAGCCCAGGCTACTGGAACTGACCAGCGAGCTCCAACGTCGTGACAACGGCGTCATACTCCTGTCGTGTGTGGCAGCGGCCCGACACGCCCAGCCGCCTCGTCGTGCCCCCCGGCTACAGCACCAGTCGGGTCCACCGCCCGGAAGGACGCGGTTACGGCGGCGTTGCCATCGTCACAAAGACCAGCATCACGTCGTCAGCAATGAATATCCCAGCATCTCGGATTCCCGACAGCAAGCTAGAATTGCAGTGGACGCTGCTGAACTGGAGGAGAGCCGCCAGATCGTCGTTTGCTCACTGTACAGGTCGCCCAGGCACACCGTCGCTTCTCTGCAGGCGGACTTCATGGGCCTGGAGACCCAGCTGCAGCGAGTGCTGGTCGATAAACCTCAGAACCCCAGAATCCCCAGAAGATCCTCACTCGTCATCTTTGGTGGTCTGAACCGTGTCTGGTCGAAGGACCATAGTGATCTGGCGCGTCGGCGGGCAGCGGAATTTTTAGCCGACTACTCCCTTGGCCGGCTTGTGATGGTGCCGACTTTTGCCTCTGGGTCTCTGTTAGATGTGTGCACCGTAAATAATCGTTACATCGTGGGCAGATGTAACGTCGAATTCTGCAGTTCTGCCATTTCCGCCCGCATAAATTCATCAGTGTGCGCGCAAATGTCCCGAGGCATCGATGCAATCCGACAGTCATATCATCTTGTTGCATCAAACGCACTGGCATCGCTTCTTTTAACCCTGACCTACATTGTTCTGACTGGGGGGAGGTTTTCCCTCGACGATCGTCGGCGAACAGTGGAGCGTGTTTCTGACTCGTTTTTACCTGTTGCAGATGCCAATGCCCCGCTCAAAAACCTGACCATCTTTAACCCCAGCGCTCCTCCCGTCTCTGCCGGCACTCGTGACCTCACGGCCCGCCGTCGGGCCGCGTCAGCTCAGTCGGGACGGGCGTCGGACGAACTCAGGGAGCTGAACAGAGCTGTCCGATCCGCCGTGCGCAGCGACCGGCGTAACGGCATCTGGAGGAAGATCAGCGAGCAGGGCCACGGCTAGAGTGTGACGGTACGTCAGAACGTTGGTGGCGAGCAGGAAAGACGGGCAGTCCGTGCGACCGGATGTCACTGCAGACCTACTCTACGAGTGCTTTGTCTCGGTCGGACCCAGCTAGCTGTCGGGATCAAAGCTCAGGGACCGATTTCCTGACCTCAGGCGCCGTGTTCCCCGGGTCGGGGCTTGCTCGATCTCGTCTCCCGTTAGTCGGGAGATGCTCGGGCACACGGGCTGCGGCATGCGGAGCTTGGCTGCATGCGGCTCGGACCGCCTGTGCAGCGCACGCTGACGGCCGGTTTCCCAGCCATCGGCGACGTCATCTTTCACATTGCCAATACCCACCCAACCCAATCCGACATCCCAGTCCTACACCGTGCTGTCCTGCGATCCCAGAAAACATTTTATAGTTTAACGCATTTTTAAGTCCCGTGGTCCATCCGACTCCTCCAATGTCCACCCGATATCCCTCTTCCCCGTCATCACCAAAGTGGCGGAGTGAGTCGTCCAACGGCAGCTCTACTACTCCCTCTCCTACAGCCATCTCCTCGATTCCTGCCAGCACGGCTTTCGCCCTCATCACTCGACGGAAACCGCGCTGGTGTCGATATCCGACCACATCCCTGCCGCCACCAACAGGGGAGGTTTTCGGCCGGGGGGGGGGGCGGTGCCAACGATAGGGGGAGGTCTCGCGGCCCCCTCGCCCGTCAGTTTGCTATGGATAACTCCGCCACCCTAAAATAAACGCGATCCCTACAGCATGATGACGTGGTCGCTGCGGTCGCTGTAAATGAGTTGCGGGAACGGCATCAGGTACAGCCGCTTACCCCCGGCCGCCAACGTATGTGTTTTTTTTTCCAGCCATATCTCAGCATGGGTGTAAGTAACTACCTGGTGGAGGATTTGTTCCCTCCAGTTTTGGCAACATGATTTTTTGTCCCTCCCCCATTCCCCAATTTTGGTCAGAAAGTGAGCGTTTTTCGCCAATTTCCCGTTGAAAAGTAAGAGATTATGGGTCAGATTCAGATTTGTCCCTCCCCTCCTCCAATTTCTGGGACGCGGCTACACCTATGTATATCAGCGTGCAATTCTTTCCAAAGCGCCTCTGTAGAGAGGATGCATCCGAGCTACCAAAAGCTCATGTAGCCATGAGCCGATCAAATTTGTCAGTTTTTGTATTACAGACGGCAGTCAGCAAGGATTGCAAAAAGATGAAAATGGTGTAGTCAAACACGCAATCAAATCCATTTTCTAGAAGAGGATTGCATTCTGTTTCCATTGCCTAAAAAAGGCTTCCCATCCACACTTAAATAACTTAACAAAACACTTTAACACTCGCATGCTCGATCTCACGTCTATCGCTGCTATGGAAGACAGAAAGTTTTATTGTCCGTATTGTTTCATTAGGGGATACACAACGTTCTATCCCTGACAGATAATAACTTTATGAGGCCGTCGCATGAGAATGGCTGTATGACCGGTATAGCCCACCATAAAATTAGACGAGCCTTGCTCGAAGAGGTGGCCAGGGGCGGCATCACGGGTCAAAACTTTGGACGCTCGGAATTTGAGAGGCGCTATTCCTAGGCGCTGTTTTGTCATCCAACGCACGTAAGCCTACAGCACATTCTACAAATGTTCGGGAACACTGTCAGTTGCCGCTCGCGCAGTTCGGTGCTGCAGCGGAGGCGGTAGAATTATTGGCCGGGGACGGCCGTGTTGCGCTGCACGCGCCCGACATCGATACAACACTGCGAGCATGCCACGTGGAGTGCGCCGCTTTCATACCGGTAACGATACAAAGCACATGTTTCACCCGGAAACAGCATCCAAAATGGTGCTTTGTCGGCCGTTTGGGTTCTAACAGCGTGGCGAACAGAGGAGGCTATGCCTCGAACTAGCGTTCATGACGAATCGTAGTCAAATACGAGTAGAGCGCCAGTCGATATCAGGAAGGTTGCCGTGCCTTGGCGTCTCCGTGCTTCGGTTTCGCCGTGCCCCAGTGGTGCTGCACCTCAGTGCCGCCGTACCTCAATGGTGCTGTGCCTCAGTAACGCCGTACCACTGGCGCACGGCAGCGTACCAAAAGCGGGCTGCAAGCAGTCAGCGCTGGAGGGAATGCTATTGACCAGTCGCGGCCGGCGCAAGTCGGAAGCTCTGCTGGAGAAAAGGAACGATTCGTCTACTGGCGGCGGCACCAACGACGTTGTTCAAGGCTACAATCGGCGAGGACTAACTGCACCTAGAGCATCGCTGTGTGCATTAGTCGAGGAATGTTTTCAAAATTCCTAGGACCGGAAATATTTTCGGAGATTATTTTCTATACAGCGTCACAAAGTTAACGTCAAGATCGAACTCGGTAGGGTCGTTGCCAAACTGGTTGGGCCGCTGCCCTGCATGCGCTATGGGCTATTACATCCGTGGTTATGCATGCATACCCCACGAGAGCTAGACCGAACAATTGCTTTGGTCTCTAATCGTTGTTCGCCTGGCTACCATTGTGAAGTGTGCAGCGTGTTTATGTGTATATATATAATTCAAGTATGGACTGATTTGGTATTTCGGGCGGTGCAGCTGTTGCGCCACATTATGCAGCTTTCCTGACAACGTTCCGATGCAGGCGCTTCGCCCCTTCAGCCACGCCCAGCCTTTAGCCTCTCAGCCATTCATCAAATTCAGCCAACAAGGCTTTCGGTGCAGGCGCGATCAGATAAGAAGCACCCAGACTCGACATTACAATTTGCTGCTTTGCAGAAGAAAACTGCATCCATCCTGCGTCCAAAAAAGTAAATCTGGGCTTTAAAAATGGTTCTGAGTGTCCTTAAAACCGTATTTGCACCGGTTTCTGAGCACTACAATCCTCTGGGTCAACGAGCCACCGCGCAGTGCAGAAGCCGACCTCTCCGCCCGTTCCCTGGGTGTCGTCAGTCTTATCCGGATGTCTTCTGATCTCGTCAGCGCGGACCGAGCCAGCGTGGCCGGACGCCGCGGCCGTGCTGGCGAGTCGCCGTCACACGCCGCCGTCTGCCGGGGGACAGTCCGGCCCGGCCGTTCACCGATGCAGGCCGGGCCCGCACCGGGCGAGCCGCCCGCGACACCGGCACAGACAGCGCCGAGACCGCGAACCAGGGCGGCTCCTCGTGTTCCTTCGAAGACTGCGGAACTCTGAGAGCTCCTGCAACCAAAGCAAAAGGGCAGGTCATTTAACAGCCTGCAGGTACGATGTGGGTAGCCAGTATCTGCTCACCACGCTAGTAGCGAAGGAACCTCTTTGGAGATGCGGGTAGGGGGAGGGGGAAAACGTGACTTTTACTTCGTTTCTCTCCATGCAACTCTATAAGGGTAATGTTAAATGTTGTCCAAGGTTCGGGGGGGAGGCAGCTGTCCCTGTCCTCCTCCAGTTTCTACGGCCCTGCATTAAGGTAACAGCCGGGTTTCATTAGCGATTCGTTGATTATAATAACTATATCTGAAGGCGGTTTTCCCCACCCGACAGTTCCTCACAACCAATACACCAGAAACGACCATAATTCCTTCTGTTTTACCACAGGTCATTAAGGAACCAGCCCAAACTAAAACATCGTGGACGTTTTATTGGCCTGGGTAGTCGAAAAAGCCACAGATCATCTAGATAAACGGCCGACATTTTTTCGTGAACGTTGTCGTTTCTTAGCCCATCATACGTGGCCAGTTGATGAGTCAGGGCTCTTTGCAGTTGATTAACAAGGTTTTCGAAGTACGAAACTACACATCGGATCACTCCGATGGCGTCGTCAAGGTTGTACGCAATGACGTGACTTACTCATATTTTGATGAAATGGTACGACTTTTACAAGACTGAAATCAGACTTCATAGCATTGAGATGTCTGGGCACTACACGCTGCTCCAGTAATACCATTACACACGAATTTTGGGCCTTTGTCTGTCGGGCTTTCCAGGCATGGTCACGGCGGTGATGACTGGATTGGTCGGCCACTGCACGAGGAATTGATCAGGCCACCCTGTTACTGCTTGGTGTTTATCCGTCTTCAATGAAATTATCACTTCAAAGTGGCGTCAGCGCACGTTGCGTCGGGTACGGCCTCGGAGAGCTCGCATGCGTCCGAGTCAGGTGTCACCAGGCGCCCAGCGGCTTGGCGCGGCTCCTCGCACGACCGCCGCCGTCGCTGCGAGCCGTGCAGACCCCCTGGCCCGCGGCGGGAGCGGGCGGCCGTGACCGGCGCCTCGTTCCGGTGCCGTCTGTGACGACATTCGAGCGGGCCGGCCGCTCGGCGAGCGTCGCTGACGGCGGGCCGCGCGCCCGACGACGCGGCCGCACGACACGTCGCCCACGGCGCGCCGCCGCCGCCGCCGCCGCTATTTAACGTCACCTGGCGGCGGCGGGCCGGCGCGGCCCAGTTCGGTCGGCGGCGCGGCGGAGCCATGGCGGTGGTTAACATGAAGGTAAGGTCCGGCCCGGGCGGCCGCCGGCACGCTGGACCAGCGTGACTGCGCCGGACACTGACCGGCGACTGATCGTCCGGCCGGACACTGACCGGCGACTGTTCGTCCGCGCCGGACACTGACCGGCGACTGATCGTCCGCGCCGGACACTGACCGGCGACTGTTCGTCCGGCTCCGGACACTGACCGGCGACTGATCGCCCGCGCCGGACACTGACCGGCGACTGATCGCCCGACTGATCGCCTGGTGCCTGACGGTGACCAATGTCGTTTTCTCTCATGTGGAGGACTGTAGCCCTATTTTCATTGGGGCAGCCGATTCCTCCCCCTCCGATCATAAAGCGATTGAAATCGCCCCTTTATCGATCAGACGCTGCATCCGTCACTGCTAAGAAATGTTTCCAAGAATGCCTGAAGACTAAATGGAAGCCTAAAAGGTAAATATCAGGGTCGTCATCAGCGCTTGCAGCGTCTTATGCCAGACGACAAAGATCGACCGTTCTCACCTTTTGGCTCTCATGAAGGCGCCAATCACGCTTTTTGATGTTTTTGCATACGTGAAAAGTCAGCTCAGTTTACCAGTGTTTGCTTGAGCCCAGTTTCGTCGTAATCTTTCCAGTTGATCGGCAAATTTCAGGGGGGGGGAGACGGGAATCGGCCCTGCTAGATCTCAAGCGAAATACACCTCATGGAAATACGGTTAACAGGGATGTCGAGGCGCTGCTAACGCCTTGGCCATTTCTTCATCAGAGGAAATTGGGGCCGTTTTCTGCGGGCATCAGCATATGGCAGTTTACCAGCTGTGCGATAACACGGTTTTTCTTACATTCAGAAAAGTGTTTGGGAGGCTGGTAAACACCCGTCGTTGACGGATAACAGGATCGTCATTTCCTACCGCTGTTTGCAAAAAAAATCAGGTTACATTAATACACGCAGTACTCGAATTTCAGACGACATTACCTCTTGTATGACGTTATCAGACAGTCGTTAGTACCAAAACAATGTTTTTGTGACGAACGCTGTTATGAAACTGTGATAACGACTCGGCAGAATGTGAATTACTTGTGTCTTGCTCGTACGCAGCAATGACTGTTCCACGTCCGCTCGGTATTTTTTTGTCTGCCAAAATTCCCTGCCGGCACTTCATGGGTTTCTGAAGCTGCAGACTGACCGCTTTCGCAACGTCGGATAATATGACCATTGCGCCCAGTGGGTTCTTCCAGGCCATTCCTGATATGTTTTGATGATAGTAAATGTTTTTCCTAAAATAGGCATCAACTTGCTGCAAAAACATTCCTTGATAGTTTGTTTTGTGTTTAAGAATACGAATTAATGTTAACTTCTGCGTTATTTTTAAGAATGGATCTGGCTCTTAGCATAATGCGAGATATCAGCTAAATAATCTAGTTGCATACGCAAATGACGAGTCTCGCTTCGCGTTCGTTACATTCAGAATGCTGTTCCTGAATACATATGCAAGGTTAGCAAATGATCGCCAGCCTGTAGCGTCAACTGTGATGCAGCGGATTTGGTTAGCGGCTGTCTTTCCCGATTTCTGGAATTGCGAAGTTGGCTGGAAGTGCATCGGACAACATAAGTCAGTTAGTCCATTCATACTGTTCGACGCTGTCGGATAGTTCGAAATGGTTAGGGAACTAATGACAGAAAGTACATCACACCACATAATACCAGGTGCTGCGCCTAACTGTGTGCTTGTTCACTTTCCAAGCCTCTTAACCCGTTACTGACGTGGGCATTTCGCCAACCGGTAGGTACTGGGGGGGGACATTTACTCGTCTATCTCCAGAATTAATGGGCCGATTCGACTGTTCAAAGGGCAATCAATGCCTCGTCATCCTAAAGCCTCATATGTATATATATATATATAATTTTTAGGTCAAGGTCATTGAAGAAGTCGCAGGCCAAGCCAAAGCCTTTAAGTCTCAATCATTTGCTGGCAGCTTCGGAAGCGCATTAATATGGAGAGAATGGCCGGAATTGGCCCTAAGTACTGTCAAATGAAGTAACTTTATACAAATTGCTGGTATAATTTGCTCTTGAAAACCGCGTTTATGGTTCAGTTTACGACGCCGTATGATCTGATCTATGATGACCTAGTCAATTATGCTTTGTCAAAGGCAGCCTGTGTTGTTCAGACAGAGATGCTGAAAATATGAGGTCGCTGGTGCTTGTTTTCCGGAAGCTATGCCATGAAACCAGGAGAATGAAAAATGCCTCAGTAGAGCAAAGATGTTTTCGGTAGCCCGTAGCCTCGTTTGCCGGTAAGAAAGCATCGTCTGTTGGCTTTTTCGACTATTTTATTGTGAAACTATGGACATTTCCCTTCAAATGTGTACCTCGCACGAATGAATTATATTTGAGGGCAACTCAAGTCGTATTTTTGCGCTTGTTGCGGAAAAAAATGTACATGGTCCCTTGCGACAACCGAGTGTCGTGCTCAAAGTACGGAGGATCCTGCTGCGCCGATGTCATGCCAGGCCAATCACCATGCTTACAGCAGTGTCACGCGACGATGACGTTCTTCAGAAACTACGCGCCCCACATATGTTCCGCGGGTGCAAGCAACTCTTTCATCCTCTTGTAATCGATCACGCCGTCCAACGAGGTTAACCTGTCATTTCCATGCTCAGGTGCAAGACAAACATGGAAATTGTATCGCGTCGCCGCCCTGCCCTCTTCCCCACCGCCTCCACACACACCTCGCTCCTGCTCCGACACAGCGGTGCGCGATAATCTCGGCATCGCGTGTGGCGGCCCGTCAATGCTACCCGTGTACTGCGCCCCCCTGGTAGGAAGGACTCCCCTCCCCCTCTCCCCTCTCTCTCTCTCTCTCTCTCTCTCTCTATCTCTCTCTCTCTCTTTCTCCTCGCTAAATGGGAGCACGGGCAGAATAGACCATCGCTCTGGTCATGAACCTGAAGTTCGCATCAGCACCGAGGGGGGGGGGGATCCTGCCGCTCTCACCCGCGATTGAGAGGGACTCGGTCGCTCTCACTGGAGAGAAGGGGACCAACAAGGAGGGACCCCACCGTCTTTCCATTACAGACCGGGACTTTTCGCCGCTGTCACCACCAAAAGGACAAGCTTGCCACGTTTACCACTGGCTTTCCTGCTCCCAGCAACAGCAGGACTGGGCTTTCCACTGCCGCGAACAACAGGATAGTGACTGCCGATTTTACAACTGATCGGGACGAACTCCTGGATTTGGACACTAGGAAAGCTGGCTGGGACTCGAACAGTGCGCTTGTCTTGTCATGCACTACGGTCCCACCAGTCGCAAGGAAAAGGCTGTTTATACAGCGGCACCAGCAACGAACACGTAACTTGACTGGAAGAGGAATTCTGCAAAAGAACGCATATGCACAATCATGACCAAAAATTCTGACTGCGCTTTGTTTGCCCACCCTATTAAAAAAGTATCTACCTCTCCTCGGGGAGGAAGGAAGCTTTGTTCGTTCTTCAGACGGATGTCTGACACGGGGCGTATACAGGCTAGTTTTGCGGAGGTAGTTTTCGTTTCCATAGTCATTACTACTTGACCAAATTGAAATGGTCGTAACCAGACTGGTAAGTTGTTGGAGACGCTAGCAACGTCACCACAATAAACACAGTATCTCAAGCACATCAGGGATCTGAAACAGTACTGACCCCTGTGTTTTACCTGATAGGCTATGTTATTGACTGCCGGAAACGCCACTTACAGAAATGCATCACAAGTCATTTCTTAGCGGAGTGCTTTTTCATCAGCTGAAAAGTAATTCCGCTAATACGGACTGTAGTGCCGACAGTTCGGCCGCCGGCGACGTTCATACATGCTTTATCCGTGTCCCTGCCGGCGGCGGTCAACGACTCGGCGACCCCCTCCCCCCCCCCGGCAAAACTCCACTATATCGAGTAAAACATGTCAGCTGCAGGCAAGATTTCCCAGCCTGACTGGAACCAGACTGCGGTGCAAACGAATGAAAACGTTATTGTGACTGAGTTATCCAGACTGCTCCGGTGCTTTCTTGGCTGTTGCAAAGCTTGCTTTAGCAATACGGGCACCACTGAACGAGAAATTACGCCAGGTCGCGTTAGCCTGAATGAGCATTTTCCATTTGCGACCTGCGCTGCGAATAAGCCGTTTTCACAACGGAAACTAGCATTGTTAACCTATCACATATGACCCGAAATAAACCTCCCAGGTTTTTGTATTTAGAGCAGTTGCATCTTTTGGAACAGATGCATATTGATGATCCGACGGGACTTTGCAATCGCGCCACTAGCGCCCCGCAGTACCGGTCTGAACCGCGACCGCGAGAAGCCAACCACACTCGCGCGTCTCGTCCGTCGCCGGTGTCCGCCATCACACCGGGCTGCCGGCGTTCGTCCTCAGGCGACGGCGACCCGTCGGCCCGCCGGCGAGCCGTCAGACCGGTGTTGACCTTCAGCACGGCTGGCCGGACACGCCAGCAGTTCGACACACGACACACAGATCTCTGCCAACTGGACGTCACCCTTCAGAGATCATTGGTTGCGAACGCCCAGGGCGCGAAACATCCGAAGCATGTTGCTCAGGAGTTCGGCTGGTTTGGGATGAGAGCGGTCTATGACTTGCTGTGCTCACGCCGCTGGCCACAGCACTGGAGCGCTTGCCTCAGAAATGTTGTCAGTGGCTGATTTCAAGCTAGGGAGCCCTGTTGAGCTTTTCGTGCCGGACTGAACCCTGTTCCGGGCTGAGGGGCTCATCAAATCTCCCATGAGGTTTTTCGTTGCCATTACTAGACGGTTTGAGAAAGAAACATAGACGTGCTGACTTATTCTAACTTTGCTCTCCACGCGTTGTTAAAAATGTAGTTTTTCAAGTCATGAGACGCAGGCACAGGAGTTTCTTTTTTCGGGGGGCTGTTTGGTGGCTGTTTTAGCCGTAGAGGCTTTGTTATCCCTGTGTTCTTTTCTATTTTTTCCACGTGAAGACAACCAGACCAGATAACCATTGCAACCAATGCTATGCGCCTGTTTCTATTACATTTTATGGTCAGATATTTTTACAACACTGGAGGATCTAGGGGACCAAAAAGGGACACGAAAAAGATGTTGCTTTTGGGGAGGTAGCTCATGAACTTCGGTACATTAAAGGCAGATGCGTTAGCAATATTTGTCCTCTATTTTCATCCAGATTTATTTTAATACGACTTTGCAGCATCAAAACAGCAGGGGCCGATTCAGGAAACCAAAAACATGCCCTCAGTAAACCATCAGGAAAGTTCGTTCCCTAGAATGCGATTACATGGACGACTGTCTTTTATTTTGGGACTTCTACGTATAGGACGAGTTTGCCTAGGCTTTTTGACATATAATATAAGGTACACGTATTACCAAGGACGGATCCGGGGAGCCCTAGATTATGACCGCAAATCGTCCTAAGCACCGCAGTGCCATTCATGTGGACTCCTGGCTCCGCTAGATTAGCGAGTCCTCTGTTCTCAGAGCACCTTGGCAAAGCATGCGGATCAAACTTAAAAAGCTGATATCAGACCATAGGATGGCACAGTAGCCTAATTCGAAGATTTGGGTTATTTTATTATTTCCATGACGATCCAGATCTTAAGATTCTAGGATTCAATATAAAATATTTAAGGATGAAAATGCAGGCATGGACTTTTTAAATTTCCAGTCCTGGTTGTGATTTTCTGGTAGAGGAAGGTGAGGTAAAATGCGCCGCTTTTTGCATCTGCGACTTGATAGGCAGTAATGGTCACGATAACGATGTTCTTGGCATTTGTAATCACCGGCGCGGCCATGGGGGGCCCCTAGGTCGTATTTTTTTGCGCAAACCGTTGCACATCTTCTTTTCAGCAGGCGGTTTTTGTGTGATTTCGGTTCACACTGAGGTCCGGCACCCCCTTCCCACTTAAGAAGATCCTGGCTGCGCCCCTGTTTGTGATGATAGTTTGGTCCTTTGCGCATGTCATGGGACTGCAACGCTTTGTATAACACTTGTGCTTGTATTTGAAAAATGGCACGAAAATTGCGTTACATCTTTCTCAACCTTCTCCATGGTTGGGTAATTATAGTTTTAAATGTAAAAAATATATTTCGTCTCTAGCTGCCTTGTTCCCGTGTCACCAGCGTCCGACAGATCGAACCAAATGACGTTATGGAAGCTGAGAAACAGAGTGGTTCAACTTAACCCGTAGCTCATTTTATCCCACTCTTTCCTGCCACTTCTTACCAAAGACAAAAGAATACTATGTCAAAAGATTACTACGTATGGCGCGCTTGGGCAGGCTACAGCTGGATTTACTTCCAGAGGTGATCAGAGCAAAATTATGCGAGCGTGGCACTGCGAAAAGGTATCATATTCCAACGGGGGCCAGTGGGCTAACGTGGGTCACATGATGCTGACAGCATCATCCATCTTACTTCTCGCGGTCGTTGCGTCCGTTGCTATTCTTCTTTCGGGCCCCGGACTCAGCAAGACTCAGCGGGACTCAGCCACGGACCAGTTCATCCATCACCCATAATCATGAGGAATGCACGCCAGTTCGGCGCAGGCATGCAAACACTCCCGGCCTTCCCGGAGCCTCTTTTGTGAGCCGAACGGCAGGTGATGTACATTCTTCATTACGTTAGCCGACATCAGATGATGTCATCTACCAGGTGTCGCTGGGGATATAAATGGGTCTGTTGTGGCCGTACATTTTCCAGGGGTATCCAGAATGTTGCGCTCAGTGAGTGGTACAAGCATGGGGACCCTTTTACGGGCTAAGAAATAGTCTTTGGTATCAGAAGTAGGTAATCGTTTGCCGTTTCTTCACAGTAACTTGAAGAACATATATACCCTACTTCCTTGCGTCAGGATGGGGAAAATTGGCTGGGAGGAACTGATAACCCAAAAGAAAAAGAGAAATTGTCGTCGGTCAAAACAAAGTGGGTTAAATCCGTAAAAAAACTCACCTTTGAGGAAAGTTAAGTTTTCGAACCCTCGGCTCGCCCCCCCCCCCCGCCCCAAAATCATCGCAGAAAACGAAAACACTGGTCCCTAGACCATTCATCGTTCGGAACGATTGCCGTAACGTGTTTTATGCGGTTCTACGTCACAGCTTCTACTGCCAATACTGCTAAACGACATTACTGCTACGCGACAGTATTGCTAACGACAGCTTGCTACATGACACTACTTCCAGTGACAGTCCTATGCGTCACCACTTCTAACGGCAGTACTGTTATGTGACACTACTTCCAACGACAGTACTTCTAAATGACATTACTGCTAACGATATCACCGATACGCAAAGCTACTGTTAACGACATTTCTGCTAATGACCGCACCGCTAATGACATCGCTGCTAAAGAGCGCTACTACTTACGACACCATTGCTAAACGACAGCACTGCGTACTATACTACTGCTAAACGACACCAACACTAACGACACTACTGCTAAACAACAACCACTACGACAATACTGCTACCTACACTACCACTACCGTCACTTCTGCTAACGACAACATTGCTAACCGACAATACTGCTAACGACACTACTGCTAACGACGTTACTGCTAACGACAATACTGCTAAACGACAATACTGCTAACGACTCTACTGCTAACGACGTTATTGCTAACGACAATACTGCTGAACGACAATGCTGCTAATGACAATGATGTCAATGACAGTACTGTTAAAAGACCACTTTGTTTACGATACCGCTTATAATGACATTTCTGTTAAACGGCATCTCCGGGAGTAGGTGCTACCATCAAAACAGTTGACGTCATTGCTGTGAATTGCGCACCCGGACCCTTAACCAGTTAGCCTAATAATAAGAGTAGTATAAATCCAACCTAGTGTGTGATTAAAAGTAGTGTGATGATAAAAGGTACGTGGTACCGTCAGAACAGCTGACATCATTGCTCTGAATTGCGTACCCGGATCCCCAACCAGTAACCCTAATAATAATGATATAAATACAACTTAGTGTGTGACTGGAAGTGGTGCGATGATAGAAAGTAGGTACTACCGTCAAAACAGCTGACGTCATTGTTGCGACTTGGACACTCGGACCCTTAACCAGTAACCCTAATAATAATAATATAAGTTTAACCTAACCTAACTTCACTTAGCGTAACTTAATCTTACCTAACTTAACCTAATCTAACAAGACCTAGGTTGACCTGGGTGCCCATTTTTCACATCAGATATCGTGGATAGTCATTTAAGACCACTGAAAGTTTCCTGTATCTGCCGCACTCTGTTCTGGAGATATTGAGAACAAACCAAACCCATGGCAACAATAGAAGTTTTTCGCCTTCAGCAGTTTTGTAGTTAACAGTGGCCTCTCGTACGGGCACTCTTTAGCGGTGAAGTCGTATAGCAGTAGTGCCAGTAGGAGTGGTGTGGTGTCAGTGGTGCTGTTGGCAGCAGTAGTGTCAGGTAGCAGTAGTGTCGGTAGCCGTAATGTCATATAGCAGTAATGTCAGTAGCGCTACTGTCGGTAGCAATACTGTCGGTAGCAGCAACGTTGACAGTAGTAGCGTCATGTAGTCCTGATGTCGTGTAGCAGTGCGGTCGGTAGCAGTAGTGTCTGCAACAGTCGTGTCGTGCAGCAGTGGTGTCGGGTACTGTGTGTAGAAATAATTTCGGGTAGCAGTAATATCAGTAATAGTAATGTCGTGTGACAGTGGTGTCGTGGAGAAGTACTGTCGGTAGTAGTAGTGTCATTACCAGTAGTATCGTGTGTATTGTTGACATCAGCAATAGTGCCTTGTAGCAGTGCTGTCGTTAGCAATGGTCTCGTGTAACATTACTGTCGTTAGCAGTAGTGTCGTGTAGGACTGCTGTTGTCGACAGTGGCGTCGTTAGCAGTTATGTCGTTAGCAGTACTGTCGAAGCAGTAATGTCGTTAGCAGTATTGGAACAGCAGTACTGTCGTGCTACCGCACAATTCGAATCAGAACCTGAAGCGGTATACTGCCGCACATTCCCCTTAGTTCGGTCAAGCGGTCGCTGCAGCCTTCCGGCGCCGCCTGGGAATTGTCAAATGAAGCATCCTTCGGTTTTTAGTGAATAACTTCCGAACCGTTGAAGTCAGCCCAACCAAACTTTCAGTACCTGTCCATCAGTCAATGTTATATATTCTGACATCAACACCATTTCTATGCCAGGTAAGGACATGGGAATATTACGTCATAAGTGAGTCCTGACATGCATATTTTCGCTTCTTCGGACGGTGGCGTAAACATGCTCCGTTTTCTGATAGCATTCGCGAATACGATGCATGGATTCTTTGCGTTCACGTAGGACACGGACCCTAAAAATACATATATGGCTCATTTCCACGTCAAATCGCACAAGAAATGACCTGATCCATTTCGATTTTGATGAGATTTGGTACACTCATAGTACCTATCAAAAATGACCAGTCATAAACTTTTAGCATTGGGTAACCTCTGAGGTCAAAGTTACAGGTCATGAAAGGTCGCCCACTTTTGCAGACATTGCATGATTCACATCTTCATAACTCGGCGACAGACTGTCACAGAAAGGTGCGATTAGCGCCAGTCGAAATATAAATGTTTTAGCTTTCATACGTCAGTTCATTTTTGGTGACTTCGGGACTGCCTTTGACCTGACTACGTTACATGGAGTATTTTCGGTTTTAGTCATGTTTGCCCACTGTGCTCTTCGCAGAAATGTAGCACAATATGTCCCAAAGCATCGTAAAAAAGTGTAGTAAAAAACGCCTTTGGGCAAATTGAAACTTTTTTCAGATATCTTAAATGCAGCGTCGCCAAGTGGCACTTCAGAAATGTGCCCTGAGGCTATCTGATAGATGTTGATTGATTTCGTGCCTTTCGTTTGTCCGATTGTCCTGCAGTTTGGTATGCACGCTGTCCTGCGTGCCTGTTACACATCAGCTTAGTTTTGCATTGTTTGATCAGAAAGGTCAACCCTGCCATCCATATCTGACTCACTCGTTCTTCACATTTGGCCGGAAGTGAGTCCATCGGGTCCTCCTAATCCTTTAAGCCAACTGAGACAATCTTAATCGTGCATCAGGGCCTTTTGAAGGTCAGCCCAGGTCACTTATCTCGAATGACCTTACATAATCTGCTGGCCTCGGGCCATTCATGGCTTTTTTGGAGCACTGATTCTGAACTCCACATATACTGCTAACGTATCGCAGTTTGCACGTATCGAAAATTCCATTTTAGCTAGAGGGCTTGTGACGAAGTCTTCCCCTGAATACTGGAATGGTTACAAATGAAATGACAACTCCGTATAGAAGCAAATTGGGGATGACTGAGATACAAGCCACCCAAAAATTGGAAAATTAACATTTATCCAGGACATGGATCAAACATAAATGACCCGATGCGAGCAAATTACACCTGCAATTCGAAATCAACATAAAAAACTATGACTGATCCGGGGCCAGAAAGGGCGATCCAAGGTCAACCGATCTCAGTGGTCTGTTTGGTCTTGTAAAAGACCCGATGTACGACTAGGATTATCTCAGTTGGTTTTAAGGTCTAAAAACACTCGACAGACTCACATTCGTGGAAATGTGAAGGACTGCGACCCCAAAAACGATTGCCGTATGAAAATGCGTCTGTTTTGCCTGTGGTTTGGCGTGCATCAGTAGATGAATTAAAAAACAGCGTTCGGTTCGTTTCTTCATGGCATAAACAAGGGCACGGGAATAGGGGTGAGGATAGCAGCTACCTCCAACCTGAAAGCGGGGACGTGCCACGCCCACCCAACGTAAATGAATGGTCCGGCCCCTATATATGTATATATTTGGCGCATGTGTGACAACCGCTGTTTCTTTGTCGGTTGTCTGCTGGCCTGTGAACAGACATATGAAGGTGAAGATATGTGGGTCCATATCACCCGGTGGTTTTGGTCCATTGGTATGCCCTAAGGTTACATTGGAATTAATGCCTTAATAGTTTGCAATGAAGCGCGCAGATTCTCGGCCCGCCTTGTCGGCTTTTTTAAATGCAGTGCTCGAGGTAGGTGTTACCTGTATATAGATACCCTTTTGTTTGTGATGATGCTGATTGCCAATGGTAGCCGTAGGTAGCTCTGGTCCATTATTAAATCAATACCTAGATGTCTGAGATTTATCAGAATTCTTTTACGGCATGGCTGAAGCGCTACATAAGGCTTGTTTTTACATTTGAACGCCGCCGGCGGTGCACGGCTGCGGGAATCCACCGGTGGCGCGTGGTCGCGGGTTGCGCGGCCGTTCGGCGAGCAGCGCGGACATCCCAGTGGGAAAAAAGGCTGCGAAGGATTCGGGCGCTGAACTAAAGCAGCGTTTTTGAACATGTGTCCCAGCAAGAGAACTATGTGTCATACAGGAGCTTGAACGATTCTTTTTTTATAATTGTGACCTGAGTGGTTTGATAGGGTGATGGCAGGAATCGAAGTCCGCGCTAAGCAGAGCTTCTTGCTGCATAGGACTTCAACTTCCTACACTCAATCGTGCAATTCCAGGTAACCGCTCATTTTGTGGCGAAAGCTTAGCGTGTCGCCAAGGGTGCGACACGACCGTATGGAAGTCGGCGTCACACTGTTAGCCAGCTGACCCGGGGGCAAAATTCCGAGCGCCGGGGCGACTCGAACCCGTCTCTCCAGGACGGCGAGACCAGCACCCCACCACCTGGGCTACCGATCACGGAAGCTCAAAGTCGGTATGTGTTCTTCGCCATTCGTGGCGGGTATGACAGGACGTAGGCTGGCGTTTGATTATACACGATACGCTATATACATGTGATAACATGTACTTTATGGGAGCTGTACATGACACTTTTGCGATGCGTTTGTATGATCCAAGCATAGGAAGTTGACTCGCAAGCCAAAAAAGAAAGGTGAAGCATTGTGCCATGCCACGATCGACCGCGAAAAGAACAGTGATGTTGACAGTGGACCCTGGATCACGCGGGCCCTCCAGCGGACTTTTGGCCTGCCGTTTGGTAGGCCGGGAGGCAGCGCCAGAACAGCAATACTACTGGACACCAAGGTAGCCTTCGCGGACGACGCGACTGCAAGTAAGACTGGTCCCGTCCGGGCAACTATTTCCATTGCAGCACCCTGCCGGGACGTATTGATGAACGGCGCGTACCAAGAGGGAACGCCAGCTGCGCTTCCAATAATTTTGTGATGAAAGAGTGCCCGAACTATTTGTTTGTGCAGTGGAGAGAGCCACATTGTTTCGGTAAGTCAAATGTCATGTAGTTCCAAATAATGTTTCAGAATAATATCAGAAATGACGTGAGCGGGTGTATACTGACGTGTTGTGACCCTGAAAGAGGCCACGCGTCGCTTGAAATTCTCCCCCCCCCCCGACTTGAACATAGCTCCCGCGCCCCTGGGCATAAAGAAGACAGGTCTCAGAACAGTTTCTGTACAGTTTGTCTAGTAACATGTCACGCGGTTAATGTCTATAACAGCAGTTCGTTAACATTTACCAAACGACAAATTTAATGCAACTGCATACCTCAAACAAACATTCACCATTTAGGCTCTGTCCAGAAAGAATCATGTCCTCATGTACACCAGCGCAGCCAAAAGGGGGCCCTCGGGCCCATTCCTTCCCAGGCTCGCGTTTTTTGTGAAAACCATCGCACGTCGTCTTCCCAGCAGGCGGCTTTAGTATGATTTCAGTTCACACTGAGCTCCCCCCTTAAGAAAATTCTGGCTGCGCCCCTGCTCATGTATGGCATTGTTGCTTACTTCTCGAAATACGCTTTTGGCCCCTGAACTTCACAGATTTTAGATGCGTTCTTGAAATCTGTGAAGAACTACAGAGAAACGTAAAAGTTTTCATTACAGTTATTCACAAGCAACCATCACGTACATCATATTCATTGACATACATGGCACGACATTGTATTTAAACGCCCAGAAAAAATAATCGCGAAACATTTTTCATTGATATATCAACTTAGATGTCCAAGTCATAACGCGAACGTAAAAAAAAACGCATTCCCGTTATCGCCGTCACAAACAAGCATAGAGTTCTCGCAAGGCCGGGGGTGCTTAGTGGTCTTCGCTGAGATGTCACCTGTCTGCAAACAATGTACCTGCATCTCCCCCACCCCCAAATGTGAACTGCGGAGTCGATTTCGGCCTCTTTACTTTGGTTCATGGTATATGTAATATTTACCTTTGTAATATTTACATATGTAATATGTGATATTTACATATGTAGTACATGGTACATGTAATATTATGGTATATGTGATATTAACGGCAATTTCTTATAGCGTAATAGAGGCAGACCCATGGTATCAGATTAGCTTCATCACACATTGTTAAAATAGGGAGCCGTCATTGCCATTGCCGTCTATGATAAAAGTTTGTGGGTTTCATCCCACAGATGCAACAAAAATAGGACATCTTATGTAGCTGTCTGATGCTGTGTTCCAGCGTCACAATGTCAGTCGTGGCTGTGGCCGGGGCCTGGACCCAACAGATCCGATTTGGAGACACAACAGACCCTTTTTTGTAATTTCTCCAGTATACATGAGCAAAAGATCGTCTGATGTTATGAAAAAGCCGAAACGTTTCGGCACACCTTGAAATGCCTTCGTTGACGGGATTTCAGTTACCACAATGACGGAGCCATACCAAGTTGTACAGGAATATTTTGCCTTTTAACAACATCAAATGACCGTTTCACCTACGTATGCCCTGAAAAAGTAGCTAATCAACAAAGAAGTAAGAGTTTAATTCCTGACTCATATGTCTGTCTTTATTCTTTGTTGCAACAAGCAACAAAAATATGTTAGGAGGATATTTCATCTCTATTACTGACGTGGTGCAGCCCGGTGGTCTTCATGAAAAGGGGTATTTGTTGAAACGAAAAAGGCGTCATGGGCAAAATACCAAACGATAAAACGACGAATGCTGTTCGATTTCTTTCTTCGATATTTCTCATTAGAAATTTCTCTTTTCATTATTTTTTTCATCGATATTTTTACATTTGGTAATTATCTTTGATCGGCATTTTGTCGTCCATTTTTTCATGATCAATAATTATCTCTCTCGATATTTACTCTCTTTGATATTTTGCGTACGATGTCGTGCTTTCATTAACGCTCCGTCCGGAATTCCGCCATGCGATGTTTTTTTTTTACTATAATCGTCTCTAATGGATTACTTCTGGGTGCACAGCGAAGGTGTTGCTCAGAGCGTATCGTGCTGTATCGTTACGGTGCAGTGTAATGCATCCACCGATCCTTACACGTCCACAGGTGTTGTTTGTATCAGACCCTGGCGTTCACCCTTCTATGAATACAAATTTTCATGCTTTTCCAGTTATGAATTTAGTTTTCAGATATCTAACCGCATAGTTTCGAACTATGCAAAAATTTATTATTACCGTGACAAAGGGCCGCATTTCATGATATGATGGGAGCCGGGTTGTGATGTGACGTTGAAAGTCTGCTCAGAACTGCCAAAGCCCGCGGAACTTTGTCTTCAGACATGACCTTGGATTTGAACGCTAAATCCTTGGAATAGACCTAGCGTGTTTTTGAAGAGTTTCCGTTAACCCGCCCCCGACCAAGGGATGGTTGACCACTCCCTGAGGTTTTTCCGAGATTGGGAGAGAACGTACAAATGCAGCAGCACGAAATTTTGTGTACCTTTTGCTTGATTATTCCTAAACCTGTTGTCAAAGTTTTAACCTCAGGTCAAGTCAGGTATCTGACCTAGGTGAGGTCAAGTGGACCTATGTCCAGAAACGTTTAGCGCCCTGTAATTTTTTTGGAAAACATGATATCATAATAAACCTTTCGGAGATTGGAGATCTTTATGAATCCAATAAATCTGCTATCTCAGGTTTTTCGGAATTTTTCTGGCCATTGGCCTAAGGTTAACCCCATTTTTAAGCCATGCCGTCGTTTTTCGAAATTCGACGGATTTTTTTGAAACATTTCTAGTGTGGGGTGATGCAGACATCCATTTAACGTCCATGGACAAAGTATCAATGGCCTCCAGCCATTGACCTGAGGTCAGGTCAGGAATAACTATTATGAGTCAAAATGTGCCGCCGTCAAAATTGGAGATGAATTACTCAGAACTGGTTGAAAATGGCAGAACTGGTTCGCACAGTTGCGAGTAATGCTAAGAAGTTCAAAAAGTTTTAAAAAATGACATGTTTTGGAAATAAACAAACTCACGCAAATAAAGCCAAGCCAGTTGCGTAGATTGATACCTACTGATTTTCTCCCAAATTCAAATATGGCCAAGCATCACAAGAACCAGTAGGATAAAGAAAGATCTCATGAAAGGCCTATTTCGTGAAAGGAGCACTTAAGTTAGCTCCTGATAATTTCATGCCGAGTTCGGCTTCGTCGTCCGCCGGCAGTCGGCGCAAAAATAGCCGTGTCTTTGACTTAACGTTTTGGCGTATATATTAAACAAACCAGAGAAATTAGGCGCTTATCGGCATCTGAGTACTTTTACTTGTTCATTGATACCCTAACTCTATTCCCGGAGGGCTAGAAGGTATGATCGATTCCCGGCAGGGGGCGGATTCGGCCCCCCCCCCCTGAGATCTCGAGAACTACTCGTCCGATTTCATCGCAACAAACGGCAATCGATTTGCCGTGACGTGAACTACATTTTTACAAAAAGAAATTTTCAAAATTTTGAAAGCGGTGGATACAGGGGGCAAAAATGTCAAAATGGGGACATTTTTGAACTTCTTATAACTCCGATGTTTATGTACCGATTTCAATGAAACTAACATGAATCGAGAGATTATGGATAGGGCTTTTGCCATGGGTCCGCAAGTCTGAAATTTTGAGAGAATGCATGGGCGTTCACAGGGTTTCAAAAATAGGAGGATTAGTTTTCTAACAACTGAATAAACAAAAGAGGCAAACACCCCTTTTTTGGCCTCTGCTAGTCATGTTATACTAAAGAAGTACAAATCGCATTACAATGTTTGTATAATGTTAGCATAGGCGGTGCTAAGGAAATGAAAAAGGGGGAACTGTCATGGTCACACGTTTCTCAGATCAACTTGTAACCTTTGACCTTAAATGACCTCCAGTGACCTTGGGGTCACTTGTAATGATCTCGTGTGCATTTAATATTATCTGTAAACGTTTTGAATCATTTGAATTTACTATTTCAAAAATTTCATTTTATGGCTATTGCGATATAGGGTAGGCGCACTGACATTTTAGGTCATAGCTCGGTGACCCGACCTGATATCAAGCTGAAACTTGGTACACAAGTAGAAGGCACCCTTTTACGTCAGATATAATCCGGGTTTGGCATTTGAAAAAAAACGGCGCCGAAATTATTGCAAAAAAACGAATTTTGAATTTTGACCTTGACCTGACCTTGTAAGTGATTTCACATAAACAAAATTACATCTGCACATTGCCCAACTATTTAGCTATGCATCCATATAAAGTTTTAAGTTCTATCTTTAAAACTCTGCTTTTGGCAGACATTTTCCTTTTACCCTGAACATGGCCAAAAATGGCCTGAGGTGCCTCCCAAAAACGTTGCCTGGCTCCGCCCCTGAGCAAAATAGAATTTTGAAATTTTGTCATGGCGCGTAGAAAAAATAGCTAGGAAAAGTGACCAAGTTTCGTGAAGCTGCGTTAAAAAGCCTGGAATTGGCAAGCAAAAAACCCGAGGAGGGGGGCGGATTCAGCCCCCCCTGCCGGGAATAGGGTTAACCTAGCCTTTATTATTCACAGACTTTGAGATCCAGGCCATTTCTCGATTCCATGTCGTCGGCTGTGAGAAAGCATATATAGGGCACAAATGGCTTGCATATTATCCAAAGCTAAAAATGAGACCAGATTCCACCTCTACTTGTCACCTCTACGAGTTTTCCAACAGTATACTTATTTTTATCTTGTGACCAGCCGTTCGTGAGTTAGAGGGGGGGTCAGACCCCCCCAAACGGACGTGATCGGCGTCGACCGTCAGTCGGCCGCGGGTTAAACCTCTGGCAGTGCTTTTAATAAATTGAACGGCTGTGCGAAGTTTTTTGGGAGTGTTAGCAGAGACGCAGCGCGCTGGTTTTTCTGTTATTTTTATTCCTGTTAATCGTTTTAAAATTTGCCCAAATCATCACTGATATGGTTATTTGGCGTAGCTTAATTTGTGTTGAAGAAAGGTAGCCGATTTTCAACTCTTCCTATGCATCACAAAATAAAAATGTATTGATCATGTTTAAGTCTTAGAATTAGGCAAATAAAGTAGTGCATGAGGAAGAAAGAGAATCCGTCTCAACAGGGATGATGACCTTACTTTTCTGTAGCGTAGGTGCTGTTTTGAAAGCTAATTTTGTCGTTTGTTACTTTCAACTTAACATCGATTTTATTCCTTTGAGCGTACTGAGGGCATTTACAGACATTATTTGCCTTTGTATTGTCTTAAATATGCTGCGGTTATTTTCATTGTTCATTGAACACACTGCCGGTTTCTTGTGTTGCAAAACATCCAATGTGTTGTAGCTGCACTTGTCCTGGAAAAATGAAAACGTTTTTTCTGGGCATGAGGAGCAGGCGTACGCAACTATATTCGTGACAATTGAAACCATTTCTTGCTGATCATGCTCACCAAACCATACTCTGTCGTTCAACCCGTTTCATTTGATTAGTTCATCATTCTAAGAACGTTAGTAATATTATGTTGTTATAACTGCGCCAAACAAATATATATATATATATATATATATATATATATATATACTCATGAACTGCGATGGGTGCCGGCATTTTAAACGCTTGCTTGTGTTGTATGTCCGACGACTGAGATGATATGAAAAAATGTTGGGAGGTGCTTCCTTTTCCTCAGGAGATGCTCTTCCAAACGCAGAAGGTGCTGGAACACTCCCTCAGAGATATAAAACACCGTCAGTGGTCATAGACGTAATCAAAACAAAGACGGAACTGCGGAAAACCCAGCGCCCAAAAAATGGCTCAGGTGCTTTTTTGTATTCAACGTGAACATGCTAACGGTGGGCCGGCTTTGTTTACTGCATCGTCTGGTGCGACACGGTGTCAGCCTCGATCTGGCCAGAGCTCTCAGGCAGAATACAAAAGCGAAAGCTCTCACGTGTTTTGTGTACCCGGACGCCTGCGATGCTGTTTACACTAGATCGCCAGCTGCACTTAACATGACCGGAGTCGCGCCGGGCACGCGACATATCTGTCCGGGACGCCCCATATTGCACGCCTACCGTCGCTTCCAATTGTAACAAAGGCCAGGAAAAGTGGTGGATGTCTCCTTGAGGTTAACCAAAATGTTACGCCACTGAATGGAGGACATTTAAAGACTGCAGTGCAAGAGTCTGACGCGTTGGACGATCATCTTAATGTGTCCATCTACGCTTAGACGTTTTTTTTGGAGGGTTCACCGAACCAGGCTAGCAGGAACTATCAGAATGAAGCCGCCGAGTCCCATAAATGGTGATAAATAATCCAAATAGAAGTCGTGAAATGCTGATGCAGCCAGGTAGCTCAAGCCATTGTTGTGAATGGGTTCCGGCGCACATCGTTCGACTCCGACAACGGACCATTGCCGACTTTTGACTACGGGACTAACTGGCGTTCCCTCCCTCACAGTTCCAGTAACGAAATTCCTTGCCGTTACAGTTCAAAAACAACAAAAGTTCCTCTTTGTCAAAGTTTTAGTAACAACTTTTTAAGCCTCCATAGTCCGGTAGCAAAGGTTCTCGCCGTCACAGTTCTAGTGACGACTCGCACATTTCTCGGTATGAATACACATTGACTGCATTGTCTGCTTTGCAATCGTTGGGGGAAACCGTAGTAGGGCGGTATTAGCGATGTTGGATTTGCATGGGTTGGTTCGATTAAAGAATGCGACCACGCCGTGGCTTTATCCAGTTTTCTTTGCATTTCTAAGCAGTCAAAACATTTCAGTTCTGTGGACGCCAAAAATTCCCTCGGAAATCGCAGCTCTGTTTTGAAGGAGGAATGTTTTAATGTAAAAACGTTCGGAACTCTTAGTTACAATACATACATCGTTTGTGGCCCCAAGGTATATATATATATATATATATATATATATATATATATATATATATATATATATAATATCATGAACGCCACACGTCTGCTTCTCCCTAACGCCTAACCAGTGTCTTTCAAAATATTGAATATGATAATCATATGAGCATCCTTTTTTCAAGATGTGATATTTTGTCGCTCAGTTCACAGAACTATCTTCTCCTGCTCTGACAAATAAATTAGCCTGACAGTTTCGAGTGGTTCCGATGCTCGATATGTGGTAAGGACTGTTGGTGCCGAACATAGCAACTACCACACAGCCGCAATAACTATGCCAGCGCGAGTAGATTTATAAAGTGTATGTTTTATGCTCATGTGTATATTTCAATTGCAAATGGTGACTTATGTAGGCGCATGCTGTCAATAAATATTATTTTACGGAGTTTAAAAGGCGAAGAGATAAATTAAGAGGTTTATTCTTTGCGACGGAATATGTCCATTGGCGGGCGCCTATATCACAGAACTGTGGGTCCTTGTCTTGGTAGTGTCCAAGCGTCAGCAGCACAAACACCCAAAAATACATCGTGTGCAAATGTCGAAATGCACTTTTCAAACGCATTTCTTTTGCAACTTTCACAGACAATAAAATTAACATCTCTTTGCAACAGGCAAGATATGAGAGCAAGAAGAGACGGAAAGTTAATTCTTTGCTAGATGACATTAAGCAATTTCGTCACTATAGTTACGTTACAAAAACCAATACCTGCAAAGTGTTAAACAGACACAGAGGGCAAGAAAACACTTTAAGAGTTTTATCGGTTCATCACGTGTTGATTAGTTGCTTGGAAAAAGTTCTCACGCTGAAAATTTCATGACGGCAGTGGAGTTTTCTCTGTTTTGAATGCAAGCCCAAAACTCACTGGGTTTTCTGTAATTAGCCCGTGCTTAATGTAGAACATGGAAGCCTTGAGTTTTCGGCAGCCCTGAATAACACGTACTGCATGTCGCAACACCCTTGGACCGATGCAACCTTTGCAAGGAACTGACGAAATTTTTGCACAGAGAAGTTAAAAGGGGCATAGCACTGTAATATCGTACTTACGATAATAAACATACATGTCATAATAACTACTAATAGTGTATCTCATTTTAGACCCTATTGGTCTGGAATAGCGGCAAACATAGCGTATTCAGGAGCCCCACATGGTACGGTACCATGTGGGGCTTCTGGATACGCCATTAGTGCAAGTCATTGTATATATGCCATTATCTGAGCAGCGTCGGCGGCCAGACGCCGTCCGTTGGGAGTTCGGGCCGCCGCCATCTTCCTTCGGTCGCGGTGAAGGATTTCTCAGCGGTGGAACCAGTCAAGCCTGCGCTCGGTAGTGGGCCGCTGGCGGCGGGCCCAGCATGCAAACGATGTCACGGACCACAGCGGGCAGCCCGCTGTCACACCCAGCCGTGTCGAGCCAGAGCTTTTACAAGCACACCAGCCACCATTCCTGTCCATCGACGAGTTTCCGGTAACGGGGTAAACACTTTGTTACTCCGTAAAATTTCGCGTCATTGTTCGGCATCAAGATGGCGAGCTTAGTTTTGTATCCATGTCAAACAGCTTCACTTGCTTTGGCTTAGTTGGCACTTTACGTGCTGGCATTGGTGGGTTCAGACTACGTAATGAGGGGAGGAAAACTAGTCTCCCGCTTCGTAACCTAGAGTTTTCTCTACTGCTGGCTGGGGAAGCCGACAGAGAAACCGAGTCTCCCGTTGATGATTTCCTTTCAGAAACTGTTTTAATTCATTATCTTCCCAAAAAGCAAACAGAAAATGAAAATTTATGCACCAAAATTTCCGGCAGAGAACGGAGGGCGAAAGGGCATGGTGACCCTCAGGTTTTCAACTGAAAGGGGCCCATGCCACCATAAGCAATACTGGATCCGCCAGGCGGCCGTTGTTATGTGTTATTTCTGGTTTATATTTATTGCTGCATCGTGTTGATTTTGTAAAATTTACTTCTCAGCCCTAAAGCATGAAGACAGTCATTAAAAATTATGTGTCAGGAACCATTTAATAAAACACTTTAATGTTTCTCACTGTAGCTGTGGGATGTCGAAGACTCCTTTGCGCCGTTATTTGAAACAACTCGATGGTTTGACTCGTGATTGGCCGACGGTTAAACGTTTGTTCGGTTTTGAGCCCGGTATTTCTGTGTCTGGCGGTTACATAATAACACAATTTTTTTCTTATTTCGGCCAGGGAGGACATGTGATGCGTTCGATTGTGGCAATTTTAAATCACCACAATATATCAGCAGAAATGGTTCTGTGTGATAATAATATCAACAGCAACACAAGGTTTTGATGGTGACACAATATTCCATTCGTCGTATTTTTAAATCAAAACATCTCAATGTTTAACATGACTTTCCAACACAATCTTGAATCTAAAGATGCGTATAATGATGTGGCGGCGTCAGCCTTCACCAGGTATCGACTGGGTATTTCGCCACATTCCATTGACTGGAGGGAGGAGTCTCTCTCGAAAACCAATTGCCTGATTCGGCTGATTCAAACGGCAATCGATAACGCTGAACCGTGCGGTCCTGTGCCGTATGCATTTTTTTACTTTTGGATCACTGATGACGTCACGGGTGAGGTCAAACAGCCAGAAATGACCCTTTTCTCTAGAGTTACCTAATCGGAATGAAAGGCGGGCAGAGACTGAAGCGTGCATGGCATTTTGTTTCTTGCAGTTTGATCTCATCTTCTGAGCGATACCTGACCCAAGATCACCAAAGGTCAAGGTCGCAAATTATGCCCGATTTGACGTCCGTGATAACAGGTCACGCAATGCGTGCTTTGTGGCCCATTTGGCAAGGAGATTGATGATGTCGAGTATATTGTCCGAAAGTCAGTTCCACACAGACGTCTCGAAAAAAAACGAACATGCAGAAATATGAATGCGAAACAACACGCTCAGAGACATGAGTTACCGCACAGACACATACAAAAAAGAGCATCGGTATGCCATGTTTAAAAATAACGCGGGTGAGTTGACTTAAGTCAATTTCTTACACAAAAAATGCATAGGCGTTATGCACTTTTACCATAAAGGTAAAAGCACTTACCAAGAAAGATGCTTGGAAACCTTTATGCACTTTACATTGTGAAAATGCCTCATAATCATCGAATTATTCATGCAGCTGGAGAGCTTAATAGAAATAAGTGAATGCTAGAAAGCTGTTGATGCAATTCCATCATCATCAGTGTAGGTATTTTCTTCGTTGCCGCACGCGGTATTTCGTTCGACATGGTGCTTTTACAGGAACGATAGCCTGTCTCCATTACTTCTTTGCATCTTTGCTTTGCATCTTTGCTTTATCTTTGCATTAACGTAAACCCAAGTACAGTTTGGAGCACTTCGTAACCATTTGTGGCCTACGATGAAAGGTGCAAAACGTGCCTGTATTTCCTAAATTGCTTTATCCAGCATGGCCGTAGAAACGTGTAAAAACAGAACGTACCATGTGCACAAATGTGGAAGAGTCAAGCACCATGGTTACGATAAAGATAGGAGATAACCGCTTGTCTTCGAGAGCGTCTCAGTATGCCCTGCCCTCCGTATTTCCGAACCATGCTTGTCAGAAAAAGAGTCGATAGTTTGCGAGGCCAATTTCCCTATAGTACTGGAAACTGACCGTCTAATCATATGGTTCAAGGTTCTGGGATGAGATTTACCAACCGAAACTTATTTTGGCTTTTTTCCGAACGCGCACTCCCGGCAGCGTGCGTCACTAACGCCGACTGATGAGGCCGTCGCCGCGCCACGGCTCGGCGGGCGACGCGCTGTATTCCCCGGCTCGCCGTCGGCGCGGCAAGGAAAACAGGCCGACTCTCTGGCGGCGCGGCCCGGTCGGCCCGGAGCGGATTAGCGCGGCTCGGCCCCGCTCTCCAAACACGCCGCGCTGCCGCGCCGCCGCGGCTGACGGGTGAGCTCGCTTAGCCGGCGCGACTATGAGGCCGGAAGCTCATCATCAGCGAGGCGAAGCCAGCGGCGACCAGCGGCGCCGCCGGCTGCACGGGCAACGCTCCGGCCGGCCGGGATATATTGCCGCCTTTACGGGAACGCCGTCATCGCTCTTGTGCATCGTCGGCGCTTAGTGGTCGGAAATGGGCAGCTCCAGGTGTCTGCGCTCGCCACTTCTGCGCCAGGCGTCCGGACCTTCTCGCTGTCATAACAATGGCTCCGTTTTTGTCACGTTCACCGGCCTCATCACTTACACTGAACAAACGATGACGCGGATAAGGAATGCGACTGGGAGATGCAGGTGATACATCAGCTTGATGCGATACCAGCATTACCATTAGTTTGTTTTCATGCGTTTGGTGCATATTCGTGGTAAGGGCTGCGGGCTGCAGCTGTCAAGATTGTTTCCAGTTAGGTGCTGATGATTTATGGTTTGAGATTTATGGAGTGAGCCAGACAGCATGCATGAGTTGTAACTCCGAGAAAAGCTTGGTTTTCGTTGATAACCATAGCCATTTCCTACTCCCTTCTGTCGCTGCTTATCTTCAGCCTATATTGAAAATACGAAGGTAAAAAATATGAATCCCGGCACTCAAATGCGACGGCAGTTTTGTTCTGTCAGATACATCTTCTATAAATCCTTTGGAAAGTAGAGGGGTAGGAAGGGGGAGGGGATTATGGCTCCGACTAACATTACGCGAATAGTTAAAACCCTCCAGTCTGCGCAAAGAGCGTTTCAGATCGGTGAATTCCAAATATTGCAAAACGCGTTGCATCAGTTATGAAAGACCCTAAACCGATGAAACATCACGAAAGCAGTGAAAGACCTAACACAGTCACAGAAGTAGTGAAAAATACCACGTAGCAGGTAGCCTGTTTCCCCACACTTTGTTGGTTATGCTTTGCCTGATATAGCATTTCATCGTTGATAGCGTTGACTTGTCGCTACGACGTATGCACTGCCTGACCTGAATAATTAACAAGAGGGTTGTGCGAGAGTCACAAAGTCAAATATAACGTGCCACTGTCTTTCAGAGAACGTTGTCCCCACAACCATTTTTCTTTGTTGCAGATGACGACGTTAGTTCTGTTGGCCGTTTGCCTCTGTTTCGGAGGAGACCAGCGTTTCGGCCTGGCGTTGCCAGTTCCTGGTGAGTTTCACTTTTGTTGCCAGGGACCTACAGTAAGGAGTTCGCTCGGGGATATTCCACCAAGCTCTGCGTCATTAACGTGTCAATCATGACAACGCTAGATTAGCACGCGCGGCTGCAGTAAAATATGATGATGAACTTATAATCATCACGAGTATGCACCATATCTGACGTAAAAAAGAATTGTTTCTGCCAAGAATTACTAATGTTGGGAGAAACGCAGGACTTGGATTCTCCAAGATTTTGTTGGTGCTCCCACCCTCAGTAAAATCATTTGAAAGATCGAGATTCAGGAACCCATCGAGAGCACAAAGTGGAAACAGAGTCCATTCGCGTGGGAAGGACAGGTCCACGTTGCATGAAGTGAAGGTCAGTCCTCGACATTTGGGACAGTCCATCGGCGACCTCAGGGGAGACCGGACTGCAGTGCGACAAGGAAAGTTCCCTTCCATCGGGAGGCACACAACAATCGTGTCATTACAGACTGATTTGGGCTCTTCACCAAAGAAAACTTGTTGCCGAATTGGGTTGAGAAAGTTATGAAAAGGTAGGACGAACTACGTTTCGAATGAATGTCAGCTTTCGATTGGCAAACTGCACAGTACTAGTGATTTCTTAGTCAAGCGTTACAAGCGAGATCAGCCGCCCTTCTGCCGACTTCTTCCCCTGGTCCTACTGGAAAAAGTGTCTTCGATTGGGTTGCTTCCATTCGTCCGCGATTGCTCCATCCCCTGCTCGCCACATCCTTCTGGGTTTTTCGTGACGGCTATTATCATTATTACTGTTGTGGATTCAGCTTGCGTGCGAGCGGAGGTACGGCGAAAGTCCAGGCCAATAAAAATATCCTTCTACCACCTGATTTCACCTCGATCCCTGGCTTTCCGAACCGATCTTTATGTGTTTGTTCTTTCCAGCCATTTAGAAGTCAACCTTTCCTGTTTCGAACGTTGTGTTTGTATGTTTTTTTGCTGCATTTTCTTTTTCAGTTGAATCTGATTTGACGCTTTCTGTTTGGAAAAAGCTATGTCCTTATTATTCTTTTACTGCAGGACCCAACAGTTTTAGAACTGATTTGAACTGTGTTGCCCATTTCGCTTATTTTGTGTTTCGTCTGTGCACTCCCCACACATTCTGATAATTTTTTCTTCTCTCTATCAGTCCTTATCTTGTTATAAATGCGTATGTACTATCCGTCCCTGTTTTGGTTATGAAAAACGTCCGCAAAAGACCAACAGTCTTGCATTTGCTAGGCTATTATTCTGCTGTCAGCTTGAAAAGGGCATGGAAATAATATCATAAGACTGCATTGCTTATTTACATGTTAACATTAATATATTACATATCAAGCAGTAGCTACTAACCATCATAATAACATGTTAATATTTATATAATGATTAATATGAATATATAATGTCAATATTTATAATAAATATTCAACTAAATACATATAACTAGTAATGATGATAAGTAAAACCAAAAGGCCCCTGAACACCAGTAAGCATTTAGTTCACAGCTTCCTTGGCAGGACCAACCACCATAGATTAATAGTGATATATCAAAAGTTATTTAAATAAATAGATAAATAAATAAATAAAATATCTCTAAAATCGGTGGCGTCCTTATATATATATCCAAAACGACATAGCAATGGCATTTTGCGGGAATGCATCGCCACAAAATGCCAGATTCGCAGATCCAACCATCGCGATTGTTGGATCTGTGCACCTGTTCGTGCAAACGACGACAAAGGGGCTGATTGGACATCACGTCCTCACCAAGAGCCTGGCTGGATACAAATACAGTTTAGGCTTCAGCCCTGAGACGAAGTTTTCCAGATGAACCTATTTAGCGGCACGCAGCAAGGACCCCCGTGGGCGGTCCCGGTCGGCTACACCTTTAAACTCGATCCATCGAATGCGTGCGGCACATGTACGAATTTGGTGACGGTCAGACCCATCGACTCAGCACACAAACTACATACAAATAGAAAAACCGACTGCAGCGCAAACATCCAGAAACTCACTTCCGTTATCATGCATTCTGGAACCGGACATTGTCAGTTCCCCGCGCGAGCAAAGAAATTTTTTGCTCCTTCCCAATCTGAATAAAGCAAATAGACAAAGCGCCTGTAGTTGTAGCCCGCTGTGAGAATTGGCTAACATTCCTGTGTGCTTTGGCTACAAAACATGGAAGCAAACCTTAAACCGGTTTTAGTATTCGTCACAAAGCAAACTCAGATTTGGTTTTTTGCCGTTAATAATGTTGCTACATTCAGTTTGCTACGACATCGTGTCCGCCGTACTGCCCAACGCAATCACCGCGAAAGTTCTGCAGGCATTATCAGCAGTCGGACAAAGCAGCACGATAAAGTCTGTACGCAGAACAAATTCATTGGCAAGCAAATCGACCAAACAGATACTGAAAGGCCCATTTCGAATTGGCTGCTTCATACAGAATCCTTCTGTTGGTTCGTGCGGGCTTGTGTGTTTGTGTCTGCGTGTTTCATTTTGAACTACTAATGGTACAAGTCAATTAGCAGTATAGTGCAGCTTAACTCAAGTCAAACCATCCCCGACGGCATTCGCTTCTGTCGAATCCGACTCTACTGCGGGCTCACCTTGGGCGGGTCGTAACCGACGGGCCGTCGTCGGAGACATTGCTGGTCGATGGTGGGCGCGTGACTTCCCCCAGGCCGGCGTTATCGCGCCGTCAAACCGGCGTGTCGGCTGATTAAACCGCGGCAGTCAAACTCGAACCGCCGCACGTGTGCCGCACTTGACCGCGTTGTGGACTATGCAAACTGGCGGCAGCCGCCGTTAGAGCGGCGAGCGAGGCGTCAGGGGATGTCGCGGAGTGGACCGGACCTCGACCCTGCAGATGAGTCCGAATGTCGGCCAAACTGGTGGGAATATGGGGACCGCCTTACCACGATGAGTTTTCCTACTTCTCGTGAATGTCCTGTCCTGAGAATACAAACGGCAAGCCTTCAGGCAAGTTCGGTCAATGACTTGACCCCTTGTCAGTACTCGCCTTTTGGCCAGCTTCGACAGAAGAGGAGCACGACTTCCAGCCACGTCCAAGCCTGACGTCATAGGCCAGGAAACAAAGGGGAGCATATATCTCGGTCTGTTGGCTAGACGATGATACCTAATTCGGCTTTTTTGAGTAAATCAGTGAGCTTACATGTGACCCCAAAAAGAATCATGTCATTCGACTGTGGCTTCCATTTGACCCCATTAGACGTAGCCTAGGACGCTTCTGAGGGGCTCAGATTTCTGTGGGTAAGTCCTAAAATTACTGCCTGTGTGCAAACCAGTGCTTCCGATTACTTCAATACCCTTCCAAGGTCAACAAAGGGTCAGTAATGACCAATAACCCAGTTCGTGATTCTGCGCCGAAATGAGTCTGGTGTAACGTCCAAGTGCAGAGGTCACTGACGCCATAGCTGGCACTCGTACACAGGACCGTGTAAGAGTGAGTACTGTAAATTGCTCAGAACAGTTGCTGTGCGATGGCTCACCGTAGTCACGTGACAGGATTTCTCGAGACACAGTTAAATGGCGGGAAAACAACGCGCCCGGGCGGGGGTTAATTGGCGTTATTTTACAACAGCCTTGCTAATTCGTCTTACATAACATCATGCCATGTAAAACCAAATGGATTGTCACGAAAAGGAATGTTCCACTCCAAGTTTGACGAGCAATGCGGTAGGCAACGGTCGAAAAACGCCTATCCGACGTCTCATCGAATCCGTAATCCCTTACGTTTTACCTTTAAGACAAACGAAATGATTCACCGTGCGAGATTTACGGCCTAAATGGAGCAAAAGCCTAACCAAAAATATCATTCCCAGAGTGTTAAATTACCGGACTACGCTTATTTGTTATTGAAAAGTTGTTTATCATGCAGAATAAGTCATACAGTTCTACGTGAGCTGTTGGATCTCTTCCTATTCATAAAACAACCGAAAAGTTAGGGTTGAAACAGCGTATGGGATGTCGAAGGAAAGAAAAGGATCCTCGAATATGTGGTCTTAAAACCATGGGCAAATCTGCAAACAAATCGGTTTTAATGGTACCAAGAACTACATTTTTGTTCGTTCCGGTTATTCATTATGTTAAAAAAAAAACGCCTCGGGGACTTCCAGCTTAGTGAGGTTTACTCCCATGTATATGTTCAATGTCAGCTATGATATGCGACGGGCTCTAGGTCCTACAAAATATATGTTTATTAGTTGTGCGTTAAAGCCACCACTTACATCGGGAGTGAACCTACACTTCTTGGAGACCTTCGAAGCGAGCAATTTACTGAAGCACATACTCCAAAATCGCTTGAAACTTTTGCCAGTATGCAATCATTTATCCAACTGTGTGTCACGAGAATAGCATTATGCACGGACGGATGCGTTTTCATTTTCTGCATACATACGAAAGCACCTCGTGCTTTGGCCAATTGGCTAGGCTCAAAGTATGAAACTGCAATGAATGCGAGAGATTTCATTGGAGAACGCTGACGCCGGTCTTGGAAAATGCATTGTTGTAAACCAGAAGGCCGGCAGCCTTTAACAGAACGTTTGAGGAACATCCTATTCCGGGCTTAAACGGGACGTATTAACCATTGTTTAACAAGTCCTCACCCCTGAGCTTTTCCTCACCGTTCCTCAACGGCTTGGAAAAGAACCATGAAACTTGCCGTTTTTTTCCGATGTGTTTCATGCATTGCAAAGAAAAAATGTTTTCTGTTTTTCGGATTACCAGAGGTGGGCTCAGGAGCGGTTTCTGTGACTGGTGAGCATGCCGGCCTTCTATCATTTTGGAGGCCGCGCTTTCTATGTCACAGCATAAACAGTGGTTTAGACACTTGCTCATGCAATATAAATTATCATGGTACAATCTCCCTATTCTTGGTCCACGATACTGCTATTGCTAAGTGCTTTTCTTTCTTCGCAGAATTCATAAAAGCTCAGTTTCAAGTTCCTTCGAATGGCAGAAATGCGCAAAATTACACAGTGAGATCTTCTCCCTACTGTTAACCCTTCTATGGTGTCCGGACACGATTGGCATATGAGTAAACATGGGGGAAGCTGCCCAATGGGCGTCACCCTGCCTTATTGCGCCACCCCCATTATCTCCTTATTGAGACAGGTGACTGGCAGATAGAAGATATTTTCTGAGAGAGACAGTATGACTGCAGATTTTATCCCTTCCTCTTCCACTCTGTCAGCGGTATAGACGTATCGTGGGTCCGTGAAGCTTCAGTGCAAGTTTAAAATAATGTTCTGCCTTGTGTTACTCGTGTATAACTGTGTTATCAATACCGTGAAGCAAAATTGTTCCCATGCAGTGCCACTGTTGTTGAATTACGCTTCCCATTTGACCAAAATAGAGTTGATACGTTCGCGAGTTTTTTATCCGTGGCTAGTTTTGTTGTGGTAGAACCATTGCCCCTTATGCGACACCATGTGCCGGGCCTTATTGCGCCAGTAGCACAATCGGAGCAGGACTAGCTAAAGGTGTCCTGGTGGTTCTTCCAATGTTTTGCACGTTTCTGGGACACATTTAAGGCGATAATCTCGTGGGGAGGGGGAGGGTTCGGCTGTAGAGAGGACACCTTGAGAGTAAGGCAGAAATGTCATCAGAGCCTTCTTGGAAGGGCTGCAGGCCTTGGCCCTCTCCTGCCTCGTGCCATTCAGCCCCGCCGTCCGCTGGCCGCGGAAATTAATGTGCAACACCTTTTTTCATTCACCATGTAATCAGCGCCCCAAGTCTCGCAGGCAGCCCCCAGGCCGAGAATCCTGGCGACACCCTAGGAACGAGCACCCCCTATCAGTCCTGCAGGGAAATGTGTTTCGGATTTTAGCCAGTTCATTCGGAGGGGGTGGCTCGCCGCTGACCGTACTCACTGTGCCCATGAGCTAGGTGACTTCGTTGCGCCCTTCCCCATCGTGGGATATACATGCCACTGCAGGAATTTGCCCCCTAATTAACATGTTAAAAAGGTCCACGAAGGGGAAGAATGTACCCTTTTCATACCTGAAAATCCTGCTGACTTCGGTGACCTCACGTAGGCGCATCCAGTGGGTTGGGGTCCATACCCCTCTTGTGATCCGAAAATACTTCCCTCTTAAACTCGAAGATACAGTAGTCCTGCATCTCCTAAACGTTGAAGTTGAACGTTTAGGAAATGCAGGACTATTGTATCTTCGAGTTTAAGAGGGAAATATTTTCGGATCACAAGAGGGGTATGGACCCCAACCCACTGGATGCGCCTACGTAACCACCGTCATGGGGCTGCACAGCATATTGTCGGGATCTGAGCATCTCTCCCGATCTGTTTGCAAGCATTGGCAAAAGGAATAAAGGTGAAACTGTTCATTTCATATCAGATCGTGGTTCATTACACCTTTTACCGCCGCAAAGTACCTAGAACTACACATCATTTCTACGGTGGCGCTGTTCGGTACATCATGCGGCTTAAATATGGTGGGGCGGCCCTAGTTGCGCCTTTTGCAGTGTCTTGCTAGAAATTGAACAAGTAGTAGGCGAAGACTAGAGTTTTAAAACACCAGATATTATGGTGGTCAGAAGACCAGGGGAGGTATATGAGGAAGAAATAAGACAAAATTTCCCATATCATAGTCATAGTGCCCGTTTTTTTTTTAAAGTTGGCAGAAATTGGGCCAGTTTCTCCCTACATTCAAGGTAAATATTATTTTAAACTTTGGGATACTATTTCCATTTGGTACTGGCACATAGCCACCGGTAATACCCAATGCAACCGCGGCCAATAAATATCCGCTGTTTAAAATTTCTGTGATTCTTGACTCCATTGGCATTTTTATTTTTTAAAACATTCAGAATTTGGATGGGGTCCCAAGAATTCATTCCGGTTATCTTGCAGACAAATTGGACTGTTAGCTTCTGAGATATCAAGGGGGTGAATAAGCCCTCCCTCATTGAGATATACCTAAAACTAAGGCTCCGAAATAGGGCTACATTTGAGAAAATATTTTTTTTCTCTTTATCGTTACTCTAATGGCACATTTTTGTGATTTCTGGAGTTACTTTGGTACTTTTGGATCAAAGTAGCATTTGATGATTTATAACTTAGTTTGCTATAACAGCAACAGCGAAAATGAATGCTCAACCAACCTGGTAAATGTTGGCTCCATGCGCGAGAGACTGTGTCGAAAGAAAACTCACTTGGCGAGGAAACGGCATTACCTACAACGAAAGTATGAGTCACGGAGGAATTTTGTAAAAAAAGACAGATTCCACCACACCATCTGAATTCGCGTGACCTGATTGCCCAGCAACTCAGCCGTTGGGCCGAAACTTGGTGACATCCGTGCGGCAGCATCATCCTGATCTCTGGATGTCTGGCCGAATTCTCCGGCGGCTGTGCTCGGTCTCTGGATACTGGGCTGAATCACCTGGCAGCTGTGCTCAGTCGTTTGATACTCGGCTGAATCACCCGTCGGCTGTGCTCAGTCGCTGGGTACTCAACTGAATCACCTATTGGCTGTGCTCAGTCATTGAATACTTGGCTGAATTATCTGGCGACTGTTCTCGGTCGCTGGGTACCTGGCTAGATCATCTGGCGGCTGTGTACAGTAGCTGGATATTTGCCTGAATCGCCTGGCCATCTGGCGGCCTCGCTCAGTGTCTGGATCGTTTGGCGGCTGTGCTCAGTTGCTGGGTACTGGGCTGAATGACCTGGCGGCTGTGTTCAATCGCTGGTACTTGGCTGAATCGTCTGGTAGCTGTGCACAGTCGCTGGATACCTGGCTGGATTATCTTGTGGCTATGTACAATCGCTGGATACTTGCCTGAATCGTCTGGTGGTTCTTTGGATACTGGGCTGAGCTGTCTGGTGGCTTTGCTCGGTGGCTGGATGCTTGGCTGAATGGTTCGGCGGCTGTGCCATTCGCTGGGGACTTGGCTGAATCGTGTGGAGGCTATGGGCACAGTCCCAGGGCGCGGACTGATGCTCGAGCTTCAGGATGACGGCTCAGGCTACCACCAGCCAGCTAGGTCGGCCAGCCGTCCCCGTCGGTGATGACCCTGCTGTCGTCTGCCCGCAGGCGGGAGGCCGCCGACGTCGCTGACGGCGAGACAGCGCCCACTGCTGCCGGAGCTGAAGCGGGCCGAGCTGGTCGACTGGCAGCCCTGGAGCGGCGGCGACGACCTCAACTGGAAGCGTGCTCCCAACGGCCTGGGCAGGGCCGGCTTCCACGGCGACGTCTTCAGCCAGGGCTTCGGTGCCTTCTCTCCTATGAAGCGCGCGCTCGCCGCGCTCACGAAAAGAAGGCCCGAAATGGATGCCAGTGGTTTCTACGGCGACACGTTCAACGGCGGGATGGGCTATTTCGACACCATGAAGCGAAGACCAGAAATGGACGCCAGCGGTTTCTACGGCGATACGTTCAACGGCGGGATGGGCTACTTCGACACGATGAAGCGAAGACCAGAAATGGACGCCAGTGGCTTCTACGGTGACACGTTCAACGGCGGAATGGGCTATTTCGATACAATGAAACGTAAATCTGGTAGGAATGCAAATGATTTTAGCGGTAATACGCTTTCGAAAGAAAATGCCGCGAAGACCAGCAAGAGACGCCCGGAGATGGACAGCAGCGGGTTTCACGGCGACGTCTTCTCCAACGGGTTCGGCTACTTCGACACGATGAAGCGGCGAGGCGCCGAAGACCGGCCTGTCGGCCGGCGGTCGGGCCGGGAACGGCGGCCAGCCCGGCCTGGAGACGGCTCCTCGCGTTCAGGCGCCGGCCGGCGGGCTGGTCAGGCCCGCCGCCCCGGGCGGCGCCGAGCGGCAGCCGCCGGCGGCCTCCTTCTTCGCCGCGGCCTCCAACCGGCTGGCCTCCATGCGATAGACGGCCACCCTGCGGCGCTCAGGCCGCGGCCGCCGGCGGCGGAGCGGACCCCGCTCGGCAGAGCAGGCGCTGTCGCACGTCGCGGTCCTCCGGGCCCCGGCCGCGTCCGCGGAGCAGACCGCCCTTGGCGGAGCAGGCGCTGTCGCACGTCACGGCTACATTGGGTTCATTGAAAGGCTGCCGATGAAGAGGGATCGGTTTCGGAAGCCGGCAAAGTTGTCACAGTCCGCACGACGCTGCGTGGACGAAAGCGCGTCGTAGAGACCGCGGCTGAAACCTATTTCATCGGTTGTTGAATAAAGCGTTGATTAACGGGCCTCACGGCGGCGCTCACACTTTAAAGTCAATCCTTTTTAACGGAGATCAAAGATGGATGAATGAGCATGTGCTGCCACCAGCCACATCACCACTGAGCCATCGTTGGGGTAATCTGAGATATGATCGTTATCTTGTCGTTTTACAGTTTCTCAATTCTTCAGGAATGATCTTTGCGATTAACATATCGAAGCATTGATGTTTCCTAAATACTGCGGAATAAAATCGGTTATGAGTAGTGCATAGTGGAGTTGCCACCGTCGTTGCAGCTCTGGCTGGCAATTTCAAGGACTGTTATGCTAATGAAACGTCGATTCATGAATTAAAAGCCGTCGGCGGATCTCCATACTGGTTTACACCGGTATGTTTATTGGTCCTCACTGGCACTGAGCTGCGTTGCTGCGCTGCGGTTTCCGCTGGTAGAACCGTTGGAAACTCCTTGTGGTATTGAAACGAAAGTATTTCACTGAGCCCTGGCCTCGATACCCTTGTACATACTCTTCCGTGCATTTGTCTACTTGCCGATAGAGACCGTGGTATGCAGCCAGCCGTGTCCACCGATGGTTTGGGGTTCATGAGCTGTTGAACCCTTGGAAATGCCGCGTTCTGACGATGTCAGAGATCTACGTTGTTGGAACTGGCAGCTACTGCAAGGCAATACAGGCATGCACGAGCTGCCATATCTGAGTCGGACGGCATCGTTTGAAGGGCTGGTCGTGCGCACGAGCTCTTCGCCGAAGCCGATAAACATCAACAGACAAGTTACTTCCGGAGGCTGTCAAGCATCCGACGGCAGCCCGCCGCCCCGGAATGCAGGTGCTAGCCGTCGATCGCTACAACAGCCATAACACATACACTTGGCCAGATTAGTAACCAGCCGATGACCACCGAGTCGCAGGTCCCAACGGGGGGGGGGGATTCCGACGATAAGACACGTGTCACCGGTTCTTCCAGCTGGCGCAACACTATTCACAGTCCTCATCCGCTGCCCGTCAGTAAACGTAACTGACAGATGGCCTAAACCTGGCCTGTGCTAATTGCCTCGGCTTACTGCCGCCGGATTTTCTGTGGCAGAGGACAAGAATAGAAAGCAACCCCTTTCCGAACCCCTTTTCTAAAATGAGCTGATGATTTTTTGGTCCAGGTGGGAATTTTTTATTCTCATTTTTTTATTATTTATATATTACATATTTCTCAGTATTTTAGGAGACGGAAGACTCAGGTTGGCCACATGACCTGAAAGTTCCTTCTTTTTGCCCTATCTTGTAGCTCTCTGCTGGTGGACTCCTGGAATCCGAGAAGATTGTAACCTGTGAGTGTAAAAGGAGTACGTGTTGTACAAGTCCACGTACGTCTCGTAACTTTCACTGCGGTGTCAGTCAATCACTACTGCTGAATTGCGCCTGTACTGAGGTGGTGCCATCCTCAGCGATACCGACTGAACTTCCCGTACCCCGATATATTCTGCGACGATAAAGCATGTTGTTTCACATTCTCAGCATCATAAAACATGATAGTGATATTTGACCTAACATTAACCTGAACTCGACCTAAACGGAAAACACAACCACTGACAACAATGGATGATCAGTTGTAAAACCGTCGCTACAAACGCATGGTTCGCACGTCGTTTTGCTATAAACCTCGAAGATGGCGGTGGAGACTTCAAATAATGCGATACTTTCTTTCAATGTGGTCTGAGAGGTCACCAGGTGAGTTGAAAGAGCACAATTGGGCATCATTCGAATAAGAAAGAAACGTGCTGTTCGATTTTCCCGCTCTGTTTTAACTAAGAGCGACGTGGGCACGACGAGTGACACCCACGCACCTGCCTCTTCGGGACTACAGGTAAAAAACTTTAAGTCCTGCGAAGGTTAAAGATTACGCGCGCCCATCGTACTCATGTTGTTTGCTGTCATTGTTCATCATTATTGAACGCTAAGAAAAAGGTGTAAAAGCAGGTCTAAGGTCAAAACATTCCCAATGGAATATTTTGTTCTTTTTTTAGCGGGGCGGCTTTGAAATCGACGCAGTGCGAATACAAGTGCGTAAGGCTTATTGAATTGAGTTATGCTGTAGTGAAACTGTAATAAATCTGTTCCCAGTGGCTGGGAAGTTATTAGCCTCCAGGAAGTGTAACGCACGGGCCGGGCTGAGCCCAGCCCCTATTCGTGCAATTTTTGTGACGTCACGGTACCAAGTCAGCCATTTTTATAGAAATGGGGCCATTTTTATAGAAAGTCGCTGGCGTCTGTAGTACAACTATAGAACAAAATAATGTGTGCCGGCCATGGCAGATATAAAAATTAAGATCAAGACATGAACGCAGAACACCGAAAAAAGACATCGGAGATCCCAACTTGTGATAGCGCAAGTGCCTCGAGTTGGGAACGTAACATCAGAAGCGGAAGAAAGAAACGGAGAATTCTTAACGTTTTCGATTTTTGTTCATTGCGCTTTCCACAGTTGAAAGTGGTATAAAATCCTTGATTCGCGGATACTTAAGATCTTTCGGTTATTTTTTAAAAAGTACTACATCTAAACGCAACATGTATCTCACAGCTTAGCAGCTTGGCAGCAACTAAGAATTTTAGCCAGTTACTAGCATTGTTAACTACGTGTGTGGAACATTTCACTCGTTCACGCCAGTAACTATACCATTTAGCCAATAGTAAAGGCACCTTGTCAAAGGGGCCAATAACGTCCTTGCAACTTTTTTGATTAGAAGAAACATACATGCAGTCATAATTCACGTGAGATTCCACGCAAGGCTTTCCCTGAAACCGGTTCCGATTTTTTTTCCCTGAAAATACACACGTCGCTTCCTGCAACCATTCGTGTTGCTGAATGTTCGAGGTAGCTCGGCGCTGTCGTCCTCGCACTGATCGATTTCATACTGCCAGAAGGCATCCCTTGCACGTCATTGAGCCAGTTATGGTGTACATGACCCATTTACGAAGCATCACCTGCACGTCGTTGGGTCGGCTATGGTGTGCATACAGGAGCCATCTGCGGAGTCATTGGAACCACTCACGGAACCCCGAGATCGCTGGCGTTATCGGGACGCGGGCAGCGCCCGTTCCTGATTGGTTTCCTGCTGGTTAATGAGTCGGCTGTCACGAATACAGGACACGTGGTCGGGCTTCCGCAGTAAATGGAGGCCAATCTAAACAACTAGCAACGGGTCAAGCTGAAGATGAGACGTGGTGTGCCGAGCCCAGATTGGATTCAACGAAACGGCTATATGATGATCGTTCACTGCAAAAAGTTACCATGTTTTACAGGGGTTATCAGACCCAAAGCACCGAAACATGGTTGACAGGACGGGGCCAAAACCCAAATGGGGTTCTGGTATTATATTGTTCTATCGCCATTTGGATGCGTGTAGATTGTTTCAAAGTAACAGCGCATGACAAAAGGAAAAAATGATCAGTGCTGGCCTGCTCGTGACGTCAGCAACATAATGAACCACCTATATTCGATGATTAACCCACATTTACCGAAGACGGACCTCATCTTCGACGCAGTTTTGTCCCTATATGCCGAAAGATAATCAGGCGCTTACCATGAGCTGTGATCTCAAGTACCATCTAAATGAAAACAGTTAGCCTGGACCGCATAATTGCTGTTTTCCACCGGGTGTGGAGACACATAACTGGAATTTTTATAAGGGTCCGGCATAATGCCAAAGACCCTCAAGCTTTTGCGCGTTGGCATGAATATTATTTTGATTGCATAAACTCCTACAGATATAACTACTTTGACAGATGAAAATATCGCTGAGATGTCAGCAATGAAGATCCATGATTGGCTGGTTTCCAGCTTTAGCTTTGTGGTGCACACGTACAAGGACGGTGGCAACAAATGTTCTGAAAGACTCTGAAAACCTTTTGAAAGCCACCCAGGCTCCCAGCGGCGGCAGAAAACGTCAGAGCGCCGGTTGTTTGAGTCCGGGAGTGGGAGAGCACGTAGGTGGCACACCACCACGCCTGGCTGACTGGCGCACGGTGGCAGTTGCACACCGTCTCCCTCTGCGTCGGCAGGTGGCACACTGTCGCCCTCTACGTCGGCAGGTGGCACACTGTCTCCCTCTGCATCGGCAGGTGGCACACTGTCTCCCTCTGCATCGGCAGGTGGCACACTGTCTCCCTCTGCATCGGCAGGTGGCACACTGTCGCCCTCTACGTCGGCAGGTAGCACACCGTCTCCCTCTGCGTCGGCAGGTAGCACACTGTCGCCCTCTACGTCGGCAGGTGGCACACTGTCGCCCTCACGCGTCGGCAGGCGATGCTTTCGCTGGGTTGGTGAGTGGCACGTCACTTCCAGGCAGAACCACTGAGGAGGTCTGAGCGCCTGAGGTGACGACTGCTAAAGCTGGGAAGGCTTTCCTTACAGAGCACATGGCACTGACAGTGGGATGTAGTGGACTGCGTTCGTCCGCGTCGGTTCCTTCAGATTCAGCTTCAGGTTCAATCCGTTCAGGCAGAAGGTTCTACGGATACGGCCCGGCAACGATGATTCTCGGCTTAAGGACGTGAACATCGCTTATATATTGGGAGGGAAAAAAACATGTTCCACCATTTGTGCCGGCGCGCCGTTGGCCGGCCGGGAAGACGGGGGAGGACACAACTGCAGTACAGATGGGCACATGTGGCTATGCCTGAGCTCGCCGAAGTGCCCAAAACCGCCGAAAACAGTACAACTCCCGACGAGCAGCCGTTGGGCCGGGACTGCGGGAACCGTCACAGTGAGCAGACGGCGACAAAACGCCGAAATATGGCGCAAAACGGAAGGCCAACCACGAAGCACGCCGGCACCTAGAGATTTCGTGGCGTCACGCAGCCGTAGGACGCGTTTCAAGGCCACTATGCCTTCTGGCGCGAATTTGTAGTGGGCTAGACGTCGTACAGCCATTTGAATCGTATATTTGTATTCAGCGTCTACAGTTCTATCGGATGCAGGTGAAAAAAATCAGTCACTTCTCTACAATTCATGCCATTGATTTTCTCTTTAAATAGGACGTGCCTTGTAGGCTTTGTACATAACTATTTTGGGAAGAAGACATGTTAATTGGAGACATTTTAACATGTTAATTCGAGGAAATCCCTACCAGTGACCGCGAAATCCCCCCAGTACGCAGCAAAATCCTCCCTGTGAAAGCGTTGTTTTGTCAGGAGCGCACGTCCGATAAGGTCTTTGACACGCTTCAGTGTTAATGGAATACGTTAATGGTGAGACATCTATTCGTAAATAAAAAACAAACCAAAAGGGGAAAATTATCGCGCAGTTTTGTAACGTCAGCCAGGTTTTAAATTCCGTCATCTAGAATTTGCTTGGCGTAGATGAGTGCAAAAATAAGGGCAAGATTATCACCAATAAGTGCTCTTCATGCTTGTGACGATTCTGCTGGGTTCCTTTCTGACGGTTCGATCTCATGAACTGCTGCGGCCGCAAGCGAAACAAACAGATCGCGCAAAAATACGGCGAATCTGGCTGGCGACGCCATAAATACAGAAACGCGAGCAGACGGCTTTTGGCCGGCTTGTCCCCACCCATGTAGCCCCAAAAAGGCGACCCCCTAGATCCTAAGTACGTCACAAGGCGCATGCGTTTCTCGGACGCACTGATCGCTTTTTGGTCGTTTGCCACGCCGCGCATTTCAACCCCTTCGCGCGTGCGAATTTTGCATTCGAATCAAGTTTTGGTAAAAAAAAACTGATCAAAATGACTTCGGGTCCGCCCAAGCATCGCATTGCACTCTTCATTGCCACCAAACGGCTTCTGTTTGTTGAGCCGAACGTCAGCAGCCTGGTCTCCGCAAAATTCTCACGCAGCACCCCAGCACCGTTTCAAGGTCATGCTGCGCACTTCAGAGTGGTTCCTGTTGAACGGTTGATCTAGCTGCCCACAGTGCTGTTTCACAATCGCGCTGCGAGCTCCCAGGGAAAGAGACGGTCCTCGGCCGGTTGGTCTGCCCGTATGCCCTCCCACTTCGCGCTCGGACACACGCTCGCCTTGAGCACGATGAATCACTCGGTGTATGTCGAATGTGTACGAGTGCAATACGCTCCAATCGGATTTTTTTCTATGGCTAATAACAACCAGTTTCCCTTCATGCAGCGCCCTGGGGTATAAAGCAGCCACTGCCACTTTCTTGCTCCGTTTTCGTTTGCCCATGTTCTCAGGTTGGACAGGTGCAAAGTATTTACACACACACACACACACACACACACACACACACACACACATATATATATATATATATATATATATATATATATATATATATATATATATATATATATATATATTCCATTTCAGTCAGTTTCCACAGTCTGCGTCTCTGTGAAGATCGCTCGCATTTTCTGTCTCGTCGGTGTCTGCAAGTCTTCCTCGGTGCCCTTGGACCTGCATCCGTTTCGGTTCGTTTCCTACCATCTAGCTCGATCTCCATTAGTCTCTACTGGTCTCCTTTGGTCTCTATCGGTCTTTCACTTTTTCGGTCTCTCTCAAACTCGTTTGATGTCTATCGGTCTCTGTTGGTCTCAACTAATCTTCGTCGGTTTTTCTTGGTCGTTACCGGTCTCCACCACTCTCCACCGGTCTCTGTCGACCTCCGTCGTTCCGCCGATCTCTACCAATCTCTTTCGATCTCCTCGGTGTCCTTCGATCTCCGTCACATTCACCCAGCCTAATGTCACTGTCCTTTCCGTCTGTCTCTGTCTCTTTTCCTGTCTTCGTCTCATTCCCTGTATTTGTCTCTGTCTACCAATGTTGGTCCGTCTCTGTGTAACCCTGTTGGTGTTTGTCTATCTGCATCTATATCTGACCGGACCTTTATGCCTGCTACAGGGCATGTTTTTTTTATTCATGTGGCCTATTTGAAATCCCGAAATTGGAGGCCGTGTCATGGTCAAACCGAGCAAGATGGAATGATTAATTTTTAGTTAACACACGCACTGGAAGAGGGGCACTTTTGTGCCCCCACCTGTTTTTCTTTGATATTTCGAGAACGGATCGGAGCTGGCTGCTGCTGCTTTGTGATATCTGTGGCAATTGAATAACTTGCCAACTGACACGAACAAATCGAAAACCAGCGGAAAATTTTCGGATTTTGAAGCATTTGAAGTCCAGGAAACGTGACGAAAATAGCGGTTGTCGCTGACAAATGGGAACTTTGCGAAATAATTTGCGTTTTACCTAAGATTACCTTTTGAATACAATCAGCCGACATCATTCGGACATGAGTGGTGGATTTACCAAGACCAAAGCCAGGGTCAGGAAGGGTTAAGGTCACCAAAGATCAAGGTCAACCAGTCTGTAACCTGATCCAGATTTGCTTTGCAGCATTTCGGTTTGTATGAAACATGTATTCAAAGGTCCTTATTAACCCGCGCACGACCGTCGGTCCGTCCCGAACATCGGCGACTGGGGGGGCAGTTGACTGCCCCCCCCCTCTAACTCACGAACGGTTAGTCGCACGATAAAAATAAGCATACCTTTCGAAAGCCTGTGACGAGAAGAGCTCGAAACTGGTCTCATTTTTAGTTTTAGATAATATGTAAGCCAATTTACGCCCTATATATGCTTTCTCATAGCCGACTGCATGAGACCGAGAAATGGCCTGAATCTCAATGGCTGCGACTAATAACGCATAGGTAAAGGCACCAGCGCACAAGTAAATGTCCACGGATGCCGATACACGTCTAATTTCCCCAGATTTATTCAATATATACGCCGAAACGTTGAGTTAAAGACACCGTAATTCTCCCGGTCGGCCGTCAGTGTGTGCCGCTGCCGTATGCGGTACCAAATTGACGGGAACTAATTTTGGCGTTCCTTTCTTTTCGCGAAAAAGGACAATCGATGTCAATTTTATTGATCTTTGTGGTCCTTGTGATGGTTTCTCATGCTTAAATTTTGGGAAAATTGATTAGTTGCCAATCTACAAAGTTGGCGGAGGTTTATTCACGATAGCCTATTTATTTCCAAAATACGCTACTTTTTCAAACTTTTTGAGGTTCCTGGTATTAATTACGTCTGTGCAAGTTAGTTCTGCCATTTTCTACCCATTCTGAGTAGTTCATCGTCGAATTTGACGGTGGTACATTCTGACCCACTGCAGTTATTCGTGCCCTGACCTCAGGTCAATGGCTGGAGGTCACTGATACTTTGCCCAATGACGGTAACTAGATGTCTGCTTCACTCCACACTAAAAATGTTATGGAATTTCGGTCAATTTCAGAAAAAACGGCGATATGTCTTAAAAATGGCTTGACCTTAGGTCAATGACCCGGAAAATTCCGAAAAATCTGAGATAGCAGATTTGTTGCATCTATCACGGTCACTACTCCCTGAAAGTATTATTGAGATATCTTGTTTTGCGAAAAAGTTAGAGAGCGCTAAACTTTTTTGGACATAGGTCTGTTTGACCTGACCTAGGTCAGGCACCTGATCTGATCTGAGGTCAAAATTTTGACACGAGACGTAAAATTGATGGAGCAAAAGGTACACAAAGTTTCGTGACTCTGTGTTTGTTGGTTCTCTCGCAATGCCAGAAAAACCCCAGGGGGGGCAGTCAACTGCCCCCCCCAGTCGGGGACGGGTTGAAAAAACGTGTACACGCATTGATACGCTCACACATACTAGAGTCGGTGAAGATCAAGATAATCAAGGATCAAGGTCGATTATCTTGTGATCTGGCCCAGATTTGCTTTGCAACATGTTGATTTGTACGAAATATGTATTCAAAGACCCTGATAAAAACACAAGTGTGCGCACGCTGATACGTATATGTATACAAGGGTCAGTGGAGGTCAAGATCATCAAATGTCAAGGTAAACTATGCGACCTGGTCCAGATTTTCTTTGCGACATGTCGATTTGTATGAAATAACAGTATGACATGAACTCGACCAGAAATCCTCGGACAAGACGCCAGATTAACGGAAATTGTCGCATTCCACGTTTTAACTCTCAAACACGCATCTTTTTCACATGTCGTTCGAAAAGCTGTTGTACGGGACGAGAAAATGTCCAATGTTGGCCTTTTTTACCCCAGTTGACCCTGAAGATATTGACCTAGAATCATAAAAACTGTACTCAACGGAAATCTTTATCGCCTTACCCTACCCATAAAATTTCATGTGTCAAGCTCATTCCGTCCCCGAGATCGAAGGGGAGCACTTTTGTGCCTCCCTTCCAGTGCGCGTTAGCGCGAAGCCCCGTCCACTGCGCGTGTTAACAGTAAGAGAAGCTGGTTTTCGGCTGTGACCAGCAAAACGCTGACTTTTTTTGTACGCTTTCATTTGGATCGACCACAACGAGACACACCAGATGGCTTATATTGACGTGTTCACAATTGATTGAGGAATGTAGTGGAAGTGTCGGTAGGAACAACATATCTCTCCTAGTCCTTCGATCCAATGCAATCCTCACATCCCTTTTCAAAATTCGCCATCACCTTGCCCCAGACGTCCTAAAATTTTTTATCCAGACCATGTTTTCCCCCACCTCCAGTACTCCTCGTCAGTCTGGGGTAGAGCTGCCGCCTGCCGCCTTAACCGCTAACAGCAGACCATCCACTTTGCGGCCGGTTTGGTCGCCGGTCTGCGCCGCTACGAACACGTCGCTCCCAACCTCATCGCTCTTGGCTGGCCCCGCAACTTATAGGGCACCGCGATGCAGTAAACGTATATCGCGCGCTGCATGTCTCCGCCGCCCCTGCCTCACTGCGGCGCATGCTTCGCCCGCGTAGCGGTGTGTCTGAGCGCCAAACACGCGCTGACATCACTGGCACCGCCATCCTTCATCTGCCGCGCGTCCGTCTCACTGCCACGCAGCGGCTTTTCTCATACAGAGCCGCTGCCGCTTGGAACAGGCTGTCGCGGCACGTGATAGGGGTCACTTCGTGGCAGCAGTTATTAGAGCGCCTCAGATCTGAGGCCACCTAAGTCGGCGCTGTCGACTGTGGGATCGGGGTGGGGGCACGGCGAGGGTGCTGGGTGATGCGGAAGGAAATGTTTTATAATCCGAGATGTGTTTTATGTGCTTAAATTGCACTGACTGGGCCCTAAAAGCCACTTTGTGTAGGAGCCCTAATGGACGAATGCAGAATTTTTCGAATACAGAATTTATCTAAGACGGTATGTTCCCAATGGTGACGCCAGTCTTCAGTTCAACACAAACACCTCGAAATACATCGATTTTCCGCAAAATCACGACTTGCATCGGTTTACCTGATTTGTCATAGCAGTATAAGTTAGGTGGATTATAATCATTATTTTATGGCAGCGCCAAAACTATGAAAATCTGCTGGTTCCATCTGTGTCACCCTCTATGCCTTCGCAATCACAATGTAAACGCAAAGGACCCGAAAACCAGAAATGTGCTTAATTTGAGCGCCTGCCGCGCTTACCCTGTTTGGTGGACGAGTTCGGCGCTATGGAATGATATGCAGTAGGTACCTTGTGACGTGGGGCTACATAGTCACCGTGTCGTTGTACTGAAGGTTCAGTTTAGTGCTACCCTATTTTGTAAGGCTTGCAAAACGGTCTTTTCAGTGTTTCCGTGGCTAGCACACGTCACGTGCTGGTTCCCGCGCGCGTTCTTTTACGTGACTATTTTCCAACCGATTTTGTGCCGAACGGACCAGGTTTCGTGTCGATGCGACCCGCAGTTGGCGAGATTAGGCGCTGGGAGAGACGCTGTATCGGCGGTTGGCAGTGGTTTCGAACTCACTTGAAAATGGGCGAAATTGCCTCCTGCATCGGTTCATGTGGCGTTGCTTGGCCGGAACAGCCGCGGCACATCTGATCAGTGTTTCGCATCATCGGAACGGCAAAAGAACGGGTTTCAGTTGATACCACTCTCGTGTCAGACATTGACGCCTTTGCTTGCAAAATTCTCGTGCAAACCATGTTCAGCGCGTGCTGCGGCTAGCCCATCTGGCGGATGAGGTCGACCCAGATAAATGATTTCCATTCGGTATCTTGTGGTTGGTCATCGTGGGGTGTGCCTCAGAACTCCGACGTTCATAACTTCGACCTCCAAAACTCCGACGTTTATAGCTTCGACTGGCAAACCTCCGACGCTCAGTGCTTCGACGCTCATAGCTTCGACTGTCATACCTCCGACGCTTAGAACTTCGACGCTCATAGCTTCGACTGCCATACCTCCGACGTTTATAACTTCGACCGCTATAGCTCCGACGTTCACAACTTCGACTGCCAAAACTCCGACCGCCAGAACTCCGACTGCCAGAACTTCGACACGGGTGTCCGATTTCTGGGGCTGTGAAGTCTCTGTTGGCTCAATGGCTCCAAATGGAGAACCTGTATTTTCGGCATCCGTCACCAGATGTCACCATGGCTGGGTTTTCTCCAGCCGTCCGCTGCCGCCCCATCTGCAGCTGGACCGTCCAACCCCCTGACCGCCGGCCCGAAGCGGCCGCGCTCCCTCCCCACCAAGGCGGTCGGCCAGAAGCGTCGGCGCCCCTCCCCTCTGCCGGCCGCGGCGGGGGCCGGCCCGGAGCCGGCTTGGCCCGACTGCCGGACGACGTACCGTCCGCCCCAGCACCGCCCGGCCGCGCGCGTGCATAACAGTACTGTGCTCCGGTACAAGCACATTCTTGTCAGACGGATAACAAGTGGCAAATGTTGGTGGCGCGGTCGGGAAGGGGAAGGAAAGGTGGGGGAGGTGGGGGGGGGGGGGGCAGAGCCGCTGTCCGTCCCTGGTCCCGCACCCTAGTCGTCTCGGCTTTGGTGATGGATCGCGGAAGCATCAAGGGAGCAGCTTCATGCGGGATCGGCGGGTAACGGGCTGGTAACAACAACAATAACGGAAACAATCATATTTGCAATTTTACATACGCATAAATATATATCAACATATAGGTATGCAATGCATATAAGCAATATACATGTAAATATATTGCTTATGTATGCAGTAGTTTCTCATTTATGCAAGCTTTATGAAATGCAGGAACATACGTATATTCAACGACTTTTTTGCACTTTTGTTTTATATTCCGGGTGAGGCCTTTCTTTGGTTTCGGTGGTTGGTTCGTTTCGTCTGCTTGAAGCTATATATACACATTGTATGTCTGTAACAACATATATATATATATATATATATATAACATTTTTAGGCGAATTTGGGGTTTAAGGGCGAGGCGACGTCATATTTGGTTTCATACCACAATCATTTAAGGATGGATGAGTCGGTTAGGGGTAAACTGCCCCGGTGACATAAATGAAATACGGATGCCCATGGCCAATCTATTAAAACATGCTTTGGTTGACATACATGTTTTCCGATGCTGTCATACCAAGCGGAAGCCACCATGCTGTTGTTTCCCACATAAGTTAACATGCGGCGACGTTCTAGAGAAAACCGGTGTCGAGCACGCCAGAACCTTTGGTGGGATTCCTGAATCGGAACTATATACCCATATTTGTCGTTGGTATCGAGGCAGGGTTAACACCAAAGAGGCAAAGTAGTGAGCTATCTGACAGGCTTTGCTTAGTTTGTGCTCTGATCCAACACATTACGTTGTCGCCTTCGCGGGGTCAAATTTGTTTGAAAAATCGAAACATATCGTGGAGGCAGCATTTTGGCACGCGCCGCGTAGCAAGCAGTGGAAGCCCAAAGGCTTCCTAACGTCACTGAGGCGCCTGCCGTTCAGCCGTGCCACGCGGCATGAATGGCTGCAATGGAAACCGCCAACAGTGAGCACGGTGCCCCAGAAATCCGAACAGAAATGGTTACGTGTCCTTGTAGCGTAAGAAAGGGACCGCGTCTGACCAGCAGTGTTCCCAAATACTCGTTTCACCTCATTATTGAGCATCCCTCCCTCAACAAATGTCCTCATCAACAACCCTTATCAGCAATATCCCTCAGTCGGACTTGACCTGTCCAAAAATGATCGAGAACATATATATGGCCGTGAACATCAAACGTGCACAGGATGTGTTACGGAGTGGGATCTGACCTTAGCCGAGGGCATCATTTAGTCAACGGTGACATGGTGACCGTTTTGAAAGACGGATGATGAAAGATCAGATTACACAGCGAGCCAGCCCAATGGGATTTTCCACGCCCCCCCCCCCCGCTGCCCGCCCCTCTACGCAGACGACATACAAATTACCTTCCTGTTAGTAATCGGGGACGCCAGGACCGCGTGTCCTTGAGCCCCGCAGTCCCCCGCGTTCATGAACCCTGTCCTTCAGCTAACGGGCGGGCGCGGCGACATGCAGGATGACAGTGGCACTTGTTCCACGACGGGTGAGGGCAGGCACGTAGCCAGGATTTTTCTTGGAGGGGGACCGGGGGAATGCCTAATTTTGTGATATGCCAATGACATAGGACGAAATTTATAGGAATAACACCAATTTTATGCAACTGATTTAATATTTAACTCACAGGAAAACACCATCTCTACTTTTTAAACATATATATGATCACTATTACGCGTTTTTGCGAAAACGCTACATATCTAGTGAAGACCGCTTGGTTCGGAAGGCAGCCATGGCCCCCATGCCCCCCCCCCCCTCGCGCTACGTTCCTGAGTGTGCAGACACAGCCAGAGATCGAACACAGTCTTAAAGACGGCGACAATGTGGATTTTTGACTTATTGCTTGCTTTTTTGTTTGAATGCCAACAGGTCAGATTGATTCGAAGCACAGGACCATACATAGCGCGATAATTCAACCGACGATCACGTGGTGCACAGTACATTCATGGGCTGGTTCATACAGAGGTTTATTTTCCGTCAAAAGAGAAAAAAATAGTTCGTACCCATGCTACTAAGGCCCCTCAAATGAAAAAGCATAGAACTGGCGTGCGAAGTGCTTTTGTGTTCAGCTTGTTGTCTGTTCGATGTACCAAAGCATCAAGGAATGATAGTTGACCGTTTATTAGAGCTTCATGGTGAACTGGATGTTTTTGCAGACACGACTCAGATGCTAGTGGAAGTGGCTCAGTGTCCTCCACCATGGGACTGTATTACAGAACTGTCGTTCACACGTATCTCCACCAGATAGTGGGCTTGAGATGGGCTGTGTTAAG